>CM053624.1:133563124-133643878 GCA_028646595.1 Phalanger gymnotis
TTACAATCTATGCACTGAGAGAAGCAAAGGCAGCTGCTGTCATTGCTGATTCAGTGGCTCCCAAGGCCTGCTACTAGTTTTCTGGGACTCAGTCTGAGCTGGCATGGTCTGTACTGGATTGTGCTCCGCTTTTACCAGGTGTGATAGACCTTTCTTACTGACCTTCTAAGTTGTCTTTGGCTGGAAAATTATTTCACCCTGTCCTTTTGTGGGTTCTGCTGCTTCAGGAATTGTTTTATGGCATTTAGGGGTGTTCATAGGGGTTATGGGGAAAGCTCAGGTGAGTTGCTACCTTTTCTCCACCATCTTCCATAATTGTTTTAAACACTTCATCTGCAAAACATGAGACTCAACAGAGTGCCTTGTTTAATAAAGATCAGTGGTGAATATGGAGGGAAGATTAACTCAGTTCTTAGGTAATGAACTCTTACTTATGCATCCCAGTAACCTGCTTGCTTTTTTAACCTTGAAGCATATTGCTAATTTGTATTTAGTAGTGTTCTATAGTTGTCTTTATCCTCTTCTGCTTGTGCAGAGCTAGTCCTGTACTTATAACTTCTTTTTTCAAATATATTAAATGGATTTTTGAAAGGTCCTAGAACAAACAATTATTACCCAATTGGAACTTGACTTGAAGTTTATAGCATTGAATACCAGAAGAATAGTAAGAAGGCTTACATTGATTTATGCAAATCATATGTTCATTCCACACCTGTTTCTCCTGCTGGAAAAGAGACATAAGAAAACCAGACCCAAGAGCAAAATTCATAAAATGCCTTGAGATATTTAGATGGAAAGTGCTTCAGGAATTTTAAAGCATCATATGTGTTCTTTTATGGCTTCCTCTCAAAGACGTGCATACGGCATGCACCAGGTGTGCCAACACACCTAAACACACCCGGCCCACGCTGTATCTACCAGAGTCTTCAGTGCCTGGTCGTGATGTGAAGGTGACCTTGGGTTCTTGAAGACTATGCCAGTGGAGCATGAGCTCTGCCAAGCTCTATCAAGCTCCAAGGCTTTGAGGATGGTCCTGGCAATAGGCTACATATCTGAGAACCAGTTTAGTGAAATCTGGAGAGGCTACTCACAAGAAGGTTAATCACCAGGTGACGTTGGGGGTTTTTTGACCCCAGCAATTCACAAAAACTGTGTTAAGGTGTGAAGAGGTGGAAATTACACCAATCATAGTGTCATATGATCAGAGACCTAGAGCTTGAAGGAACTCACTGTCATTTGGTCCAACCCCCTCATTTTATGGATGAGGTAACTGAGACCCAGAGAGGTTCAGTAACTTGCTTGAGATTGCACAGGTAGCAAGCATCAGTAGAAAGAATCCCCATGCTGGCAAGAGACCGAGAGAGGTTCAGTAACTTGCTTGAGATTGCACAGGTAGCAAGCATCAGTAGAAAGAATCCCCATGCTGGCAAAATCATGTATTCCTGAAGAATGGAAGTAAGTATGCTTTTATGGAGTGTGATGCTTCAGTATGAAGTGAAATATGTGGTATTCATTATAACATTTCAGAGATGAAAGGAACTTATGGAAACCCAAGAGAAAGAGAGACTCTTACTTGCCTAGAGATTTCTTCCAATAATATTTTGAATTAATGTTTCCTCTCTTATAGAAGACCCCTAGTAATGTACTCTTTTTTCACTCCCTCTTACAGCCTGCCACATATTGGAATGTCCCAGTGGAATGGCTCAAGATGTCATAAATACCATAGGGCAGGCTTTTGAACTCCGATTTAAAGAGTATTTGAAAAATCCTTCGTCTTTGAATATTCCCGGCGAAAGGTCAGCCAAGTGTTCTGTAATTGTTTGACTTACTATGTTCTGCTTTTCTTTCAGATAAAATGTGGTTTATGTAGAGTGGCTCACAAACAATGTGTTTTATATTTTTCCCATATGTGAAGGTGTTGTATCAGACACAAAGTGTCTATATATTTCTAATTCTTCTTCTGTCTATACCCATCTTGATATTATTTTCTAATTTTGTGAACAAGGTGGTAGACTCTAATTTAATCCAGATGCTGTGTTTTTCTTTAATAGCTTAATTTTAAAAAAATCAACAAATTCTCCCATTTTCTCCCTTCATCCCCCATGTTCTTTGACATAGCAGTCAAAAATTCAAGAACAAAGATAATCCATAGCAATGAAGACCAAATGAGATAATGTACATAAAGTGTTTTGCAAATCTTAAAGCTAGATCAACATGAAGTAAAATATGATGTACATGCCTTATATTTGCACAGTGATGTTCAGTTTTCTGAGAGTCTTCATCTACATTACTTTTGCATTCTGCAAAGTTAAAAAAAAGTCAGTTCCTTCTAAACCATGTCTCTAGTTGAACAGGTTGTGATGGAAAGATCTAGTCATGCTATCCATGGCTCAGCAACTTGGAATGGAAAAAAATCTTTCTGTCCTGTCAGATGCTACCATATGTGAAACAGGACATGAGCCTGGGTATCTCATCATCTAAGCCTAAGAAAGTAAATTCTCAGGCCCTTTTATATGTAGGGTTTTCCCTATAATCTGTCACTTTCATTCTTGTTCAAATAAACCCTGGCATGGAAAATCTTCCTTTAGAGAGGAGCAGCAAGAGAGTTCAAGAACTCCTTGGTCTTTAGTTTGTTCTAGGAGATCAGATGCATGTTAGTCAATGCCATCATTCTGTTGGAGTGTAATAAGCCCAAGTGGTGTGACCTGTCAGTGACATCACTTAAGTCTAAAAGAGATTAGGTTTATTATTTTTTTTTTTAAAAAAACACAAAACTTTTACTCACTCCCATTTGGAAGAAAAATGCATTTGTTTTTGTACCCTTATTCAATGTAAAAACAATGCATGTTTATATAAATCCTACCCACATGTTACATATGGTTTTAATATTTCTTTATAAACCCTATATACTTCATCCAGATTTATGCTGACAAGATAACTGGCTATAGCTCCCACATTTTTCTTATTTTGATTTAATGAACTGAGCTAGGCTTTCTACTGAAAGAACCATATTGGTTCTTTGGACAAAGCATTTTAGAAAGAAACTGACAGCATTCTTCTGGAAGAATAAATGCTCTGGAGCAGCTCAGAAAACCTTTATGTTCTTATATTTCCTAGGACAAAATGTGCACTCTTTAAAGAATTTTGATTTTTAATAATTAACAGAGGAATGTGTGAAACATCATTTGCTGCACCATTTGTTGGCTATTACCATTTCAAGAACCCAGTGAAAACTAAATTTTTCCATCTGATTTTTTTCCATTCAACTGTTTGTCACAGTGTCAGTAAAGCTGTAAATTTATAGCTTCATTCATTCATTCAAAAACATTTATTTAACTATTGTATGCAAAGCATCTTGTGAGGTTCTAAATTATCAGAGCAAAATCTGTTTATACAAATAATAAGGTAGGTCATTATTAGTAGGAATAATGAATCCCCTGAAGTGGTCCTAGGTATTCAGATTTGCACTATTTAGAGTTATAATCATGTAAAATATAGTCATTGCTTCCAGTCCAGTGGAAATAGGCAGTGTGAATTTGTTGTTTGCTCTAATCAAGACCTAGCTGAATCTCCCTGACATTATCTATTCTTCCTGCATGTCTACTCGTATTTTAATTCCTGACCTAGTATGTAGGTTGTTTTCCTTCTTTGCAGGGAGGAGGTGAATATTGAGGACGATACGGAAGAAAAAGAAGAACACGAGTATTACAATGAAATTCCAGGGAAGCAGCCACCTGCTGGTGGTGTTTTAGATGCCCGAATGAAAGTTCAGACCCCAGAGCGAAGAACTTACTGCCCAATACAATGTGAAAAGCTATGTTGCTCAGTAAGGAAGTCTTTCTTTGTGCTGGAACTAGTGGTGGTATTTTGTTAGTATGTCTACTCTAGCCTATTTCATTTTCCAGTTTCAAAAGTCATAGGACAATAGATTTAGGGACCTTAGGGGCTAACTACAGTAGTTCAATCCCAATTCTTTAAAAAAAAATTCTTTTCCTCCATGTTATAAGTAGTGAAATCGAGGTCCAAAGATTATTGTTGTTCAATCTTTATGACTCCATTTGGGGTCTTCTTAGCAAAGATACTGCAGTGGTCTGCCATTTCCTTCTCCAGCTCATTTTATAGATGAGGAAACTGAGGCAAACAGGGTTCAGTGACTTGCCTAGGGTCACACGGCTAGAAAGTGTCTGAGGCTGAATTTGAACTCAGGTCTTCCTGACTTCAGGCCTGGTGCTCTATGCGCTGTGCCACCTAGGTGCCCTGAGATTACATGCTTGATTAAAGATCACGGAGTAAGCCATTGTCAAAACTGACTCTAGAATCTTATGTGTAATGGCAGCTGAAACATTTCTCTTTTATTTATTTTTTTTTGAAAGAGCATTAGATTTGGAGTCAGAGGACCTGGGTTCAAATCCCAGCTCTGCCACTTAATACCTGTGTGATGCTGGGCAAGTCACTTGATTTCTCCGGGCCTCAGTTTCTTTACCCACAAAAAGAGAGTTGGATTAGATGAACTCAGATTTCTATTCCAGTTCTAGCAATAGGATCCTATGAATAATTTCAGAATGATATAACTTTCATTTACTTCTCTTTCCCCCCATATCTATATATTTCCCCATCACTATTTACCCCATATCTATTTTGGTATCTAAATTGTATATGACATGAGAAATTATTTATTATAAAATTATGAGATTGGAAGAGACTTCAAGGGGTTACTTAATCTATGCCCTTATCTTTAGAAAAGGCTAACTCCAGACCTTTTCAGACAAAGCTGGTAATAATGATCTCCAGGTGAGAGACAAGTTGCCCTCTGTCTGTTATTTGCCCAGGTGTCCTAAAAACCAAAGTCTCTATCTAGGATCTGGATGGACTTCTGGAAAATCTTGGAACATGGCCTTCTAAGCAGATTATAAATTCACAGAGGCCCTTTTCAGCTAGCATAGCCTTCCCTATAGCTTCTGACCAGCCCGGCTAGACCAATGTCCTGTGGTCAAAGCTCCCAGCTTAGAGTCCAAGGCTCCTTCTCTCACCTTAGATACATGAGTCAGGCAAGAGTAATCCATTGTCTATAACTAGAAGATTATCAGTGCATTTTTAAGCTTTTTGCAGAGGGCTATTTTTGTGATTGCTTTATGTTTTTCTCGTTCTTGCAGCCCCGGAACCCCAAATGTAGCAGTGTATATGAAAACTGCTTAGAACCCAGCAAGGCAATAGGTAGGTGAAATTGGTTCCAGTTTTGTACTTCAAGCCATAGGAAAGGGTGTGGTCCTTTACCTTTAGCCCTCCATGGAAAAGCCTGCTCTGTGTGTATCCATTCATAGACTCCTTTGGCTGCAGGCCCCACAGGGAGGAAGGCCTTAAAATCCCTCATATGTGTCTCTTGGAAGGCTTGCAGGTTTTGCTTGCACTTGGGTACCCTGCCGTGCTGGTCATACTACTTTATGGAGCGTCTCATTATTTTTACACATTAAATGCTGTCTCTCAGGCAGAAAGAGGCTTCCTCTGCTTGAGCCAGAAGAGAACTTTCTAAAAGGCAATGTTATTCAGAATAAAAACTTAATGCCCACCCTGAAAATGTCTTATTAAAAACTTTTAGGTGCGAGTTAGCAATAATCCATGTCAGTTGTGACTTGGCTACAGCAAAGAAAACTTTCATGTTCTGAACTTTGGTGGTCTCTTGTGAAAATACTGCAGATGTTCAAAAAGTAATAATTGGCAAATATTAATTCAATCAGCCATCTGTAGTCTATGTGGTGTTCCTGCAAGAGTAGTTAGCTGTATTGTTATTCCAGATGACTGGAGAGTTGCACCTAATGCTTCTGCTCCTCAGGCAGCAGAGTTGAAAGCCTAGGGTGACACAGCTTTTCAGGCAGCATAGATGAGAGCCTATCGCTATAGTTTTTCAGGCAGCAGAGGTGAGAGCCTAGTGTTACACTGCTCCTCAAGCAGCAGAGAGGAGAGCATAGTGCTACTCCTCCTCAGGCAGTCAGGAGATTAGTGAAGCTTAGTATGCAAGACTATCAAACCCTGGAAAATCCAATTGTATTCCTGTTCTATGTGTCTTCCAATGGTTGACCTGTAGCTCTGCACCAGGACCTAGATTTAGCTTAGGTACTTCTCTTGAGGTAATCATTGGCCATTTAATGGATTGTCTCTGCTGGCTATATATGCATAAAGGATAAGCCTCCCTCATGGTCTTCAGGACAATGATTGATCTATAGTGGTTCTTGGTCATGGATCCATATTGACAGCCTTGTTCTTTCATAGGCATAGTTCCTATTGGTAAACTCTTCACACTTCACATTCCCTGAAAGTCTACCCCACCATGAAGTATAGTTGGCTCTCTGCTTAGCAGACTCTATGTACTGTTTTACCCTTGGATGAATGTGCTATGACAATCTGTAATCCTATTCATGGTTAGACAAAGAGATAAAGACTAGATCTGTGATTTTATTGGTATAATGAGCTCTTAATGAGGATCTTCTTTTACCAATGCTGGTTAGCACCTTCTTTCCAATTCATAGTCTTAGAGAACTGCCTAGAGCATTGAAAGGTTAATCACCTTGCCCATGGTCACATGGCCAGTATATTTCAGAGTCAACACTTGAACTCAGATCTTCCTGGCTTCAAGGTCACATTCTATTCATAGTCCTATTGCTGCCTCACTGAGAAAGTAAGAATAAATAGACGCTACTCTAAATGAGGATCATATAAAAAGTGTGACCTCCTCCTCCCCCAGGAACCACTGCTTGAAGAGATCTTATTTAATATTTTTTTAATCAGACAAGATGACTGACCTTTAAGGTTCCTTTTAGCTCCCAGTTCTAAGATCCAATGACCTTCCAGTGCTGCTGTATGGCTATGAGTTACCGAACAACTATAGTATACAAAGAGTCAAAATTGAAAATCACCCTCAGAACAATGGAGAGATGCATGGTGGTTGTGTGTAGGCAACAAAACATTATATAAAAAATGGAAAAGGAGTAAAGGATGTTATCAGAGAAGTGTGAAAATAAAAATGGTGAGCTGGTCCCATGGAGAGGATAAGAGATAATGGCCAGACAGCCCCTGCGCTCCCCTGATATAGTTACAATGTCAAGAAATAAACGAGGGAGGCCTCCACCATGTTTAGTGGTCTCCTGCTGGTGAATTGATGGGAGGACATGGCAAGAGTCATGTCTGATAGGCATGCATAGATGGGGTGCGTGCTACACTGTTGGAGGGAATACCCAGAGTGAGGAGATACCACATTCACTGGAGTATTTGAGTACTAATGATATGGGAGATCATTCACTACACAGAAAACTTTCCAAGCTTGAAGATCCCCCACTTTGAGACTGTCAAATGCTAAGCCTTTGGAGAAAAACTGTACACTAATCTTGCAAGACATTGTGATTGGACAGAAATATGACAGCTGTGTTTTAAATTTGACAAATGCATAGTAGTGATTTTTACAGGAAAATGCTCTAAACTATACTTATTAAATTATCGGTTCTTAGCTATCACTTATAACCCAGAATGCAGATTTATTATTCAGGGTATACTCCTCATTCCTTGTAGATATTGATTCAATGTGCTAATGCATCCAAAAAGATCATCATCAGGAAGGGTACTGAGATTGGAAATAAATCAATAAGCTTGATCCTACCTTACTGAAAAGTTCTGGAAGTATGAGCTAAATTCAGTAGGTGCTGAGCAATAGAACTCATTCTTTCAGCAAATAGCCTAGGCTGACAACACTAATAAGCCCAAGATGGGTTTGGATAAATTCATAGGATCATAGATTTAGGGCTGGACCTTACAGGCCATCCAGTCGAAGCTCTCTCATTTTACAGAAGAGGAAACTAAGACAGAGAGAGATTAAGTGACTTGCCCAGGGTCACACATCTAGTAAGAAATTTTGATGGCCAGAAGCTGCCCACTTAACTTGGGGTTTACTGGTTTCTTTCTTTCTTTCTTTCTTTCTTTCTTTCTTTCTTTCTTTCTTTCTTTCTTTCTTTCTTTCTTTCTTTCTTTCTTTCTTTCTTTCTTTCTTCCTTCCTTCCTTCCTTCCTTCCTTCCTTCCTTTCTTTCTTTCTTTCTTTCTTTCTTTCTTTCTTTCTTTCTTTCTTTCTTTCTTTCTTTCTTTCTTTCTTTCCTTCTTTCCTTCCTTCTTTCTTTCTCTCTTTCCTCCTTTACTTCTTTTTTCTTTCTTTCTTTCTTTCTTTCTTTCTTTCTTTCTTTCTTTCTTTCTTTCTTTCTTTCTTTCTTTCTTTCTTTCACAAAACCTTAAACCCAGTTCACTCTGAAGCTTATAGATTGGAACACAATGGGTCCCTGCCCAAATTCCACTTAATGGCTGTATTTTTGAGCCCTCCTGGCTTGAAGTGAATGTCAGTGGTAACTGTTTCTCTTTGAAACAGCAACCATGAGGGTCTTCCCCTCCCAGCTTAATTTTTTTTCCTTCATTTTTTTTCTAATTAAAGGAGTCATCCCTTGACTCACTTCTTAATGACACCTATTCACTGAATGGGCATCACCTCACTCTGAGTACATGAAAAGGCCTGAGCCTACAAGGGCCAGCGTCTCCCATTGCATCCTGGGCCATCTCTAGTCTTCCTGATGAATATCTATCTGGTCACTGGACCCAGATGGCTCTGGAGGAGAAAGTGAGGCCAGTGACCTTGCATAGCCCTCCCTCACTCAAATCAAAGTCAACTGCAAGTCATGTCATCATTTCTTTGATGTTATGGTCCTCTTTGAGAACAAAGGACAAACACAACCTGGGGCAGGTTTAAAATTCAGGTCTTCTTGTCTCCAAGTCCGGTGGTGGTAGTTGTAGTAAGGTGACTACCGTAAGATAGAGAGAGAGAGATAGAAACTACAATGAATTATTCAAGCCCCTGAGGTCTTCTCCAACTTTAGATCAATAATCTATGAAAGCCAACCTAGGTATATTTGGGATAAAGTTGGGATATCCCTAAATTTTTAAGGTGGATTTTAAATACCATCCTAACAAAAATTCCTTGGTACAACTTTTAATCAAAATTCAAGATTCTCCAATGTCAGGGTCCTATGACTTACAAAGGTTCCGTGATCCTGACACAGGGACACCTGAGAGAAGAGGGAAGCGCTCAGAATGTGTGGCTAAGGACAGTTTGCTGCTACTCTTGTAAAACCGATTCACTGATTTCCCAAACTCTTAGGTATTCTCTATGCCTAAGATTTTGGGCAGCTCAAAGCATGTCTTGACACACAACTCTCACAGGGAAACACACAACACTGAAACACAGAGAAGCAGGGAAAGCCTTCTAGAAACCAAAGAACTCCTGTCCACATTCCACCCATCCAACCATACCATTCCTTGACAAGGAAGTCTTAATCATAATGGTCTATCTCTGTCTCTTTCCTTCTCTCCAACCCAACTTCTCAGACAAACATTTCAGCAAGTTATAAGATGGGTCAATTTAACAGACACCAAATCCAGAGGTTCTCTTCAGGAAGCTAGTGTGTAGAATATTAGCCTTGGAGTCAGGAAGACTTGAGTTAAAATCCCACTTCAGACATTTATTGTGTGACCTTGGGCAAGTCACTAAACTTTTTTTCAGTCTCAGTTTCCCCATCTGTAAAATAGGGATAATACATACATACATATATATATATATACACACATACACATATATACATGCATACATACATACACATATACACATTATATATGTGCATATATATGTATGTTAGGGATAATAATGGCACCTACCTCCTAGTGTGGTTGTGAGGATCAATGAGACAATAATGTAGAACATTTTGCAAATCTCAAAATGCTAGCTATTACTATTAGCTATTATTCTATAATCCTTCCTGCTTTTTGATTGGATTCTAAGGCAACCTCACAGTGGGCAAGAGGCTAGTGTCAGCCGCAGGATTATTTCAGATCAGCTGCTCAGGTGTTAAAATCCTTAAGCTCCACCTGTATGCCAATCCAGATGCTTCCTTAGTGTGGTAACATTTTGCTTGTTTGGATGGCACCTTCACCCCAGCTAGAACACTGCTCTCATTTTTCTCCTCCAGTCCAATTTCTTTACTTCCTTCAAGATCCTATCTAAAGAATATTCTCTTTCAAAAAGCTTTCTCTAACTAACCTTACCAGTCTTTCCCAGTACAAAGGAACGAAACTGAAATCGTATTTTCACACGCTTTCCTATATGTTGTCCTATACTTCTCATTGTTCTGAAGGTTACTTTTCTACCCAGTTAGATTTTTAGCTTCTTGAAAGTAGCAATCATATTCCCTCTTTCTTTCTCATCCGAAGAGCTCCTAGCCCAAACTTAAGTAGCTCCCAAATCCTAAATAATCTTAATAATTTCTCCTCAAGTGGATTTTCATTGTTGTTGAATCATTTCAGTCATGTCTGACTCTTTGTGACCCTATTTGGGGTTTTCTTGGTAAAGATACTGGAGTGGTTTGCCATTTCCTTTTCTAGCTCATCTTACAGATGAGGAAACTGAGGCAAACAGGGCTAAATGACTTGTTCAAGGTCACACAGCTAGTAAATATCTGAGATTGGATTTGAACTCATGAAGACGAGTCTTCCTGATTCCCAGCCCAGCACTCTAACCACTGTGCCACCTAGCTGCCCCCTCAATTGAATACTGTTTAATAAATGAGCTTTTTATTGGGAGCCCTTAGACATGGAATTGTATTTCCCTTTCTTTTATTCCTCACTTGGGCAGTGTATATAGTCAAAATGGCGCCATTTCTAGAATCAGAGGACCTGGGTTCAAATCTTACCTCTGTTGCTTATTACCTGTGTGGCCTTTGATGAGTGCCTTCGCTTCACTCAGCTTCAGTTTCCTCATCTGTAAAATGAATGGGTTGGACTAAATGGCCTCTGAAGTCCCACTTAGCTCTAGTTCTATAATTTTATGATGATTTTAGGTTGTCTGCAGTGGAGGTGTCAAACTCACCACCAAGCAAGCAGCTGCAAAACTCCCAAGTGCAGCTGAACCAGATAAAAATAATTGGGAAGTGCCTAAAAAATAAATAAAAATACAGTACAACACAGATAATATTAATTTGTGGCTTTCTAAGTCAGTATGTGGCTTCAAGTACATATTTCTGTTTGAGTGTGATACCACCAGTGTACACAGCCTTACATATTCTTCTGGATTTGCCCTCAGTTCAGCTGCCTGACTACCATTTTGATGCCTCATCATGGAATGCACCATGCAGTGGCCCACAAATTCTGGCAGGCTGGACCAAGGCTGGATTGTTAAGTTTTTGTCCCTATGTTTATGGTAGGGGGTTGCTTTTTTAATTTTCACTTTAAAACAATCAATGCAAGGAATAATTTCCTATCTATTCCTCTAAGACTTCAATATCCAACACTGGCAAATTCTCTAAATTACAAACAGTTGGTTTATGAGAATTCCCTTTTAAGCTGAATATACTTACTGCTCACAGGCACAAAGTTATAGATGAGGATCTCACCTCATAGTTGACCAAAAATATTGAAGCCATTCACCAAGCACTTCTTCTTTGTCATTTTACATACCTCACATTTCACCCTCCTACCATCTCTTTCTTCACCCATGTCTCTGAAGAGGTGGCCTTCTGTTTGCCAAAGCCAACCCCACTACATATTCCCTTCATTCCATTCTCTCCTGTTTTCTCTCACCTCACCATTGCCCTCACCATCTCCACTCTCTCCCTAATTTTCATTCTCTCCCTATCTTCTAGCTCCTTCTATAGGGTCTAAAAACACAACCAAGTCTTCCCATCATTAAAAACCCCCAACTAGATCCTTCCATGCCCACTAGCTACTATCTTACATTTCTCCTCCACTTCTCACCTAAATCCCTGGAAAAAGCCCTCTGCACTCAGTGTTTCTACTTCTTCTCCACTCTCTCTTCTAAACTGCTCACAATCTGGCATCTGACCTTATCATTCAGCTAAAACTGATCTCTTTAAAGTTACCAATGATCCCTTAATTTCCAAATGATAGCCTTTCTTCAATCCTTCTCCTCCTCCTCCTCCTTCTCCTCCTTTTCCTCCTCTTCCTTCTCTTCCTTCTCCTTCTCCTTCTCCTTCTCCTTCTCCTTCTCCTTCTCCTTCTCCTTCTCCTTCTCCTCCTCCACCTTCTTCTTCTTCTTCTTCTTCTTCTTCTTCTTCTTCTTCTTCTTCTTCTTCTTCTTCTTCTTCTTCTTCCCCGGCTTCTTTTGAGACGATTCCTACACAAAGCCTTTCTACTAGTGCCTTCCCCTCTGAGATTGCCTTCTGCCAATTTTTATATGTAAGGTTTACATATTGTCCTCCCCGTTAGAATATGAGCTCTCTTTGGAAGCAGGTATGCTAAAACTGCAACAAAACAAGCGCCCTGGGCAAGATTAATATACACATTTATGAAGAATTCCACATTTTTAATTTGTAGGAAAAGTAAATCATATCTACAACTTTCATAGTTTTGGGTAGAAGATGCATTCAGAAACAAATAAGAAGTAGAGGCAATTACAAAAGATAAAACAGATAATTTTGATCTCATGAATTTGAAAAAGCTTTTGCACAAACAAAATTAATATATCGATGATAAGAAGGGAAATAGTTGCCTGGGAAAGATTTTTATATCAAATATCTATTATAAGGGTTGATGCCTAAGATACAAAAGGTTTTACATCACACCCAATGAACTGGCAGAAGACAAAAGACAGGAATGGTTGAAGTTGAAGGTATTATGGAAAAATGGGTATGTACTAAAGCATTATTGGTTGTGTTATGATTTGGCCCAACCATTCTGAAAAGCAATTTGTAATCATTCAAATAAAATGTCCGTGCATTTTGACCCAGAGATTCCAATTGTAGGAACTTATTATAAGGATGTCAATAACAAAAAGAAAGCCTCCATTTACAACCATGATATCTTTAGAGCAGCACTTTTAGCAGCAGCAAATAACTAGAAACAAAGCAGATGCCTCTGGACCAGAAAATAGTTAAACTGTAGTACATAAAAATAACAGATTATTATTATGTTATAAGAAACAATGGATATGATGAATATAGAGAAGTATGGAAAGACTTGTCCAAACACATGCAAAGCGAAGGAAGCTAAGCCAGGAAAACAATGTGCACAATGACTACCACAGTGCAAAGGGGAAGAACAACAATCCTAAAACAACTGAAAGTGAATGTGGTGAAATTACAAAAAGCAAGCTTGGCCCAAAAGAAGAAACACAAGAAACTGCCTCTCTCTGCTCTTTTGCAGAGGCCAGGGTCCACAGATGCGAAACATTCCACATTAACATCAGATTTTTTTTTCTATTTGCTTATTGGTTTTACTGATTTTTTTTCTTCCTTTAAGTTCTTTTTTATTCTTTTATAGGATGATTCTCTGGGCATAGATGGGAGATACAGGTGATACAAAAACAAAAGATATCAATAAAAACCTATTTTTTGAGAAAAAGAATATGAGATCCTTGAGAGCAGGGATTATTTTTTGCTTTTAGCCTAGCACATAATAAGGAGTTAATGATTGATTGATATGTTGATGCATGGATGGATAAGTTCCCAAATCAGCCTACGAAAAACTCTTTCAACTAGTGCCTCAGCTGACATACAGTTGCAGTGGAAAATGTAGTAACAGAAAATAGATATTGCTGTAATTGTACAGTATTTCAGCTATGGGAGTTGGGGAACAGAGAGTCATAGATTTAAAAACTGAAGGGGCTTTTGAGGTCTTCTACTCCAACTCCTATTTCACAGATAAATTCTTCGAGGCTCTGAAAGGTTAAGTTACATAGGAGGTATCTAGCAGATGTGAGATTTAAACCAAAGTCTTCTGACTCAAAAATCCAATATTCTTCCCATTGTATAACACCACAAGTTTCATTTTCCTCTCTTTTCCTTACTCCCCTTTACTGGCAGGGATGCAGCATAGAAGAGTGGAAAGAACAATAAACTTGGATTCACTGGACCTGAGTTCAAATCCTAGCTCTTTTACTTACTATCTATGAGATCTTGAGCAAAGTACTCAGGTCCATCATCTGTAAAATAAAGACTAGATATGATCTCTAAGGTCTCCTTTTGCTCTAAATCTATGATCCTCCCAGATTCAAGGTTCCAGGACATGGTATAGAGATTCTCATTAGCTCCCCCACCCTCCTGTATGCCATCGATGGCAGAAAGGTAACCCCACCCTCACTTAGTGTGGTGACTGCATGTTGGTATATTCGAAAAGAATTAATTCATAAATCAGGTGGTCCTATTTCAGGGGTTGCCTGTAGTAACTAGACTTAATTTTGAAATGTGATTTGCAATGCTTGACCAATGATCTATTGAAGTTACTCAGGCTTTGAATCTACTGCTCTGAGAGTTTTTCCCTTTAGAGATTCTCATGCAAGTATTTCAGAGACACCTATATAAATATTTTTAATAGGTCTTGGCCTGTTTCCTCATAAGACATTTGTTTATTCAAATATTGACTTAAAAACCTGAATTTGGGACACTATACACACCGCAGTGGGCAGTCTTGGTTGCAGAAGGTAATCATATTTATTGCCAGACATATTTTTTAAAAATATCCTTACTGCTAAATTCACTAATGGAAAAAAAAATCTTATATGGAGAAATAGCACAATGTTTCCCCAAACTTCAAGTTAAAATGGAAATGTTGATCTTTTTAATCAAAAAGACGTCAAATTTCCACATACCCTTAGGGTTAACACTTAACAATTTTGGTACTTACAATATGAGCAGCCTATGTGTGGATCTATTTTCTACCACAAATCTTCTCTTAGGCAGGTTGGATAAGTTTCTCAGAGGGATACTTGGCCAAAAAAGAAAAAAAACCTTCTGGAATGCACAATGGCTGGCATATGTGGTTAAGTTTTAGCCAACCACACACTTTAGCTTGGATTTTAAATATGGGCACAGGGTGGGATTCCCCATTATTTTTTTTTTAACATTTAAGGCAACTAGCTGGCTAAAAAAAAGTAGTTTAATAACAAAGAGCAGAACTTAAGAGAGATTGAGTATGGATGGTAACAACTGTGAATATAGGAGAGCAGGACGTTTACAGGTAGTTTATGTATATAGTAGGTTCTGTGAACCCGTTTCAATGAGTCTTACTGGGATACTCTCAGGGAGGCAAAAAAAGATCCATATTTGCCTTAATGGAAAGATTCAACTGGATTAATAGGTTTGTAGGCTAGATCAGAGAGACAGCCTGAAATAGTGAATATTGTTCACCATGAAGTCGGGAAAACCAGTTTCAAGACCCACTTCTGAAACATGCTTGTGTGACCCTGGACAGGTCATTCAACCTGTAAGTACCCTTAGGCAACTCTCTAAGACTAAAAACTATAGTTCTATGGCAGATGGTTCTGGAGGAGAAAGTGGTGACCTTGCACAGCCCTCCCTCACTCAAATCAAAGTCAATTTCCCTGATGCCATGGTCTTCTTTGAAAATGAAGGACAAACACAACCTATGAGTAGACTGAGCTGCCTGAATGGGGACCTAGCTAGTTGGGTAACTCAGCTTGTTCTCTCCCTCTTCCTCTCTTTTTCCTTCTCCTCTCCAAAGGAAGGCAAATTTCGATGGCCAAAAGCTTCCCACTTAACTTGGGGTTTACTGACTAGATTTCTCTTTTTCTTTGTTTTTGTTTTCTTTTGTTTTCTTTGTTTGTTTCTTTCTTTCTTTTCCTTCCTTCCTTCCTTCCTTCCTTCCTTCCTTCCTTCCTTCCTTCCTTCCTTCCTTCCTTCCTTCCTTCCTTCCTTCCTTCCTCTCTCTCTCTCTCTCTCTCTCTCTCTCTTTCTTTCTAAAAAACCTTAAACCTAGTTCACTCTGAAACTCATAGATTGGGCCGCAATAGGTCCCTGCCCAAGCTCCACTTAATGGCTATGTTTTGGGCCCTCCTGGCTTAGAGTGAATGTCAATGGTAACTTTTCTCTTTGGAACAGCAACCCTGAAGGTCTTCCCCTTGCAGCTTGATTTTTTTTTCTTTTTTCTAATTAAAGAAGGTATCCCTTGATTCACTTCTGAAAAAGCCTTAGCCTAAAAGGGCTAAGGTTTCCCATTGCATCCTGGGCTATCTCCAGTTGTCCTGGTAAATGTCTGGTCACTGGACCCAGATGGCTCTGGAGGAGAAAGTGAGGCTGGTGACCTTGCACAGTCCTCCACCCCTCAAATCAAAGTCAACTGCAAATCATGTCATCATTTCCCTGATATCATGATCCTCTTTGAAAAGGACAAACACAATAGTTCAATGAGGGAAAAGAAGTTTCCACACTGGGAGTTCACTTTAATTGATGAAAGCACAGGCTAGAGCTAGGAAATGGACTAGTGATTTATTTCAATGGTATAAGGAAACTCTATAAGTTGATCCCTTTGTTGCAATTTAGAGTCTTAATGGTGTAGGGTGCTGAGAAACTAAGAAACTTGCTCATGGTCATAAATAGCTTAATCTATGAAACTATAAGCCCCGCCCCACCAAAATAGACCAAATAGGGTCAGTCCTACACAAAATTCCAATGCAAGTTCTTATAAGGGGGAAAGTGAGATAAAATAAGCAATGTTTAATTGTGAATAAATTTAATATTACCCATTCCATAAATAATTGCAATTTAAAAGGAACAGAAGAATTTATCTCTAGGAGAAGAATTTTAGAAAATTATATTTCCTCCCATTATAATTGCTTTCCTTTATAATCTTGTGCAGTTTACTTTATTGTAAACCTATATGTAAGGTACTCTTGAAAGTTTTGTGTATATCTACATAGGCTGTCTAAATGTGGCTTATGGAGAGGTATTGCTGAAATCTTTCCCACTTCCTCTTCTAAGAGGGGTTTTACTTTCTGCCTGGTGGAGAGCAGAAGAAGGAGCCACAAGGCTGATCATTCTGCTTTCCTTGGCAATTAGAATTATATCTGCCAAATTAGACTCATATCTGCCCTTCCCACCCCAAGATATTGCTATCCAAGCAGAATTATTCTCTTAGATTCAAGCCATTTTCCTGTTTGCTACCCCTTAAAGAGGAGGGGGTATGGAGCAGCTAGGTTGTGCAGTGAGTAGAGCAACCGGCCCTGGAGTCAGGAGGACCTGAGTTCAAATCCAGCCTCAGACACTTGACACACTAACTAGCTGTGTGACTTGGCCAAGTCACTTAACCCCAATTGCCCTGCCTTCCCCCCTCCAAAAAAAAGGTACATGAAAGAGAAAGAGGTACCCAAATCTCATGTTTGAAAGCTTGACCCCTTCCCACCAAATGTTGGCTGCACAATTACAAATAGTGAATAATGAGCAAATCCATTTATCCAAGCAGATAAATAATAGAAATCAGAGAAGTTATACAGATTAGAATATACCAGATAATAGAATAAATGATCTCCCTCAGTGAGAATGAGATATCTAGGCTGAACCAAGACAGAGAGTTCTCAATCTCACCAGAAGGGAAATTCCTTAGTCTCTAGGAGGAAAGCTGGAAATCAGAGACATGTTAGGAAGCTGACTTTTCTCAACATGTCTGCCTTCTAAACTCTATTCTTTTCCTCTCTGGGTCCTTCTCTGGAGATCAGGAAATACATGAATCCTCTCATAGCAGGAAGGAAGATGTGTCACCTCCCAAACTTTCATACCAGTGATGCCCCTCACACAGGCTCATGGCATTTAGTCATCATTCTACCAATGAAGAGAGTTTCATGCAAATATTTCAGGCTTGAGACCTGGGTTACCCAAGGATTTTGCATTTAGACATATGAATGGCCATAGTGCTTATCATTATTCATTCTGAGTATATCACTTTGAAATATTGTAATCTTCACTACCATTTGGTTTGTAATTCAACTTGACTCAACATTTATTTAACACCTATTAGGTATAAGAATTTTTGCAAGGTTCTAAGGATAAAAAATGAAAAACAAAAACAAAAACAAAAACAAAAACAAAACACCAACCAATAGCCCCTGCACTCTGATAGTTTACCATCTAAATAAGGGGACATGCCATAGACACAAATAAATATGGTACAAGGTAGAATGTAATAGAGGCAAAAGGAAGGTTTAACACTTGACAAAATGCTCTAGGAAAATCTGAGTGATTTTTCAGGAAAAACCGAATTGACTTTGTTGTTGGGTTGGGGAGGAAATCAGTGTAGGTTTCACGAATGAGGTGGCAGCTGAGCTAAGCCTTAAAGGAAGGGGACTTCAACACATAGAGATGAAGAGGAAGTGTGTGGCCCAAGAATTTGGGATGACCTTCATCAATTCATGAAGACAGGAAGGGGGCAGGAAGAGATCAGAGAACTATGAGTAATCCAGTTTGGCTGGAATATAGTTTGCATGACAGGGAATAATGTGAAATATGGATGGAAAGGTAGGATGGAACCAGATGGTAGCAGGCCTTAAATATATGGCTAAGCAATTCATAGCATGCTAAGAGTTGTGAAAATACGCGTGAGATATTGGTCCTCTCCTTCTAAAGCTGACATCCTAAAGAAGTCAAACAAGACGAATACAGTAAGCGTTCTCTTTTAGTTTGGAGTTTCCTGGAGCGGGTGTGGGAGTTGGAGGCTGTGATGGCATTGCCAATAGCCTAGCACAGTTTCCTGCTCATAGAAGAGGCTCAGTATGCTTTGATTGATTTTGCCTGAGTCAGATGGGAAATGATGTCCTGCTTCTTCTTAGTCAAGGAAGACTGCAGAGAACACAGGATTTGATGGTTTTTTTTCTTTTAAATATTTTGTCAATGCTCATTTGTTTCCTTACATCACTCACATTCAGCAGAGACTTGCTCCCCGCATCCCATCACACGCAGAACCTTCCCCTATAACAAATAAGTACACTCAAAAACAGAATAAAGGATTAGGGATTTCAGAAAGAAAAAAAAATGATAGGAGAGAGAATATCAGGATTTCTTTTAAAATACAATCATTGCACAAATCATTTACATGGCCTGAAAATTTTTGCTGCAGTTTATAGTGCTAGGTTGAATTCAAAACACCAATTCATTTCAGATCATAGAATTTCCATTTCTTCAAAGGAGTACTATATTAATCCAAATGGTTATTATAATTATAATTGCATTTAATCTTTTCTATATTCAGTAGAGAAACTGGCTGCCTGAGGAAAGCTTTTACCCAGGCTCCACTTTTATTGCTCTCCTAGGGCAGTGCGGTTTGTGGAAAGACTGTTAGACTTGGAATCAGGAAGGAGGGGAGGCAGCTTGGCCCAACAAAGAGTGCTGGCCTTGGAGTCAGGGACTGGGGTTTAAATCCTAGCTCTGTCATTCATAATTCTCTTATGTGGTCAAGTGACAACTTTTCTGGGCCTTAATCCCTCATATGCAAAACAAAGGGGTTCCATTAGATTGGCTCTAATGTCTTTCCAACTCTAAATCTTAGCTTTTTTTTTTTACTACCTGTGTGACCTTGGTCAAATCCCTTAACTTGTCTGAGTCTCATATGCAAAATAAGGAGTTTTGACTAGATAGACTTAGGGTCCCTTTCAGTTCTGACTCTGAAGACTCGGTTTCAAATCTAGCCTCCAACACTTAGCTGTAAGGCAATAGGCTACTCCTTTCTCTCTGGACCTGAGTTTTTCCTTGCATATAAAATTAAGTAGATGATCTCTATGGACCTTCTAGCTCCAAATCTTATTAAAACCCAGGAAATGAATTTTTTTTTCCTAAATAGAAATCTTTAACTTGTAAAAAGTTTAATTAGATAACAAGTTTAAAGATTTCATGAAACTTGGAGGCATATATAGCAGTGTTGGTCCTCACAGTTGTCCTATGAGTTAATTATTATAAACATTATTACCCTCACTTTACAAGTGAGGGAACTGAGGCTCAGAGACATTAAATATCTTGCTCAAGGTCATAAAGTTAGAGAGCGAAAAGTCAGAATTAGAATTTGGACTTCCGTCCTGTTGTTCTCCCTACGTAATGCTACATATTATGATTCTTTGACATTAAATAGAACAAGTATCCAGTATTCGGAATGATTTTTTAAAAAGCCTTTATTAAACAGTTACTATGTGCCAGGCACTATGTCTAGAAATACCAAAGTGAGACAGTGTCTGAACTCAAGACGCTTAAGTTCTAATAAGGGGAGATAACGACATAGGCCACTGGGTGGCCAGGGAAGAGAATTTTGATTTGAGGAGTTACATGGATGGTGAGTGGAGTTATATAGCAGGTGATCGTCATGCCTTTTCCATGTGCAGTGGTCATATTTATTTATTTGTTGTTTCCAGGGCAAGAGGCAGAAAGTGAGAAATGGTGGGACATGGTATATGCATAGTAGGACAGGAGATGACAAGATGCCTGGGTATGGTCTGGATTTCCTGGTAGATGAGTAGATGAGATATGAAGAATGATCTGGAGTTCTTTAGATATAGAGGGTTAGATGAGTTTGCACTTCCTCCCCAGTGTGAGTTCCAAAACTGAGTGGCTCCTCCTGGAGGTGAGGGAGTACATGGTCTTTGGAGGTCCAGTCTGGAGGGTACTATTGCAGGTGAAAGTGTTGTGGTTTCATGACATGTTGTGGTAGAACCATCTCAAAGAATTCAGAGTTAGACTCCCTTTAATCCAAGTATAGGCATTTATTGAGATTGATGCCTCTCATGAAGCAGGCTAAGCTCTAAGAGGAACCAGCAACTTCAGAGAAAGCAAGATGGATTTTTATAGGGTAAAGATATAATTACATAACAGAAATTATGAATATTAAAAAGGCAGGAGGGGTTTGCTAAGGGATTACCTAATCAAGGAGAGGTCCCAGCCACAGTGGAACTGTTGCATGTGATTACCCATAATGCAAATAGAAAAACCCATTTGTGGGAGGTATGTCTGTATGATAATGATATAATAAGCCTCTCTATGTCACAAGTTCACCTAAAGGACAGCTTTTGCTGTTGTGCAGGTGCCTACTTAGGGACAGTCCCTTCTCTTGTTTTGGGGTCCCACATCTTGTTTAGACATCTTGGTGGTGCTGATTTCTGATTGGCTGAGTATTGTGGTCTGTTATGGCAATTATTTTACTGTTTTCTTTTTTGGAATGCTGAGGTAATCAAGTATCTTTGATAAATTTTGCCTTTCAAATGTAATGGCAAGCAAAGCGGACTTTTTGTTGTCCATCGTTTCTTTGATTGAATCAAGAGTCTTTGACCTGCTTAACAAACAAGAAAGCCTAGTTCACATAGGTTTGAGTCCGTGATTGTGATGTTATCACATTGGCAGGGGGTAGATAATACTGTATGTAAAACAGAATTTCATGGCAGAGACAAAAGACATCATTCTCCCTCTTACCAGGCTCATAAGAACTACTGAAGTTTGTAAAAGTAGGTCTAAGTGGGACATAGTTAAATTTAGTCATTGCCATTTTGCTAGTCACTGGAAGTTAGTTGTTGACCAGCTTCTGTCATTTCCAGATACCCCTTTTCTATTCTTTACCCTCCCTAAACTCTTTTTTTGCCTACCTCACCCTTAACCATGGGTCTCCCTGCTAGACTTTCTCTCCATGGGCAATAGGTGGACTGTTGGAGGAAGCTGAGGAAGAACATAAGAAAACGGATTGAATGGACCCCACCCAAAGGCCAGGACTTACTGTACTTATATATTGCAGGACAAAACTGAAAACCGCTGTTTGCACACCAGCAAATGATAGTGAAAACAAATGTGGTAGGCATTGTCTTAGGTCCTTGTTTCCCCACTTAAATGAGGCCTTTTATTCTGGCATTGATGATGTTTCCTATACAAGGGAGAATTTCCTTTGACAAGATTAGTTCTTTGATAAAGTATGAATTTATTTGACTCCTGGATTATATAGATATTAGGTAGATAGATAGATAGACACACATATATACATATATACATACGTGTGTATATATATATGTATATGTGTGTGGGGGGGTGCATGGGTGTGGATATATATATACATATATATAATATATATGCATATATATTAATACATATATAATATATACATATATAAAATTTTTATATATATATATATATATAAATTTTCCCCCTTGGTCCCTTTGGCATCACTGAATACAGTGATTAACAACTAATTCTAATATTAGAGTTATAACCTTGGAGCTTGACTTTTTACTGGAAACTGGAGGTAGAAGGATACGAGTTAAGAGGTGGACACTTGGCTGAATGGGAGCCTATGCAGACACCCAGCCCCTCTCCTACCATCCCCCAAGGAGACAATGGGAAGTCAGAGACCATTTGTTTGGGTATATCAGAGAATCTTACACTTCAGGGATCCATTTGATCCTAGAGATGGCAGTGGATAGTGGTGGAGAGTTGCTGGAGCAAGCTGGGAACTGCATGAATTCAAGCTGGTGATAACAGTAGAATAACAAAGCATCTCTTATACAAAGTAGAGAAATTTCTTGACCAAGGAGGAGACAGAACTGAGGAATAGTAAGTGTCAGAGCCATGATGTAGAGAGGGCAAACCTGGATCTCACTTTTCTTTGGTTCCATGAGGTATGTGGACTATTCTGGTCTAAAGAAGGCAATCAAATCTCTAGTAACTCCCAGTACTTTCCTCTCAACTCAGGGCAGACGAGCCAAGGCAACCGTATAGATCCCTTGGGGAGTGGGACTCACCGATGGGACTCATGATTTTCTTACAATACCAAGTTTTTCCCCTTGTAATGACATTATGTGTGGAAGAGTGCATAGATGTTTGGGAGGGAGAAACTCATCAGTGACAGAAGGAGAGTTGTCTTTACTGTTTATGAATGTAAGTTCTTTGTGGGTTTTGTCAGAATAAATAAACTCTGTCCTACATTTGATGTTTTGTTTGCCTGAGTGCTTTCATGAGAGATGTGGGCTGGTTTCCATTATTTTTATTTTTGTGTAGCCCCAGATATGGGCCAAATTCTTATGTTCCTAGGGGAAACCCTGGGTGGGGTAAAAATGAGCCAAATGTTGATGTTCCCAAGGGAAATAATGGGTGGAGACACAAACCAAAAAGAGTATAATTCTCAGGAAGCCCTCAAGGTTGAACCCAGACTATATAAATCCAGAGTTTTGGTTCTGGGCTGTAGACTACACAAAATAAACAAGAAGTATGAGGCGAAAGTGGTTCTTGACTTTAAGATCTTGGAAGCCAAGATTATGGAAATATAGAAGATTCAAATCCAGAGCTTGATTCCAGATTTGTATGTACTGCGATTCATTAAAATATTTACATGATACAAGCAAGATACCATCCTTCCAGGTAGTATCAGTGAAAGAGTTGTGAAGACCCAAAGGGATCCATCATTAATGAAGCATAGGTGCAGGGTGGATCTCTTCGATGATCCCTGCTACATCAATACTCAGGCTTTTCAGACGGCAGTCTGCCCTTCTGGAAATCAAGATTCTGCTCAAATACTTGGGAGCCCGTTACACTGTACAAGTAAGTAACTAGACATATTTTTCACATTCTAAGAGAACATTCTACTTCATTTTAAAGTAAGTGCAAAGATTACATTTCCTCTATGGTCAATTTAGGGTTGGAGAAGGGGGAAAATCTGAAAACATGCTGGGTTTTAATTTGGGTACTGTTCATAGAGGTGGCTAGGTTGCTCAGTGGATAGAGTTCTGGGCCACAAGTTAGGAAAACCCAACATCAAATATGGCTCTAGACAATTAATAGCTGTGTGACCCTGGGCAAGTCACTTAACTTCCATTTGTCTCAGTTTCCTCAACTGTAAAATAGGGATCACAATTCTATCAACCTCCCAGGGTTGTTGTAAGGATCAAATGAAATAATATTAGCACAATGCCTGACACATACTAGGTGCTTAATAAATGCCTATTCCCTTCCCACTCCTCTACTCCCCATTCACAGAGTAAAATCTGGAATTTAAAAAAGCTTTTTTATACCACATGCTTTTGTTGAAGATAGAGCACAATAAACTAAAAGCATAATGAATAGAGACAGGAAAACCAAATTCAATTCTCACCTTGGGAATTTACTAGCTGTGTGCCAATGGGTAAGTCACTTACCCTCTCTGATCGTTAGAGGGATTTGTGTGTTATTTAGATGTCCTTTCCTTTGCATCTGAAGGTCTTTCTCCTGAGAGTTTGCAGAACTTGTTGTTTCTGAATTGAATTGTTATTTAACTACTACATATCTTGGAGTCTGCAGTCTTTTTTTTTTTTCCTGGAGGTGGTCGGTGGATTTTTTCCATTGGAATTTCATTTTTTATGTTCAGAAGTTCTGGACAATTCTCTTCTATTATTTCTGTCATTATAGTATTAATGTTTTTTGTCCTTTCACTCTTCTGGCTGATTTATGATCCTTAGGTTATTTCTATACATCCTATATTTGAGATTCTTATGTTTTGCTTGTATAGTGAGTTTATTTTCTTTGAATGTTCTTATTTTTTTGCTCCTCTACTTCTAGGTTGTCTTTCACTTCTATTTTTACATTCTCAATCTATTGTTTTCTTTGGTGAGGCTTGCCATTGTAGATTCTGTTTTGTTCATTATTTTTTCTGTGTAGGAGAAAAATTCAACTTCATAATTCTCATTTCTCTTTTAAACCACTAAGGAACAGCATGTTGTGGTTCTATGTTGTCCTCAGATTCCACAGAGTCTTCTGTCTCATCAAGTGTTGGATCGTTTTCCTTCATTTTTCAGTATTTATTCACACATGCCTGGACTTGTTACTAGATCTGGAGGCCACATTTCCTTCTGTTGTCACTGTCTGACCTGTTGATTTGTCTGTTTATGTTCAAGGTCTTTGAGATACTTTTCTTCCTGAAATCTTTGGTACTTTCAGTTTTTTTTTTCCTCCTTAATTTTCCTTATCATTCTTCCTTACTCCCTTCCTTCTGATTGTAGTTTCCTTGGGGGCTGTATCTCAAAGCATCTCAGTCTCCTCCCGTGCTTAGGAATTCACATTTCACCAGCCTAGGTTTCTACCCCAACTGACTTTTGGGTCATCAGAAGTGGCCCCGCTGGATGCTTTGCTCTTCCCTCAGGCTTGGTGGAGTGCTGCACCATTCCCCACACTCACTGGGTCCTGTGTCACTGGGGACTTGTCCCATTTACTCTAGTCCAGGGGTGGGGAACCTGCAGCCTTGAGGCCCCATATAGTCCTGTAGGTCCTCAAGTGCTGCCCTTTGACTAAATCCAAACTTCACAGAACAAATCCTTTTAAGGGCATTAGAGTCTAAGCCTTGGTTCTCTGGCCCAGCCCTAGAAGTTCAGTCTGCTTTTCCCAGTCTCAGCAGTTGAACTTAAATTCATTAGCACCTGCAATTCACATCCTGCTTTCCCTGGCACCTGTAGTGGAGAACTTTGTAGCTCTGGTACATCTGGGTTGCAGTCCCTGGCAGCCTTTTGCTCCTGGAGGGCTGTGGTCAAACTGGCTGTTGAGGTGTGAACAAACTTCCATGCTTAGAACTAAGGAATTTATGGCACTAGAGAGAGAGAAGGCATCACTTAACTGCTTTCTTATTCCTAGAGGCAGGTATAGAGGTGTTAATCAGCCTGTACTCTGCTCTGGTCAGATCACATCTGGAGCATTATGTTCAATTTTGCAAATCACATTTTAGGACCCTGATAGGATGAGGAGGAACCAAATGTTGGCAATCAAAATAGAGAAAGATGGCATATTAAGACCAACAAAAGGAAGTAGGAATATTTAGCTTGGAGAAGAGAAGATTGGAGGGGAGGGGAAAATAAATGAGAGCTGTGATAGTAAACATTTATTAAGTACCTGCTATGTGCTAGACACTGTGCTAAAGACTGGGGAAACAAATAAGAAAAAGAGAGAAAATCCCTGTTCTCAAAGAGCTTACAATCTAATAAAGGAAGACACCACACAAAGGAAGTTGAAAGTACCAGGAGTGAAGGGAATATGTTCAAGCAGTTGGAACTAAGCAAAGCAGCTGCTTGGAGATGGAGAGCTGGCTGGAAATTCCGAGCCCTCTCTAAAGGGAAGCTTTGAGGGGAGTTTTTTCGCTCTTCCCTCCAGTCCTGTAATCAAAGGGAAGAGGCAACTGAGGGTGCTAAGGAGGTACTGAGTAACAAAAGCTGAAGCAATCTCCATGTTGATTAGGTTTCAGGTGGTTATCCCGGAGGATGCACTATGTTCAAAATAGCTATTTGAAGGGCTGTCATGTGGAAGAGGGTCTAGACTAGTTCTGTTTGGCATTGAAGTGCAGAACTAGGAGTGATGGTGGAAATTGCTAAGAAAGAAATTTTACCTTGATGTCAGGAAAAAAAAAATCCTAACAATGAGAGCTTTCCCAAAGTGGAATGGGTCAGCTTAGGAGGTAATGGGTTTTTCCACGTTGGAGATCTCCAGATTAAAGCTGCATGACTATTTGCCTGGCATATTACAGTGATAATGGCCACTAAAGCCACTTCCAACTCAGAAATTCCAAGAGTCTATTCCCCAGGGCTCCCCATCATGTACTTTACCTTCTCTAGACAAACTGACTTATTTAACAATTCCCTGAACTTACTATTCCACCTCTTTCTTCTATGCTTTTGCTAGGTACCTCCAAGTCTAAATGCAATCCCTCATCATATCTGCCTCTTAGAATCCCTGCCTTCATCAAAAGTCAGCTGAGCTACTACTTCCTTTAAGAAGCCCTTTTTCTCCCAATTCTCTGTGCCCTTCCCTTACTCAAATTGTCATATATATGTGTGTGTGTGTATTTGTATGTATGTATTATATATATGTACACATACACATACACATACATACATATATACATATATATTCGATAGTTAGATATATAAATAGACGTATAACAAATTCCATGTTATCTCCTCACCCTACCCCTGCTTCCCTTGTAAAATATAAGCAACTTGAGAGCAGGGACTAATTTTTTTTGTCTTTTTTTTATCCACCCCAACCTCACCCCACCCCAGCATGGTGCCTTGAACATAAGAAAAGCTCCATTGATGATTGATAGTGGGTTGAAAGTTTCTGTAGAAGTAGTATATTGATTCAATCAAAGATTTGAAGTGTTGAAACATATGGGAAATGGCATGAGAACTTTCAGGTATTAAAAAAAAATATTCCAGCAGGGCATTGAAACAGATATGAAAGCTCCTCCCTCTCTGGTCACTTAGGCAGTTCTTGTGGATTTGGCCTTTCTCCCCTTTCCTTTTGGAAGGGACCACCCATGCATCCGAGTGAGGCTTTTCCAATAACAGAAGCCAAAGATGGTGTACTATGGCGATATTCATAGGCTCATGGGATCAAAAACTCCAAGAGACCTCAGAGAACCTCTAGACCAGGGTTATCAGACTTAAATAAAAGAGGATCCCCACTGGAGGCATATTAACTTAGAAACCCACGAATTAATATCATTGGTGTTGTACAGTATTATAATTTATTTTGTTGAACATTTTCCAATCACCTTTTAACATGATTTGGGCTGCAGTCCCATCTGGCCAGCTAGTTTGACATCCCTAATCTAACCAACTCCCTCATTTTATGCATGAGAAAACTGAGGCCCCAGGGAGTAAATGGCAGAACCAGTCTCTAAATCCAGATCCTCTGATTCTAATTCCAGTGTTCTTCCCATTTCCCAGACACGCTTCAGAGACTGTGGGATTTTTAGGAGCTTCTGCTCGAACAATTCATTTGCTCCTTAGAATATTTTATTTAAAAAGAAACCACACATATAAATATAATTTTTAAAAAAAGTACAGGTGTTGCAAACAGAACATTTTTGTTACTACCTTGTTAAATTTTATATACACACACACATATATGTAGTTCTTTTTTAAATTTTATTTTCAATTTATGGAATAAAACAAGTATTTTTCTATAACAGTATAATAAAATATATGATTGCACATGAAACTGCAAATCTATTATGAACAACTTGCTGTTCCTTTTGAATATATAACAAAGTTACCAAGTAAATTTCTTTTTTTTTCTTTTTTTCCCACCCTCCTCCCGCCATGGTTGTATATGCTTTCTTTTAAAAAAAAAAAACCAACCAGATTGAACATATGGGCCTCTTGCTCTCTTTTGTATAATGAGATGTTTGCATTCATTAACAATAAAAAAGAAAAAAATTAAGTCAGAACTTTTAAAAAGAAAAAATTATTATCTTTCATTTACTTTTCTATGAAAATGCTATATCCTTTAGAAAAATGTGAGCTCCTTGAAGGCCAAAATTGTTCTGTTTTTGTGTTTGTGTCTCCAGCTTCTGCCTTGCAAACAGGGGAATAGGGACTGGATCTGTGATTTCATTGGAATAGGGAGTCTTCCTGGTAAGGAAATTCCTTCTACCAGGGCACATCAGTAACTCAGAGAGAGCTGCCTAGAGCAGAGGTGGCAATCACACCACCACGATGGGTCTTCCAAATCAGATTAAAATGTATTCGAGAAAAATTTAACAAATAGAATACAAAAATAGATTAATAAAAGCATAAATAAATAAAAATACAATAAAACAGAGATAATATTAATATGCATTTTTCTAAGTCAACATTCTGCCAGCAGAGATCCTCCTGTGCCATTTAGTGGCCATTTCTGTTTCAGTTTGACACCCTTGGCCTTGAACACTGAGAGGTTAGGACTTTGCCCACGATCACATAGTCAGTATATGTCAGAGGCAGGACTTTGGCCCCTGTGTTTCCTGGCTCTCTCTCCACACTGCCTCTAAACTTGTACATAGCAAGCACTAACTAAACACTTGTTGAATGTGAGGAGAGGGGGAAGAGTTGGGGGGGGGGGTTGGGCCAGCGGGGAATAGCATAGATGTTTTGTCTTTGTTTTTTATTTTCATTTTCAGAAGTACCAGAAACGGTTCAACCAAGTGCCACAAGCAGGACGGCTGGTCAGTATGCTCTGCCCCAAATCAAACGACAACTGAAGAATGAAGACTGCTACCATGGAAAACTAAGCCGGAAAGCAGCAGAAAGCCTCTTAATTAAGGATGGAGATTTTTTGGTTCGAGAAAGTGCAACATCACCTGGTCAATATGTGTTGAGTGGTTTACAAGGAGGTCAGGCAAAACACCTTCTACTGGTGGACCCCGAAGGCAAGGTATAACCAGTCTTTCTTTACAGACATCACCCTCAAAATGGTACTATTAAAGATGATCTGAAGGTTCAGAATTAAGGAAGTTTCAGAATGCATGTTCATTTTTGTTCAGTTTTTGAAAAAGTTCAATAGGTCTTTCAATTCTTAAGACTTGGGATGAGAAGTGAAACAATTCATTCCCTTGAATTGTGATGGGGAGGTAAACTTTCTTCTTCTCTCTGGCTGCCTGTTATAGTCCTATTCTTAACAAGAAAAACAAATACCCAACGATAAGCGTTTATAAAGAGTTTACTATATACAAAGTAGACAAGACACAGGATCTGCCCTCAAAAATCTTACAATTTAGTAAGAAAGTTAAAAAAACCTCATATAGCTATATTATATAAGATTATATACGTATACACACACATGCATACATATATGTAGATAGATAGATATGGAAAAGTTATCTTTACTCTGCCCCTCCCCAAACTCATCCTCCTCCAAAAAAAAAGTGCTATGTGAGGTTTGAGAATTCATTAAGAACAAGAGGGATCAAAGGAAGTCTCATGGAAAAGGTGGCATTTATTTTGGTTTTAGGGGATGGAGAGGAATTCAACCAGAGAAGGTAGGGAGGGAGAACATTCCCAGCATAACTTAAGTGAAGTCTTAGGCGTATGAGATGAGAAAGCAACGCGTGTTTGAGGGACAAAGCATAGTCATATTTGTCTGGAGCATAGAGTTCACTCAGGAGAGTAATATAAAACAATGCTAGAAAGGTAGAGTGGTGTTGGATTATAGTCTTTTATGCCCAGCACATGAGTTTAATTTTACTCACTGGACCATAGATATGACTCACTGAAGATTTTTGAACAAATGAGAAACACGATCATAACTATGTGTTTTTTAAAAAAAAAAAAAACCATTCTGGTAGTGATATGAAGAGTAGATTAGAGGAGCTAGATAGCACAGAAGGGAACACTTATAAGAAAGGTATTGCAGTAGTTCAGGTGAGTGGTAATCATGGCCTGTACTAGAGTGCTGGTTGTGGGAATAGAGAGGAGGCAGTGTACGTGAGAGAAATTGGAGGGGTAGGTTCCTTGGTACCTGATTGGATAAGAGAGGTGAGGAAAAGAGAAGAGACTAAGATAATTCCAAAGTTATAAACATATCAGACCAAGGGTGAATGGTGGTGCAAAGTCAGAAAGAAGAGTAGTTTATAGGAAAAGGTCATGAATTCAGTTTTGGCTATGTTGAACTGATTGGAATCCTGGTAAATGTATTTATGAGTAATTAGAGCTGGCAATCTTTCACTCAGAAGAATGGTCAAAGAGAAGAAATCTAGATCTGGTCATTGTGTGCATAAAGTGGTGTGATTGAAGCCCTTGGAATGAATGAGATCACTAAGGGAGCAAGTACACGTAGAGAAAAGAAGTAGAGAGTAGAGTTGAGAAGAGAAGATGAGGGGAGGGAAGAAGTATGGGAGGGGAGAGAAAAGGATAAGAAAGAGGAGAGTGGGGAGGGAAAGGGAGTGGGGAGGGAAGAAGAGGGGAGAGAAGCAAAGAGAAGAGAGGGGAAGAGGAGGGGAAGGGAAGAGAGGAGAAGATAGAGGAGAAGGAAGAAGAGAGGATAAGAGGAGAGTGAGGTGCGGAGGGTTGAGGATGGAGAGAGGAGAGGGAAGAAGAAGGAAGAGAAGATGAAAGAGGAAGAAAGGAAAGGAGAAGAGGGAAGGGGAGAAGGGGAGAGAAGAGAATAAAGGAGAAGAAAGGGGAGAAGAAGGGAGAAAAGAAGATAAGATAGAGGGGAGGGTAAAGGAGAGGATGAGAGAGAGGAAAGTGGAAGGGAGGAAAGAGGAAAGGACAAGAGAGAAGAGAGACAATGATGGATCCTTGAACACCCATGATAAGTGCTTAGGAAGATGATGAAATGTAAGTGAGAGAAAGAATGATTAAAGAAGTAGAAGGAGAACCAGGAAAGTGTGTTTCTGAGGCCAAGGTAACAAAGAAAGCATCAGTAGGTAGTAGCAGTAGAAAGAGGGCAGAACTTATAATTAGAAGAAACCTGGATTCAGATCTCATCCATAATATCATGGGATCATGGATGAGTCACTTAATCTCCTTCACTTTCAGCTTTCTCTGCCAAACCAGGATATTATCTTTAGTGACTAACTATAGGATAGATGTGAGGATCTAAAGAGATATTTTATATAAAGTGCTTTATGGGCCAGTGAGGGGCATAGTCAAGTACCAGGCCTGGGGTCAGGAAGATTCATCTTCCTGAATTCAACTCTGGCCTCAGACTCTTCCTAGCTGTCTGACCCTGGGCAATTAACCCTGTTTGCCTCAGTTTTCTCATCTTTAAGAATGAGCTGGAGAAGAAAATGGCAAGCTGCTCCACTATCTCTGCCAAGAAAACCCTGAAAACTGAAAAACATAAAGTGCTTTGTCAACCTTAAATTGCTCTATTAATGTTAGCTGTTGTCATAAAGACAGGATAAAGAATCATCTATTTAGAGCTAGAAGGGACCCTAAAGGCCATCTAGTCTAATCTTCTGCCCCATTTTAAAGACTTGGAAACTGAGATTCAAGGAGGTCAAGTGACTTGCCTGAAGTCATGCAAGAAGTCACAGGATATCAAACCAGGTCCTCTGCTGAGCCAGTGTGCCTTCTTCTACACTCCACCTCCTCCCCAGTGCAGAGAGATCTAGGGGGATGAGGACTGGGAAAAGGCCATGGAATTTAATGATTAGGAATTCATTGGTCCCTTTTGAGAAACTTGATCATAAGACAACAAAGAGAGAGTGGGAAGTGGGGAAATTGGTGGCATCAGGTAGCTTTTGCACAATGTTTAGCAATAAAAGAGAAGAGAGCAGTGGGATGACAGCTGAATGACATATACAGGTCAATGAAACTTTTTTTAAAGACTGGGGAAACATGAGTGTTATTTGTGGTAGATGGGAGAGATCCAGTGGAGAAGGAGAAATTGAAGATGCTTGAGAGAAGAGATGATATCTGGGGCAAAGTCTTAAAGGAGGAGGCAGGGAAGAGAATCAAGGGTACAGAGAAAGGAATTAGTGAGCAATGGGGTGATGATGCTGAGAAGTTATGAGAAATGGTGGAGAGAAGCTGAGGGAGTTTCATGTCAGATGACCTCTGGGGAATCTAAGTGTGGGGGAAGGAGGTAGGGTTGAGGTTAAGAGGAGAGGAGGGATTTAGTACAGTCCCTATTGGGGAGTGAGACATAGAGTTCATAAAGGCAAAATTGAAGGACTACTGAGTAGCAATAAAGGTTATGTACCATGAATTAGTTAATAGGTGAAGACCAGTTTCTCATTCTGAAGAGATAAAGAAACAACTGAGCATGAGTTGGAGACCAGAAATGCAAAGAGCAGACTTAAGAGCTCTGCTTTGAAGGCACCCTTTTAAAGTCATAGCACAAAAGGTAGCAGTTGCACTGGGTACCACTCAATTACTTCATAGTTGACGAAATAAAATCCAAGTCCCAGCAAAGGCTCACCTACCCATACATTAACTCATCAAGTTGGATCAAGGAACTCTCTTGACGAGCCCCCAACATGAAGTTCTTAAATGTCTGATTTTGTCTCTCAGGGCAACAGAATGTGTATTTTAGGGAAATGTTTTAATTATTCATATTGGTATAGTTAGTCTGTTTGTCTATTAATTTTTTTTTCCTTTCAAGAGAGCTATTACAAACTAACCTAAGACCCTTTGTACTTTCTTTACAAGGTAAGGACCAAAGATCATGTATTTGATAATGTGGGCCACCTCATTCGCTACCACATGGAGAACAGTTTGCCGATCATCTCTTCTGGAAGTGAAGTAAGCCTTAGACAGCCTGTGAGAAAAGAAAATCAAAAAGGCCACCTCCAGCCCTACAAATGACAGCACTGGAACTCCATGACCTTGAAATGAAAAGGAATGCCAACCTGTGATAGGAGGATGGATTAAATAATGTCAAACTTTGTTTCTAAATAGAAGAGAGCCCTGTTAATCACACCTTCCAAAAGCCAGTATGGAAGAGGTGTCCTTCTTTGAAGAATAAAGCTTAACCTTCAGAAAATAAAAAATAAATCAGGAGAGAAGACAATTTGCCCACATGGGAAAGGAAATTAAAGCATGCACGGATGTCACTTTTAAGGTCACACTGCATGGATAACAAGCTGAAAGCACAGTTAAACCACCACATGCAAAAGATAACTTGAATGAACTGCTGAGACAGTTGTATGTGCCTTTTGACTCGAGATAATTGGGACATTTTTATTTCATTGGAGAGGTTTTAAGTGTTTTTGCATTCTAGTCACATAAAACCATTTGCCAAAACAAAACATTTTGTCTTGTTAAGAAAAAAAAAAGAATGCCATTTGCTTAATAGTTACTGTCTTTAATTTCTTTTTTGCTTTTAGCAGCACTTTAAAAAGCAACATTTAAAATTAATTAGATACTTAACATAGGTTGTGTCCATGAAAGTGAGTGAAGGGGTCAGTCTTTCCCATTTGCTGTTGGTTAAGGCAACACTATGTTCTGTAGAACCAATTATTTCCAGATCTTTGCTGTGCGGTCATATTGTAGAAACAAATGGTGGGAAATTGGACAGACCTAATCTGTCCAGCTTGTCGTATTTAAACAGATTCCCTGAAATGTTGCCTAGATAATTCTACAAAATTGGGAATATTTCTGGGAGGAGGTAGCCTCTCTCTTCATACCTATAGCAGGGTTTACAAGATGGCAAACAAATGTTTTTTGTAAAGTACAAACCAATCTGAATGGATGTGGAAGCCAGCATCTCAACATCTGTTTCTACTCTTTTGGGGGAAACTTTTGCTTCCAGCTTTGTTTCAGGACATTTATTTGAAGTGTAAGGCAGAGCATGGGGTGGGGAGGAGCCCTGTGATTGGCTGTCAGTGAGCCTTGCATTGTTATTGTTGGGGTTTTTTGGTCTGGACCTGTTATTTTATTGGCATATGGAACTCCTAATATGGAAACTCCCTCAACCAACGCAGACAAATAACTCATCTGTCGCTTACAGTTTTTGAGAGTTGTCTGGCACAGTGAGCAGTTAAGTGATTTGCTCATGGTCACACAGCTAGTATGTGCCAGGGTAGGGCTGGAACCAAGGTCTTCCTCAGTCGAAGGTTGGCCCTCCATCCCCTGTACTCCACTGACTCTTTGCAGTGAATCACATTATCTACCTTTTCCAGTTCTGAGTAGATAAACAACAGAGAAAGTGAAAAATGTTTAAAGTCAAATACTTGGAAAAGGTTGACCCTTCCTTAGGTTATAGTGGAAAGCTCACTGACCTGAGAGGCAAGAAATCTGAACCATAGCCCCAGATCTTCCACTGAATAACACTGTGCACATAGGCAAATCTCTGATCCTCTCTGTACCTTAGTTTACAAATGGACTAGAGGAGTTCCAAAGTCCCTTCCAGCTCTAAAAGTCTGTGATTCTATGCATAGCATTTAAAAAAAAATGAATTGGATCAGAGTTGACTACAGATCTGAATAATTCAGGCTATAAATAGTTTTTTCGCCTCTTTAATCCACTGTTTGCCCCCACACAGAGAAAGACAGAATCGAGACAATCTTTCAGATAATTTAAGCCAAAACCACTTTTGCCTGAAGAATGAAGATAATCATGGCAAGAGTAGATTATCTTTTTTGAATTATCAGATGATTGTCTCAGTTTTCTGTTCTAGTTTTCAGGTTTGTAATTCCATAACAAATTGTTTTACCTTGAGTTACTTGGATAGCTGCCTTAACCTCACTGCATTTGGGCTGTGTAGATGCAGCTTTGCAATTGTGAAATATTTATTTACTAAGGTTTAAACAAAATACTAAGATTAAATTAAAAAAGCAAATGAGGAATCATTTCTTTTTGCATAGAAATATTCAGAGATGAAGCATGTTAGTTTCTACATTTTTTTATGTCCTATATATAATTTTACTACAACTGCCAATGAATCTTTGGGTATGCTTGTTTTCTTTTTACAAGTAGGTAATATTTTAAACTCAATTTTGCATATGATCAATTCTTGATTATCTGTGCCAATGAAGGGGAGCGTGGGTATGGATAATGGAAAACCATGAATAACCCAGCTACTTTGAGCAAGATTGCCTCAGATTTCCTGGTTAAGGGGAATGGGGCATTGGTAGCTGGGCAGCAGAGAATAGCTCCCGATACAAAGAGATGTGGATAATCTGTAGTTGACTGTAATGTGACTCAAACTGGTAGACAAGCTGAATGAACAAGTAATACATTTGAAAAAAAATTTACATTAGAAAAGCTTTGGTTGCATGCTATACATTTTAATCTATATTTCCTTCTCTTCTTTGCCTTGAATTGGCTTATGAACACATGTAAATGACTTTTTAAAAAAAGAAACAAATAAATATTAGTATTGTTTTGTGACAATACACACTGTAGACCTGGCATTTCTGCTTCAAGAGACTGATACTGTATACGGTGCTAGAGAAGGGGTACTTAATTTGAGGTTTTCAGAGATACACTTTAACCAATTTATCTGTGGACAGATTTCGGGGAGGGGTGTCTGTGAAATTGAATAGGAAAAAAATTATCTTTATTTTTCACTAACCTCTAATGTGAGCATTTCCTTCAATTATGAATTAAAAAAAAAACCACCATATTATTCTGAGAAGAGGTTTAAAGTCTTCACCCAACTTCCTACTTTTGAGTTCATGACACACAAAAAGGTGAAGAGCTCCTGCTCTAGAGACATCAACTTCTACAAAAGTCCTTCTACTACTCTGATGTCTTATTGTGCCATGCAAGTGATTCTGGATTCTTGAGGATCAAATGAGATGGTAATTGTAAAGTACTTAGCATAATGCCTGGAACGCAGTAAGTGCTATGTAAAAGTTAGCTATTTGCTCTAGCAACAGAGTACAAGCTGTGACAGGGCCCAGAAAACCAGACAGTGTCTGTCCTCTAACAACTACTGTATTTCACTCCATAATCATTGCAGATTTTATGACAATTTTTTTTTGCAGAAAAGTGGGGTGCAACCACTATATGAAGCTTTTTCTTAAAAAATGTGCCATTATTACTTAAAAATCATATATTACTAAGCTGTCTTTGGTGCAAGATTAGGATGCATGGAATACTTGTGAATATACATTAAAGTTGAATACTGACAATGGGTGAGAATTCTAGGCTTGTGGCTTACGATGTGCAAGAGATAAATGTGTATCCATATGCCACCTTGCTGTTCTGTTTACCTTTAAAAAGTGGTGGGGAACAGAATTATGCCATTCGACAATTATGCAATGAAAGGTTATAAAACAATTTTTGGACTGAAAAAAAAAAAAACCATTGCGATTATACAATCGCAACAATTATGCGGTGAAATACAGTAAACTAGCTAAGTAGGTAAGAGACATCACCAGAAAGTTGTTCACCAGGTAAGAAATTTTTGTGGCTGAAGGGATCCCTCAAATGTTCCAAATGGCCCTTACTTTTTGTGGGCCCCATTTGGCTTCTGAGGAAGAGATGGCAAAATTGAGTTGGGAGGAAGACAGAGGGAACATGGTTCTTATACTTCCTACTGTCATTTTAGTTGTTGATACCCAGACTGCACAACACAATGAGTTGACACATGGTTGAAGGAATAGTTTGCCATTTTCTTCTTCAGCTCATTTTACGGATGAAGAAACTGAGGCAAACAAGGTTAAGTGACTTGTTCACATAGCTAGGAAGTGTCTAAGGCCAGATTTGAACTCAGAAGGATGTCTTCTGACTCTAGGCCTGGCATTCTATTTCTACCTGTACACACATTTCTCCCTCAAATATGTTTAAAATCTCTTAGGAATCATTAGTTGCTGTTTCCCCAGACTTACTCACACATCGAACTCACACCTAGGCCTTAAACTTTAATGTAGAAGCTTCCACACTGAAAAATGTTGTTTGTCTGACCTTCTCCTCTTCAACCCAAGTATCACTGTTTTCACCCCTCCTCCAAATCCATCTTCCTCATTCCACTCCTACAGGCCAATATCTCTTTCTCTTCACCCTGCTATCTAGGATTCGTCCTCCAATTCTATCCTGCCTGCCACTTCCACACTCTCTTCATTTTCTATCTCCCTCTACCATTTATTCTTTGAGGGTCACAGTGGCAGCTACCAGCATTTTAAAGGTTCCAAGAATAGTTTCCAGATTTCTCCAGTGTTTTCAGATTTAAGGATCCTATATAGTTCTCCTAGGAACTACTCTTGGCCCCCTGCAATATCCCATTGCCCTGTTGTTACTGCTTCCACTATTGATAGGCTAAGGAGTACAGGAGACAGTACCCTGGGCTCAGAATCAGAAAACATGTTCTGCCAATAACTACCTCAGACAAGTCCATTGGAAAGAGTTAACAGTGGGCATAGCTTTGAGGAGTGCTCCCCAAGGCCACCAATAAATAAGAAAACCTCTCTTAAACTTACTTTGGGAAGAGGAGATGAGTGACGAATGCAGGCAGCAGAACCTAGGTCCTAGAGGAAGAATACCTTTGTGAAGCTAACTTCTGCCCAGAGGTGAAGGAAGGCATATTAGTAACCTCATTATGAGTGAGGGTAAGCAAAGACAGAGGCAAGACAAGGGAAGGAAGTTTGGAATGACAGTTGAGGAGACCTCATCTATACCTCAACACATTGTGGGGATGGGAAGAGAAGAGTGAAGTTTAATGAATCTGATGTCTTGTATTTAGATTCTAAGTCAGAATGAAGCCATGCTAGTAGCTCTGTGAGCTGTCTCCCATAGTTACTTGCCAGAGCAATGTAGAGGTGCATTAGAGGCCCCTAACTTACCCTGACTAGCTCTCTGTGGGATATGGGCAGGGGTGTGCAGGTAAACATTTATCAGAGTGCCAAAATATCTAATATCAAGAACCATTCCCCCATTAGACAAGTGATCAGGGGACAAGAACAGTTTTCAAAGAAGTACAAACTATAAATGTAGAAATCCAAAACTTCTTATGATTACTATCTGTATGACCTTGGAGGAGTAGCTTAACCTCTTTGGTTCTCTGTTTGTCCATCTGTAGATGGCTTTATCTCTTTTTCTGCTCCTTCTTTTTCTCTTTTTCTGACCTCATCAACATGAAATCAGTAGAACTGCTATTTCTCATGTTGACCATAGCATCATTTAGGTCTGCCACATTTTGTGACTTGTTTCTAACATTATTTTTGACATATTATATTCTAACATATATTTTTATATTTATATATTCTGACATATTATATATCATATATTTATTTATATATTATATATTTATATATTCTGACATATATGTCACATATTTATATATTCTGTATATATTTTATATTTTGATGTAGATGAATATGACATGCTATTAATCATTTAAAGAAGGTGAAATATAAAGTTCTAAATGGTCTCTGATTAAATTACAGGATCATGCTATTTCAAGTTGGAAGCCACCCTTGAGAATCCCTACTATAACAGACTTAATAAACGGGCATAAAGCCTTGCTTGAATAACTCCAATGAATAGGTACCCACCCCTTCCTAGGGCAGCTCACTCCACTTTTAGACAGCTTTAATTGTTAGTACTTTTTTCCCTGATATCAAATCTAAATTTTCTTCTTTACGACTTCTTATTACTTCTGATTTGTCCTTCAGGAGCCAAAGAGAACAATTTTAATCCTCTTGACAACCTTTTAAATACTTGAAAGCATAGCTATCATGCCCCTCCCTACCGGTTTTCTTTTCTCCAGGCTAAACATCCCCAGTTTTTTCAACAAATTCTTCTATGACATGGACTCCATGCCCTTCACCAACTCAGTTTCTTTTCTCTGGACATCTCCAGCTTTTCAACATCTTTCTTAAATTATAGTAACTAAAACTAAACCCAATATTCCAGATGTGGTCTGATTGGGGTACAGTACAGAGGAATTGTCATCTTTTTCTGACTTCTGTTAAAATTTCCAACTTTGAAATTTATTAGGCCTCATCAGACTAGATGAAATAAGATGCTACTGAAAGTTCTTGGGCAAGGGTATGCTACAGTGAGATCTGTGCTATAGGAAAATTATTTTGGCAGTTGTGTGAAAGAATGATTGGGAAGGGGAGAACTGAAAGCTGGGAGAATGGGTAGGAAGCTGTTTAAGACTAAGTGGCAATCTAAGAGTACGCAAAAGGTTATGAGGGTAGAATCAAGGTTTGGCAACTGATCAGAACCTTGGACAAGTCACGGCACATCCTAAGGCTCCAGTTCCAAGTCTAGTTTGAGGAGAGCTAGACAAGAATGATGTTGAAAGTTCCTTTAAGGTCTAACATTCTATTAGTCTAGCACTTCTCAGGAATACATTCTTTCAGTGTTCGGCATTACGTTTCCACTGAAATGTAAATGAGGTATATAAAATGCTTTTAAGTTTTGTTTTTTAGTTAAATTTTAATTATGTGTTATATTGGCTTATATTCCATCCAGCGTATGTGAAAAACCCTTCCTCTTCTCCAGAATATGCATAGACACAAGAATTCATATATGTGTATGGAAATGTGTGTACGTATGGATATATACGTATGTGTGTGGATGGCATACACACACATATATATCTGCTTATATAAACATATATCCGCATATGTGGACATATGTATGTGTGTGAATGTGTGTGTGAAAGGATAATGAGGGTCAACAGGTGGCAGGACAGGTGGATAGTCAGTTATAGGAGGTAAGTGGAGTATCCTGTTTGGTATATCTTAGCAAGTTTTATACAGGCAGAAAATAATAACCTAGAAAATCAAAGCTAATCTCTTCAGCCTTGTGTTCCAAATATTTAATTAGTTTTCTTCTCTCTCCCTTAGATTTAAATCTCTCAACTTCTCTAAAAGACTCTCTACTCTAAACAAGTTAATAATGCTAAATGCTTATCTTCCTTTGGATATTATTTGCTTATTTTCTATCTCTGTGCCTTTATATTTGTCATTGGCAAAACCCACAGGAAACCCTTCTCATTTCTCCAGCTTTTGAGTCTTCCACATTCTGGCTGCAAACTAGCTCTCAAACTATATCTTCTTCTACAGGGTGTCTCAAAAGTCTTAATGCAATTTTAAGCTTTAATGACTTAAAACTGTACTTAGACATCCTATAGTTTTCTACAAGAGCCCTCCAGTAAATTCAATTCAACAAGCATTTATTAATCACGTACTATATGCACTTGTGGGTACAAAAACAAAGCAAAAAAAAGAAGTCTTTACCCTTATACTCTACCAAGAGATACAATCTTTACATGGAGAACAAAATAGGATTTTCTTGTATTAGATTTCTTATAACATATTATATTAATATTATACATGTTAGACATAACATAATTTAAAACAATACAATTTAATTATATATGACACATACTTATTTGGTTATAACATATAAAATTATGTTATATGTTATATGTTATACATTATCATCTATAACATATTCTTATATATAATTTCTCATATTAAATATAGTGAACACTAACAACCAAGAGTACCAGGAAAGGCTTCTGGTTGGTGGTACATGAGCTAAAATTTAAGGAAGCTAAAAATTCTAAGAGATAGAGTGAGAAGGGAGTGCATTCCAGGTATATACAATTTGGTGAATAATTCAATTCAATTCAATTCAAAATATATTACATGAGTGATAAAGTATTTATTTAGCACTTACTGTGTATAAAGCATAATATTGAGAATACAGATAGAAAATTAAGACAGTTCTTGCTTTCAAAGACTTCATATTATAATAGAAGGAGATAACACATATATGAGGTTTTAGCAGTGGGGCAGATGGAGAGAGTCACTTAGGGTACAGTGGCAAGACACTCAGTAATTCATCTTTTGTATCATTTCCATTAATAAAATCATTTCTGCTTCTGCAGTTCTTGGGGCTTTGGGGCTTATGTGCCCAATGGCGACAGTTGATATAAGTAGTGGTGAGCATAGTGGGCCCCCTCTCCACATGAGTTGCTCCCCTTAATGCTGACTTAGGGGTTTGGCTGGCAACAAGGAGCTTTGCTACTTTCAGGGACATTGAGCCCAGGGTTGTGGGCTGCCTTCTTCACAGGAGCGGTTGTGGTGGTTGATGCAGTGTGGCATGGTTTGACCCACCTAGCACATCCCTCCTCTTGTCTCTCCCTCAGGACACCTTGCTGCCAGCCCTAGTGGTGGCAGTAGGTGTAATGGTAGCATGGATGGTTTCAGGGATGATAGGGCCCCTCCCCTACAGGAATTCCTCCCCTGGATCATTGCTGTGGAGTCAGCGTAGAGGCAGAGCTGATGGCCTGGGGAGCACTGCTATTTCCAGGGTGTCCATACTTGCCCATCAGTGCCCACCTATCATGTGTCTGTGCCAGGCACTGGAAAGACACAAAGGCAGTGATGGGGTACAGTCTCTGGGAGCCCCCTTGAGCCCTCCTTGAATCTTCCCACTTGATGAGGCTTTTGCCTGAGGCCATAAACCTTTCATTATTGCTAGGCCCAAATCTCTAGTTACTCTTAACCTAGCCTAGCCCTCCACTGTCCAGCTACTTCCCACCCTTGATCCTATTAAAATATCTAGGACCAAATCCGTTGCCCTTAAACTAGCCTAGTCCTCCATTGTCTGTCATCTCCAGGTAGCCTTCAGTTATTTTCCACCCTTAATCCCATTCCGGGAGTCTGACCTCTAGCCACCCCGGTCCCATAAAGATCCTCCTTAGACTTCTTCTCAAGACCCTCCCTAAACCCCTCCTCCCATCACCCCAGGACCACCCAGAGCCTATCTGTATATAAGCTCCAGCTTGCCTCTATGCTGGTGCTCAGATTCAACCTAGCTGAGGAGATTACACCTAGCCAGCTTGTGAAAACAAGCATGGTGAAATTTCTTAAGACTACCCAATATGGCAAACCTTAATAAACTGTTTTTCTCTGGCTGTAAGAAGGCTTAGGTTGAATTCATTCAGCAGGACCCAGTGTGTCAGCATTTTGGGGTCTTGAACACCCCTAACCTAATCATATGATTCCCTGATCTCATCAGTAGGAAAAGGAATGATGAGTTTGGGTTACAGCAAATAGACAAATTTGGCTGGAACACAGGATGAATGAGGGGGAGTAAGGTGAAATTACTACGGAAAGATAGGCTGGATCAGTACGTTAAGACGCTGTAGTGTTTGTTATGGGACTGTTAAGTGGCACAATAGAGTGCTGGGTCTAGAGTTCAAATCTGGCCTCAAATATTTGCTAGCTGTGTGATCCAGGCAAGCCACTTAACCCTATTTGCCTCAATTTTCTCATCTGTAAAATGAGCTGAAGAAGGAAATGGCAAACCATTCCAATATATTTGCCAAGAAAACCCCAAACGGGGTCACAAAATGTTGGATATGACTGAAGACAACTATTAAAAAAAACTATTTGTTGTCAAATTCATTTGCTTGGTTCATAGCATGAATGGCACTACCGTGAATCTACCTCTTGCCTTTCTAACTAGATTGTAAGCCCCTCTAGCCTGAGAACCGTGCCTCCTACTTTTTATTTCCAGAGATCAGTGCAGCCTAGCACAGTCGCGCATGATCAGCAAAGGTGATATCAGCATTATGGAGGATCTTATGTGCAGGCCAAGGGAAGAGAGAAACTTTACCATTAGTTAAGTCTTCCAGATGTTTCTATTGGTGGATTACTTTGAGCCAATTTGATTGAGTCCTCGAATACTGCAGTATCTTCTGAGATTCATAATTACTCAGAAAAAGTTTAGCCTAGCTATCCTCACAGGAAAAAAAAAAAGTTGAAAAATATCTATCATCCAGACTGTGATAAGCAGTTGGTGGGCCATCCAAAGAATGAATCCATCTGTATATTTATCTGGGACAGATACTAAAAATACACAATGAACTAAGCCCAGGAGGAAAGAAGAAGAAGAAAGTATACCAGATTACCTTTGGAGAATTGTAAAGTTCTGTCAATGACCCTAAACTTCTCCCCTGAAACAAAGTCCTTTTAATATTAGTATTTTTTACTGTTCCTGAAAGTCATAGAATGCTAACCTCCAAGAATTAAAGTTAAGGGTGACTCAAAGGGAAATAAAGAGGAGTGTGGTAGATATAACCAGGTTGCAGTACATTATAAGACAAAAAAGAATTGGTGTAAAGGATGCCAATGGGGAGATGTATAATAAGAAAAAAGATGGCCTGCTCCCAAAGCAAAAGTAAGGGAAAATTAATGTATAGGTGCATGCATGTGCACATGCACCGGTGTGTGTATGTGTAAAGAAATTATGAGGCTTGGACAAGACACACATAGGTTGGTCAGACATAAATAGGCTGTGATCTGCATCTTTAAAGAAAGTGTACCCACAACAATGAGATCTCAGAATTGTCAAACTATTTGGTTAAGCATAGTGACTACTTTGTATGAGGTAGGTTAGGTACTCAATAAAAATGTTTGTTGTTTGTCCTTGGACCTATATAGGTTTGCAAAAGACTGACCAAGAGGCTGAAAACTCTTTAAATACCTTTGTATTTTTCAAGTCCGGTTCTTCAGTTAGAGATACAACCGGATTGTACAAAATACTGGTGGTCATGAATCTTCATTCCCATTATGAGCAGCGACAACAAATTTCCATATGAATCTAAATATTCCTTCTTTATCTTAAAGAATGATGATAAAATTAATCTCCTTCCAAGAAAATGATTCTAATCATTTACATAAGCAGCGTAGTGAGGAAAAGATCGCTAAATTAGCAGTCAGAAGAGGATCTGATACAGTCTAGCTGCGTTATCAATAAATCGATTAATCAATAAGCACTTATTAGCACACACAACACTGTGTCCAGAATTGTGTTAGGCTTTGGGAATGCTGCCCTTAAGGAGTCTACATTCTGTCCTGGAAAACCACATGGACAAGTAAGTCCCTTTAATTCTCTGAATCTCATTTGCAAAAAGGTTGAAACCATAGGACTTAAAAACTACACTTAGACTTTGGGTGTCTAGGTAACCCATCAACCCGCCCCTCCTGCAAGCAGGCTCCGATTGGCTTACGCCTCTACCAATGGTCGAGTGACCTGAATTTCCCGCCAGCTCTGGCGCCCGCTTTCAAACAGCCCCACATTCGCAACCGCGAGTTTTTCGGCAACCTAGCTTGGAAGAAGTAGCACGCTGCACCTCCAAGTCCCGCCCCCAAGAGAATTTAGCCCCGCCTACCTTCGGACTTTCTGCTCGTCGATTGCAGGAGTCCCCCGCTCCTCAAGCCTCCACCTCACTTCAAGTTCGGTTGTAACGAGGAAGCAGCGGCGGAGGTTTGTGTTATGTGGAGGGGCACGGCTGGAAGAGGTTCCTTGCTCTGGTGTTCCCTCCCCCCCGCAGCTACGGTAGCAGCGGAGACTATACGGGTCCCGGTGAGAGCCTCGATTTTTGCTTCTTGGGGCGGCGGCAGCGGGTGGGGAAGAGGGTAAGGACGCGCTCTGCGCGGCTTCCGCGCCGGGGGACCCTCGGGCCACCGAGCCCTAGCCTCCTTTCAGTCTCTTCAGCCCAAACCCGGCAGGTGCCCCTTCTCCCCAGCCTGGGTCTGGCCCGAGCCCTCGGCCTGGTCCGTCGCTCGCAGGTCTCGGCGTCCTCGGGTGCCTGGATTCTGGAATTGTCAAGGCCCGGGTTCTGGCGACCCGGCCCCATGGCAAAGCTAACGCCTCAGCCGCGGGGCTGGATGCGCCTGCCCGGCTTGCCCTTGACCCTGGGACCCTGGCCTGCCTCCCTGGCTGGTCCGCTTTGGACCAAACGTAGCCATGCTCGCCCTTCTTGGTGCTAGAGGGGTCGGGGACACTTTTAAAGGAGGTCCACCGAGTGAAGACCTTCCCGGCCATGTCCTTGACCCCTTGGGCCCTGCCTGCCCCTCTGGCTGGTCCACCGCGGGACCACACATAGAAGTGCTCCTCCTTCTTGGCCCTCGGGACACTTCAGCAGGAGAGCCACCGAGTGAGGACTTGGAGTGTCCAAGCCTAGCACCCACAGTGACTGCCCTGGGGATAGCGGGGGCATTTAACCGCGAGTGAACGATGAGTGATCGGTGTGTCTGTCTCAGTCTCAGTCCTTCTGTCTGTCTCTCTCATATGTAGTCTCTTCTCTCTGGCCTCCACTCAAGGGAGACTTGAGTTCAAATCCCATCTCTAAACCCTCCTGGCATTGTGACCCTGGGCAAGTCACTTAATTAAATTCCCAACTAACTCTCTTAAGAGTGAATAGTGCTTAACGTGCGTTGTTAGAACATATTTCCTTCCCAGTTAGTTCCCAATATCAGTGAAATCATCTTATTCTTGAACTGTATAGAGCAAAAAAGACCTGTTTTTTAGGTGATGGTCGTTGTTGAATCATTTAAGCTGTGTCTGACTCTTCGTGACCCCCCATTTGGTGTTTTCTTGGCTGAGAAACTCCAGTGGTTTGCCATTTCCTCAGCTCATTTTACAGATGAGAAAAGTGAGGCAAATAGGGTCAATTGACTTGTCACATACTAGTAAGTAGCTGGTGTGGGATTTGAACCCAGGTCTTCCTGACTCCTGGCAGCTGTCTATGCACTACTCCATACTGCCTTTCTCAGTTTAAGCTTTATCTTAAATATATAATAATGCTCTAACTTGCTTGTTAATTGAAGAATTCTTCTGGTGGATCATTTAACTTCACTTTTTCAAATGCTGAGGTTTTGATTTCATTCAGTTGCTTATTTGAACATCTCAAGCCTTAAAAATTGTTTTCTGTGCATTATTTCTTGACAATTTTTTTTAATTTTAAAGGCTTTTTGCTTTTGAATATTTTAAAAACTAAATTCATTATCTTGTACCTGATAAAAGTACTTGGTTAATCCATTGAATTTGGGGTCGAAAGAACTGAGTTCTAATCGTCTGGTTAACCTGTGTGACCTTGGAAGTCACTTTCCTTCTCTGAGCTTTAGTTTTCACATTAGTAAATGCAGGGACTAGACTACATGACTTCTTTGCTTCCTTACAGCTCCACATCCATGATTGAAATAAACAACTACACGTTCACCTTAAGTTATTGTAACTTACCTATAGCTGCCATTGGAAAACTACAGGGTGTTCCTAAAGTCTGGACACATAGGCAAAAAATGCATATTTTCAAAAAATGATTGAAATTTTCAATAGCATTTTATTTAATTGGAATATTAACAAATAACATCTTCAATATGATTTCCATCATTTGTGATGCAAAGGTTGATGCACTTTGCAAGATTCACATGAACTCCATGCAACAACTCAATAACTCCACATTGCCATCAGTTTTAGCGCATTCACTCTTGGAATATGAATTATGTGATATTATTTGAAGTTGAAAATGTTATTTGTTAATAGTTCAATTAAATAAAATGTCATTGAAAATTTCAGTCATTTCATTTCTTGAAAATAATGCATTTTTGCCTATGTTTCCAGACTTTAGGAACACCTTGTAGTTTGATTCTTTTTGCTATAAGAGTTGGTCTTCATCTAAAAAAGTGAATGGATTTTAGAGGTTTTTACCCACTTTCTTAGCAGTTTTTGACATATTACAACCACAGGTGAGCTCTTTGTCTACTTTTTAATTATTAATTTTTTCTTTTTTTGGTGCTAGGTATGTATAGTAGTTCTTGTACTTGGCACTTGTAGAGAAGGGAATTAACATAATATGCCTGTGGGCCTTTCTGAATGTACTCTGCATAGAGTTGTACCAAATATTGAGCCAAAGGAGTGTGGAGATCAGAACTTGGAGCTCTATGTTAGGGGCCAAGCAAAAAGTACCAGATAGAGTAAGACTGGGAACTGAGGATGGATCAGACATACATAGTTTTATAGTGCCTCTCACCCCCAGTATTTAACCCAAGTCATGCTTGTCTTTTTCCTATACTACCTTACATTTGCAGTGTTGCAGAAAACAAAAGCATTTTCTTATTTTTCTCTTTCGATCCCTACAACAACTCTGAATAGGCAAAGCATCCTATTTTATAGATGCAGAAAATAAAATTAGAGAACTTGTGACTTAGCTAAGATGATACAACTAGCTAGGACCAGACACATATCTTTCATATAGTTAGTGATATAGCAGAACTGTTTATACATATGACAGATGGTAGCTCACATCTATATCCAGAGACAGCTTTGTAGTTTTTAGATTTTGAGACAGTCATTTAAATTTTGGGCCACATTTTCCTCCTCTGTAAAGTAAAGGGATTGGGTATGACAGTCTCTAAGGTAATTTCCTTTAGACGCATTGCAAACTTTCTCATAGACTGTTTCACCTGAAATATGAGTATATTTTGAAGTAGAATTTACAAGTCTTTCTTTGTTGCTCATTTATCTTCTGCCTTTAAAGAATACACTGATTCCCATTTTATTTGTTCATCCTTCCTACGTGGGTCATCTCTGATAAAACCTAACTCGTTTCTAAGTGATACATGACATTACATTTGGGCAAAAATATTTTGGTCATTTTCTTTGACTTCTCTCTTCCTTGTTTTGCTGTTTAAATTACAGTTAATTCTGTCAGTATGTTAAATAAAGCGAAGGTTGACTCAGAGAGCTTATATGCATGCAAAAATGTTCACTGACATATAAGCTGTCCTTGTCAGTCTGTTCAATCTTTGATGAGTCCCTTCATGATGCTTCTCTTGTCACTAGAATGGTATATAGATAAGAGAATACCAATCTCTGTCTAAACTGTATTCACTGAGACCTAATCTTGAAAACTTAAATGGAAGACAGTGTAAGGGAGAAGCAGAGATTATTTAATTTCCTTATAGAGCGAGGGTTCTTAACCTGGTGTCTGTGAATTTGTTTTTTACATATTTTGACAGCTATTTCAATATAATTGATTTCTTTTGTAATCCTGTGTATTTTATTTTATGCATTATGCAAAAATATTATCCTGAGAAGAGGCCACTGGACTCCACCAGACTTCCGTAGGGGTTCTTGACACACAAAAAAGTTAAGAACCCCTGGTCTAGAGGCAGCTGGGTGTGTATTGGAAAGAATTAGAGAGACACCCAATTTTGAACCTTGCCACTTATTAGCAAGTGGCTAACCTTAGATAAGTCATTCAATCCTTTCTGGCCTAGGTTTTCTCATCATACCCACCTTTCAGAGTTGTTTTGAGGATAAAATGAAATAATGTGTATAAAAACACTTTGTAAGCCATAAAGTGTTATGCAAATAGGGTATCATTATTAAGGCTTTTGGCCTGGTTTTGTCTCATGGCATGTGCTAATTTTAATGAGTAATTAAAAATATACACTTTTAAAGTTATTGAATCCAAAGAATTTTAGAACTTAAAAGGAACCATACAGATTAAGTTCAACTCTGTTATTTTACAGATGACAACAGACCCAGAGAATTGAAGTTAAGTTTTGCCCAAGATTATACAGCTATTTGGTTGTAGAAATAAGTTTAGAATTCTGATTCCCAATTCAGTCTTTCTTCTACTTCATTCAGCTGCTTGCAAGTCTCTTTCAAGTTAATGATGTTAAAAGCACTGTTCTTAATGAGGAAAGAAAAGTCTCTATATGCCAGTATTTTACAATGGGGAAATTTGCTAGCTTGGTTGTATGAGGACTTTTGCACACACCTTAGGTTTCAATAGTATGTAATTTGGAGTTGGGATGTCTAATTATTTTATTGATACTAATTATTTTATTGATACTGATTTATATGAAAGAGAAATCCACCAAGGTGGTTGTCTTTTATGATTTGATACCACCAAATAAGGAACCAGTTAATCAAACATCACAGGTTGTTCCTAGCTAGTTCCAGGAAGGCTCTGGAAGTTAAAAAAAAATGATTTATAGCCATTTTGCAAGAGGGAAATGTCTTGAACACTTGGTGGCCCACCTGAGGATTCAGTCTTCAACAGTTGCCAGAAATCAAGTTCTTTACTACAGTACAATATCCTTTGGGTTTTATGTGTTTTTTTTTTCTCTTGTACTTCAAAATGATAGTAAAAGGAACAACTCAGAAACTCAGGAGAGGATAACAATTTTGTTAACATTAAGAAGAATAAAATCTCTGGAAGCCTAGCGAGCACGCCTTTCTGTTTGTCATGATTATTCAGGGCTTTGAAGTCTTTGAAGTTTGCAAAATTGGGATACTTTTAGTATTAATTCAAATCATTAGCAACTTTGTGGCTATAGTTGAAAATCTATCCTTTGTCTTTTTTCTTATGTTATGGTTCTTAATATCTTAAGAGTTATTGTTACTTTTGGAATTATCCTCTCCATAGCTGCCAGGACTTCTAAGTGGTCAGTTTTGTTTCCTTTGGGTGCCAGAACCTGAGTTTATTAAATTTTGGAGCAGGACATTTGTTACTTGCAAGAGGGCTTTGATATGTGGAAATTGGCAGAACTTGAATGGGCTTCTTGGTAGAAACAACTAACATATAATTTAGGATTGCTTTTTAAAAATTAATTTTTATTGATAGCTTTTAAAAAATCTATCATCTGTATTTCCCACTATTTCCCTTTTCCTCCTCTCCCTCCTAAGGAGCTATCCCTTATTAACAAAAAAGGGGGAAAAACAGTTCTACAAAAATAACCCATCACTTTAATATTATGTGTAACATTGGGGCTGATTTAAAAAAATATCAAATTATAATAATTATAGTGCTTATCTTAATATGAAATGTTTAAAATTTCCCAATATAGGTTTTTGTTTAGATGGTTGATTTTTGAAAAACTGTATATTTGCCCCAGTGTTTGCCAGTCAGAATTTTTGGTTTTGACTTTTTGTTTTCGTAAGGGTTTTTTAAGGTTATAAGTGAGATTTTAAAATAAAATACTCATGCTGAAAGTAAATCATAGTTATTATCCTTCTCTAAAAACCTGTTCCTCCTTTTAACATCATTTCTATATGTTGCCCTACTATTCACTTATTCTCCCACATCCAAAACCTTGATCTTATCTTGGATTCTTCTACCTCTCTTGGCCCTCACGTCCAGTTAATTGCTAGGTTTTACTGATCCTGCCTCTGCTTTATTTCTTTCATTTGTCTTGTCCTGTACTAGTACATGTCTTCATTACCATCTTTTTAGACTATTGCTGAAGTCTCCTAACGGCTCTTCTCACCTCCATTTCTTTTAATTCTCTGGGCTTCTTTATGAATAACACCTGGTCTTAGTCTTTTCCTCCTTTAATGATTCACGTTTACTCTTCTAATAATGTTCACTCTTCCTTGTCTAACACTGACTGCAGCCTCCCCTACATGTTCTCTGTGACCAGGCCGATGGGGGGCTACTTCCTATCTCCACGACCTGTATACGTTCCCATCTCCATACCTTTACTCAAGCTCTTCCCTTTTCCTGGAAGGTCTTTCCTGGCCACTGTTGGATCCTTACTCATCCTTTAAAACTGTCCTCAATCCCTCAATCCGTCACCATGCCTAGGAAATCTCTTCTGATGTACTTAATTATTAAGGGTCTTTTTTCCTATCATGTTTCACAAAGCACCTTGCTTGTATCTCTCTTGTGCACTTATTGGGTACTGTTTTTTACTACAATTATTCGTATTCCATATTTTATTAGATTATATGGCCCATGAGAGTGGGACTATGTCTTACTAAATGTTTGTTGATTTTGGGGTTGAAAAACCTTCTTTTTCAGAAGGACCATGTCTCTAGAATTTGGCAGTGTGATTCTTCAGACTGAAAATGACCAGGAGGAATATGGTCAAGAGGATTGTGCCAGAGAAAAAGAGGTAACAAGTCAACTTAAAAAGGACCCCTAAATTTATTATTTATTTTATTCTTACTTTCAGATGATAGTCATATTCTGTGACATTTTTGTAGAGAACTTCCTAGACATATAATCTCAGAGTTGGAAGCAACCAGAGGTCTTAGATCCCCTTATGCCTGATCAGCCATGATCCCTGCAACATGGCTGGAGAGGGGAGGAGGTCACGCACAGGCGGGGCAGTGGTGTGGAGTCAGATCCTGAGGCAAGCACACTTCCACTTTTGGACAGCCTTATTTTTTACAAACTTTTTTTTCTTAAATTATATAAACTGGAATCTGTCCCTCTTCAGTTTTATAGAAAGATAATTCTACCTTCAGGGACCGTGTAAAACCGTTATAATCCCCCTCTTATGGGAGATACATGAAGATAGCAATTGTGTCTGAACTTTTGTGTATACTGCCCCAGTTATCAAACTTGTATTGCAGTTTTTGAATCAACCTCACCATCTTGGTCATGTTACCATGGGTATTCATTTGTTTTTTATTCATGGTAAACTAAAAAGATGATTTTATCATAACAATTTTTGGTTTTGCTATAAGGATTAGAAATAATTATTTTTTTACTTGGTCGACTGCTGTTTCATGCTGAACATTTTTAGACTTAGTAACTGTAAATGAGCCCAGAATGAGGAAGAAAGTTCAAAATTGAATACTGTATATACACTTGACTATCAAAATCTTACCCTGCAGGCCATGTGTGCAGAATAATGATTTCTAAATGTTCTCAGTGTTCTCCACAGCTCTTAAGTGACAGAAGAGATAGTAGAGATAAATTGGGGATATTGCCATTGATGCCCTTCCTAACCTTTCCTCCATATTTCTTCTCAAAACTGGATAATTGGCTAGCCATGACTCTTGCAGATTAGTTATCTTGAATTAGTAATCCAATCTAAGAAAGGGGAGGGAGAGTGATCATGTGAGAAAGGAGTCTGACAAGAGCAGTAGCATTCATTAGAGAAAGTAGTTAGAGATATTGGGATGATTGGCCTGTTGGACAGAGGCTGCTGTTAAATATTGTGATGAAAATTTCAGGGCTTAGCTAGTGTCCAGGATATCATGCTGTCACGTAGGGGGTGGTTAAAGGCATAGGAATAGGACTTTGACTCTCGAAAACTCAGAATATTCTTAGCATTTCCCTCTCTTTTGCTGGAAATAATATGGTGAGGCACAAGGAAATGTCAGAAAGAAAAGAGCTCTACTAGACAATGGGAAATAGGAGAAGCTTCAACAGAGTGGGGAGAAGAGTTTATCTGCAGAGAAGTTGTGCAGATAAGGAGTTGCCACAAGAAGGCTGACTCCTAAAGTCATTCAACTGACTTTATGGACTACCTTTCCCCTAGAGATGCATGATGTTTATGTAACAAGATAGTATTCGACCTTTGACTACAATACAGGGGTGGGAAACCTGTGGCCTCGAGGCCACATGTGGCTTCCTAGGTCCTTGGGTGTGGTTTTCTGACTGAGTCCAAGTTTTTTACAGAACAAATCCTTTTTATTCTGTAAAGTTTGGATTCAGTCAAAGGGCTATACTTGAGGACTTAGAGGGCCACAGGTGGCCTTGAGGCCGCAGGTCCTCCACCCTTGAACTAGACTTTAGGATTCTGTCAGTAGAAACATTTTACTACGTTGCATTTTGTTATTATGTCCTGCGATTTACCCAAAGTCAGAGAATCTTGGAATTTTTTTAGGGCTCTGCTGGCCAGCAGCAGGTGTGATGAAAAGGGTGTTGGGTTTAGTGTCAGGAACTGGTACAATCTTATTGTGCTGCTTCTGTTGCTTGTTACTGAATGTCACATTGGGCAAGACACTTGGTCCATCTGGACCTCAAGTTTCTTCATCTCTAAAATGAGGTGATTGGACTAGATGGCCTATGGTGCCTTCTAACTCCCGAAGTCACTGACCTTTGATGAACAACATCTTGATAATGAGCTTGTTTTTTCCTTTTCTTTTTCTGTTAGTGAAGGACTCAAGTTAGTTATGAAGGACTCAAGAGGAAACTATCTCCTTTAGAAAGCCAAGTGTTATGCAAATGAAACATTTACATCGTTAGATGTAGAAGAGTTTGAAGGAAGTTTCAGAGGTCATTTAATCAATACTGGTGCTTGGAAAGCATGTTGGGTTTGGAGTCTGAGGACTTGAATTTGAATCCTAGTCCTGCTGCGAGCTACCTGGGGAACCTTGAACAAATCATTTTAACACTGAGCCTTGTTTTGCTCATTGTTAGCTGGACTCTAAGGCCTCTTCCAGTTCTAGATCTACGAGCCCATGATTCAAATGGTTACCTTTCCTTACCTTTTTCAACATCTTCAAAGATTTCAAAACCTCCTTTAATAACTAACAGATGTTCAGGGCTTGACAGTATGCTTTCGTACCTTATAGTTCACCTAAAAGTCACAATTACGTGTATGATATCATAGTTGGTTACTGCGGAAATATAGTTATGTCACAAAAGATTTATTTTCATAAGTTTTTAAGCAGTTGGTAAGCTAATCTCCTTAAAGAATGAAGGGCACCCAAGTTTACCAACAAACAATAATTCCTGAAAGTAGATTTGCAACCGCTGATTTTAAAAAAATGTTGTCTCTGACTCCTTTTAAAGTCACACCTTAATGTAGTTTGCCATCTAGCTGATCTCACAATCCACCTGAGTTTACACATACTGTCTGTGATGTCACCAGAAATACCTCTGGGTTATGGCCTTGTTCTGCATAGTCAATTTGTTTTCCCTTTTGGGGATCTAGTAGTTTTGGTTAGAAATGCTTAGTGATTTGTAGTCCTAAGTGAATAGATATTCTTGGAGATGTTTTGTTTAGAGGTGAAAAATTGTAAACTTAGACTATGATCTGTAGCAGGAAGAAAGGTAACTGCAGTTACCTACAGCAGGCTTGCCATGCCCTCACACTTACACTCGTCAACATTGACTTGGGTGATGCACATTCCATCATTTCTTCAGGGGTTCTATAGTAGAATTAAGAAGCTCCTGTGAGCATGGAGTGCTTGTTCTGTAGAGGTATGATTTTCATTGCATATTCCTACTACCTTTTACAGAATCTTTTGATGTAATTATTAGACACTTTTAATATTTGGTGCCCACTAGAGGGAGTTATAAAATCTAGCATTTATTTACATTTTTTATTATTTGAATGTCTTAGTGGGGTTTTGTTGTGAACCTTGAATAAAATCAAAGTGCAAACAGTTGTAAGTAATGGCCATACTGGATATTATTCCAAAGCTCCTATTTTGCAGTTCCTTATAAATTGTTTGGGTTATATTCCAGTGCAATTGGAAACAAACTATTGTGGAGAAAAGTCAAAATGAGCTGTGGTTGTATGCAAATTGGCAGAATAAGTATCTTTCAAAGATTAGTTGTGGTGTAATGCAAAGATCAATGGACTGGGAGGCCAAAATGAGACCAAAGTTCTATTTCTAGCCATGCCACCAACTAGTTATGTGGTGTAGGCAAATTATTTCACTTTTCTGGGCCTCAGTTTCCTCATTTATAATAATAATAATGATAACTATTGTAACTCATACTTGTTTAAAGCTTTAAGGTTTCCAAAGTGCTTTCTGCAGAATGAGGGAATTGGACTAGATAATCTCCCAGGGCCCTTTTAACTCTAACATTCCATTCTATACCATCTGGTGATTATCAAGTATATAGTCTACTTACTACTTTGTGACCTTGAATAAGTAATTTTGCTCTCTGAACCTTAATTTCCTCATCTGTGAAACTAGGAGGTTGGGTTAGATGATCTGTAAAACCCCTCCCTACTCTAAATCTCTGATTTTGTATATTTTTTTTTTTAAAGAATAGTGATAATTTACATTATGTTCTAAAGGAGAAATTTCCTCTTAGGAGAATACAGTGGATTTTGGTTTAACCACTGAAGTGGATATGTTATTGTGAACATGGTGTAATTCATAAAACAAAGATTAGAGTTATCTAAATTGTTGTGGACCTGGCCCTCTGCCCTTGGTAATAGGCCTTTTCAAGTGTAGTTACTTTGTTTTCAAGATAGTAACTCCCTGTTGAGCATATGCTCTTGAAATCATTGTTTACTAATGTGTACATTTAAAAAACAACGGAGTTATCTACCTGCATTTGTTAGTTAATCTGTTCTAGATGATGTGTAACTGTTTTCGGCTCTCTATTCACTGTTTTCTCCTGGAATAAAAAGTGTTTGTGGTTGGTAGTATGAGTGAGGGTGATTTCATGGAAATTGAAGCTCACAGTCACTAAGGCCATCTGTTCTGTTAACTGAAGTTGAGAGTACTAACAAAGAAGTTTGGATGTTTGCTGCTTTATGTTCTCTGGTAAAGAGAGGCTAATATTTTATATAGGCTGTTGAAAAGGTCTAGATGTGTTTCACCAATGGAATTGATTGAGGAGGAAAAAGGCCTTTTTCTTGGTGAGAAACTGAAGGAGATGTGATGTTTATAGAATGATTTCAGAATGAATTTAGTAATTGTAATAGGTAAAGAGTATTTGTACTTTTCCCTAGAGGTCATTTAAATTCAAAGCAATACTTATTTGATTCAGTTGGTATACAATAACTTCCCACAGATAAGATGACTTTCCTAGGTTAGAAACTGTATGTTGTATTTGGAATTAAAGGGGACTAAGTCTTATCATCTTTAGCATGTTTTATTTAGATGTTTGATAGTATCTAAAAGTAAAACAGTCTTATTTTTTACATTTTTGGCCTTTACTTGGAATGTTTGGTTACGTTCACAAGTTAATGTGGAAATTCTACTTTTTATGGCACAAGGTTGAATGAGTTAAAAAAAAAAAGTATATTTGATAGGAACTGAGAGAGTTGAACATTTTGTTCTTCAAAAATGAAAGTTTTGGTGTGGTGCAGAACAGTACTTTCTGTTCCTGAGCGGCTTGTGTGTTAAGTTAGAAGGGCTTATGGTTCGTTGCATTAGTACACTAACTTTTAAGTCATAGAAAATGACCAAGCTATGTCAAAGGACTTTTAAAGAAAAGATTTTTGAGGTGATTGAATAGCTTTTAAAAGTCTTTTCTTTACAACATTTATGAAATATTTTGTAGAGGTCTAAGTACTCCAAAGAAAGTTTGCTGAATGATAAGTATCCGTTCTTATCTGTGAATATTTTTATCAACTGATTGTTTATGCTCTAATTAATACATTTGCATGGAGCACCAGCTTTTTTTAACGTCGCGGCACTCCATGTAAGCAGTAGTAACTGGTTATCTATTGTGTAGCTTTCTAGTATCCTTGTGAGGGGGGAAAATGTACAGTTCAGCTGTCCCTGTCCAGGCTCCCCTGCATTGTGTGGCTATGTACTTGAACCTCACTGAAAGTTTAGAAGAAAATGTACTTTCCATACAGAAGTCCTTACTTGAAGTAAGTACGAAAGATTTACCTTGGATCTCTCTTTTTTAAAAAAAAACAAACAAACTTCTTAAATAAAATGTGTGTGAATAGCTTTTATGCATAAAGTAGTGTTAATAAATATGGACCAAATTGCTTGAAGTACTTTTTGAAATATTTCATGGACATGAATTATTTTTCTAAAATGAATTTTTTTTCCTTTCTTTCTCCCTGGAAGGATCTTGATTTCACCAGCAGACACTTAGTTTTAGTGTTCCAGGTTTATAAACTTTGAAAATGTTTTTGAGGCATTTGAATTTAGTTTTTCTGTTAGAAATTTTTTTTCCTGTTTACTTAGGAATCATATTTCCACACTCCATGCTTGCTCATATTACATTACATCGCCAGGTGTCACTACCTTTAACAGATATGCAGGTAATAAATTTGTGTTATTATTAATACAGAACCAATTAGGAGATAAGAGTGTCTTTATATCATGAAGGATATTACTTTTCTCCTTTTATTCTCATTTACCTGTAGGGAGAAAAATGGGTTATCTCTGGAATGATAATTTATGTAGCAATTTCATTTTGAAGTGCTTTGTGAAATATTAAATTATTACAGCCATACTATCTTTAGCTATTGCCCATATACTATACTCAAGCGACGAGGAAGGGAAAACCATTTTGCCATAGATTAACTGGGAAAACCTCACTATGTAAAATTTTATGGAATATTTAATGTCCTCAAAAAGCATGGAATCAATTTGTCAGAAATGGATTAATATACTTTGCAGAGTAAGTCAGTCTCCTTTGATTTAAACTAGTGTTTAATTTCTTAAGGAAAGGACTTGTTTAAAATTTCTTTCCCTGACCCTTGTCACTTAGTACTATCTTATTTGAATCATATAAAACTCTTGTATTTATTTTAAGGCACCTTTAACCAGGGCTGGAGACATTATAGTGATTTTTTTATTCTTTAGAATACAGAGTCCTAGCTCACCCAGTTTGGAAGATGGTTGGATGAAATTTTTTAGCTTTTTCATTGCTTAGACTAGATTATAATTCACATAGGCAGAATACCAAACATTGAACAGAACACTAAACATTAAACTATTGAACTGCCTGAAAGGATGGAAGTAGAGGGTAGCTAAAGTCTTGAATTCGTGCTTATGCTTTAGACAATGTTTTTTGACACTAAAGTAAAACACCAGAATCTCCACTTATTCAAACTTTGTCAAAAGCCAGGGTATTTTGTATCTCCTTGACATTAGAGTCTGATGGTTTTGTACCAATTAATACCCCTCAGGGACCTGTTGCCACATTTATCAGGACATAAGAGTACCTAAGCCATCTGCCATTGCTATTCTGGTAACTTGGGGGGGTAAAGCTGAAGGCTGCCAGGCACCCCCAGGGGAAGTCTGTCAGATTACTAGATCATGTTACTGGTAAAACAACATTCTAAAATTCAAATTTGCCCTCTGGCACCCTACTAATGTTTCCCTTGTTGATATGGCCGGCTATAGTTCTCCAAAAGCTTTTTGAGGTTTTTATTAGGAAAAAAATGGAGTCAGTATCTTATCATAAATATTTATACATCTTAATATGAGTTTCTCAATTTTGCTTTCCACAAATTATGTCACAGCCCAAGTAGAGATTATATATATAAATGCATTATGAGCCTGTTTTGGATTGTGTGGCTTGCTTGTGAAGTTCCTCTGCTAAAGTTCCATCTATTCTAATTCCTAATTATGTTGTGATGAATCTGGGATCTCAAAGGTTAAATTATCTGAGCACAGGTTTAGGCAGGGTCTACCAAGATGGAGAGGCTTTGGGGATCAACCAGTAATGCCTGAAGACAAGCAAAGTTCAGAGAAATAGCGCCAGAAGGTTGGCCACCAGAGAATAATTTGTTTTTCTTCAGGGACAAGAACTATATGGCAACTTCTGAAACTGCCTGTAAAGGAAGGGAGGATGTTGGTGGTATGTGTCATTATAATGTGCCCTCACTGATGCATCAAATTAAAGATCTTTTTAAGTACTTGAAAGTGTTTGTGAATTTTTGGGAAAAAAAGAAACATATAAATAAAACAGTTAGGAAACTTTTTTTTTTTGCCTCTGTCAAAATGTCTCCCTCATAAGAAACTTTGCTTATTCGGTATGAGGTGGTCCAAAGCCCCCAGGATTTCGGGTTAATTTTTATATTAATTCAGACCTTCATTTTTCAGCTGCAGCAGTTATTGACAGACCTTCCTCAGGATATGCTGGATGATGACGTCTCTTCTCCCGAGCTCAACTTTTCTGACTGCAGTGAGGATGCCACAGTGGGACAGTAAGAAAAAAAAGGGGAAAAACTCCTAGATTATGTCATTATCATATCCTGGCAATAGTAAATAAATGGACATATTTTACAAAATTAGAGCATTTTAAATGGATACTTTAAATCTTATGTAAATATATAGAGCATTTGACATCTATAAAGCTGTGTGTATCTATTCCAAAGGTAGACTCTAAAATGAATTTTTTTTTTTAAGAGCTCATCAGGTTCAAGAACTAGAAAGTGGCTGGGATGGACATCATATCCTGCCTAAACCCCAAAGCGTAAGTGTAAATATCTTTTCTACTCCTTGTAATCAGAATGATTGGTTTTATCTTTTGAAGTTGCCTCCATCCCTTAAAGGCATCTCTTAGTGGGAGGGGTAGTCGTTGTGGTAAGCAGAGCCATGAGTAGGGATTATGACACAGATTGGTGACAGAGAGGGAGGAAGAGGAGATTTCAGGAATAGATCATGAGATCGCTGCTTGTGTGAAGGCTGGCCTCAAAATCCTCACAATTGGAGTATACCAGCCTTCACCTTCACTGTGCAATGGGTGACTTTTGTGCAAGTCAAGAAACTGATCTTGTGCCCCTGCAGTCCCAATCCCCAAGAGGAAGGGAAGGTGTGGGAAGTGCTGAGGCATTTCTCTCCCTTGTCCTCGGGATGCAATAGGACTATGTAGCAGACGTGGTGTATCAGGCCACCAGACTCTCAGAGAAGAGGATGTTTCTTTTGAGGATAGTTAGTTGCTTGACCAACAGAACAAGGGTCAATTGAGTTACAGATCTGCCATTAGGCCAGCAGAAGACCATGCAGCATGGGACAACAGAGCTTCAATGGGGAGGAAGTAAATATACTTCTCTAAATTTTAACTCCCTAGGACCAAGCCCCATTCACCCTCTTGTTACAGCTCTCTGGGTAAGTATCAGAACCCCATGTGATAAAGGAAGAATCTTTAAGGAGTATGCAAGAAGTGGGCCTTTTGTTTCTGCTAGCACCAAGTAACACATTCACAAAATACAAGTTGAGCTTTGTCCTAGAGGAGGTCAAAGGGCTACAGAGACTCTACTCTCCAAATTATCAGGGAGAATGAAGTATTTATTCGCTGAACGAAGGGAAGAAGTGCTTCAAGGAGAAAACAAAGAAGAAATAAGATTTGAAGAGGCATTAGGAAATCCTAACCTGTGTCAGGACGTTGGAGGGTAGAAAAATGTAGTGGAGAAGGAAAAAAAAAGAGTCAATGAACATTTACAGCTAAGTCATAAATAAGTATGAGGCTCTTCTTGTAGTAGGGAAGGAATGACTTCTTTTGTTCCAAAAAGTGATGATGTGGAACCACAGGTGCTCTCAGGTAAAAAAGCTATCTGGTAGGGGGCAGAGGAAGCAGAGATGTAAGTAGTGGTTAATAATTTCTGATGAGTGATAGTGAGAAACAGTACAGAGTCCGCTGTCTTTCCAGGACAATGTAGCTAGATTTTGATGGAAAACCTTGCAAGAATTATTAAATTTAAAGACTGCCACTCTTTCCTTGTGTTTCATGTAGAGACAAATGATACTACCAGAAAGAACCTAGAAAATATTACTTAAGGATATGAAGCTCTGGACCAAAAAAACCCAATGGCATTGGGGATGTATTACTTTATTACTCATGCTGATTAAAGGTAGACAAAAAAGAGGGAGAGAAATTTGGAAGGTAATTTGAGAGCCTGGCTAAGAAAATGATATCTGAGAATGGGATTTGGATTTTAGGATGAGGGCTTAAAATATAGGCAAAATAATAGACTCTGCAGGGATAGATTATACTTAACAAGGGCTGGTAAAAGCTATTTGCTTGGATTGCTACGAATCTGATGAAATGGGGATTAAATCAAAAAGAGAAGAAAATACACATCTTTCAAGCCTGATACCATAGATAGTAATTTGGGATGAAAAATGTCAGGAAAAGATCAGCAATTTATTAAAGACAGTTCCCAGAAGAAAGCAAGCAGTAGAATCCATGGCTTCATACCCATATACACAAAGTTTAGGGGATTAACGGAATGAATAAGAGATTCTGTTAAAAGGAAGCAAATTTGACCTCACTGATACTTGATGGATTAGGACTTATGACTGGATTATGGCTGTAGAAGAGTATAGTGTTCTCTACAGGAAGAGTATAACCAGGAGTGGTGTGACATTAAGAATCAATACTCACAAAGAAGTTTGAACCTAAGCAGGGAAATGTAGAGAAATTTTGGTGAGGATCAATGGAGGGAGAAACAGAAACAATTGTCAGGGGGATACACTGTGAAATCACATGGAAAGAAGTAAGAATTAAATGAAGAATCTGGGAAACAGATTATAGACCTGTCATGGAGGCATACTATTATGGTGATTATCCAGACATCTGCTCAAGCCCCTTTTCTACCAGAAGTATAATAATTGAACAATTTATGACTTACCTTAAGGATAATTTAATTCTTTGGTGCAGGTAACAAAAACGGTTTTCACAACTTTTTTTTTTTAGTTTAAGGAAGAAGAAATGGCTACTGAAGTAGAAATGCTATAGGAACTCTAGTATAACTGGCCTCCATCAGAGAGTGTGTGATAAGAGTTTATGAATGCTGGGCACTGTTTTAGGCAGCCACTTGATTTGAGGCGGGGAAGATTTTAAGGGGTTCAGAGAAAGAATAGGTAGGATGCAGTGGCTTAATATTTTGTGGGAAAAATCAGCCCACGAGACTATGGGTTGTTAGTCAATAAGGAGAAGGAGAATCTTATAAAGATTTGTGTAACTATGCAGGAAACTTAATGGCCAACAATGGAGGTTTTACTAGACTACAAAACATTTTTAAGTGTATTGAAGATAGAATAAGAGATAATGAGGCATGGTGGATAGCTAGCCAGTCTCAAAGTCAGGAAGACAAGGGTTTAAGTCCTACCTCTGATATATTGGTATTGTGACCCTGGACTAATCACTTAACTTCTCAGTGCTTTCTAAGACAATTTGTTGCAGAAAAGCTGCCAACCTTGCATTGGTAGAGGGAATTACCTGGGAGGTCCTCATATCAGTGAAATCACAAGTTCATTTTCTATTCCTGTAGAAGATAGACTAGGACAAGTAAATAATGGGTACAGAGAAGTAGCACAGTCCTGTATGAGTGGTGTTGGGAATATTAAAGGCCTTAATGAGTCATGTTTGGGAGTATATGCTAAGGACAGGAAAAAAAGTTCATTTGTTTTTGGTGGGGGATGTAAGAGAAGGATCAAAGAAAGGGATGGGTATAAAGATAGTAACAGGAGATAGTGAGAAGGCTAGACTATTCAAGTCTTGTTTTTCTTCTATTTTTAAAGATAATAATCCTTGGATTATAGTGGCTAGAACAAAAATGATTAAGAAGACATTTGACAAATAAGGAGATAAAGTGTCTACATAACTGCAATGAGTCCACACCACCAAGTCCAGCTAAACTAAATTATCCCTAGGGTATGAAAAGAAATGGCAGCTGCTATTGTTCAGATGCTGTCATAGTTTTTGAAAGATTTTGGAGAATGGGAGAGATGCCACAGACTAGAGAAGAGCAAACATCCCAATTTTCAAAAAATTGAAGAGGGTGGCGCTTGCAAACTATATGCTAGCAAACTTGACTTATATTCCTGGCAAAGTTCTAGAACATGTTACCAAACACATTGGTGAGTATTTAGAAAGAGAAGTAGTATTTATTAAAATTAGTGTGGCATCATCACGAATTGATAATGCTTGACTAATCTTATTTCCTTTTTTGACAGGTATACTTTGTTTACTTGTCAGAGGAATACTAGTCGCTTTGGGGGATGCTATAGTATACGTACGGAACATGGCATAAGCATACTACACCATAGGTGTACTATGTCAAATTCTTCATTAACGTCTATTGCTTTCATACCATCCTTGTGGACAAGATGGAGATACATGGGCTAGGTGGCAGCACAGTTTTGTGTACTAAGCACTGATTGAGAGGCCAGCCCTAAAAAGTAATCACTAATGGATAGGTGTCTTCTAGGAAGGGCCCTCATGAAGTACCCCTGGGAATCTATTTGGCATTTTGCTGTTTAGTGTTTTATCAGAGATTTGGATAAAGCCAAAGAAGGAATCTTTATTGAATTAGTGGAAACAAAATTGAGAGAGCTAACATATTGAATAACAGGGTCAGGCTCCAAAAAGATCTAGACAGACTAAGACTATGGACTGAATCTAATAAGATGAAATTTAATAGAAATAAAATGTTCTTTGCTTGTGTTCAAAAAAATCTTATCCCCAAGTACAAGATGGAGGAGAAATGGCCAGATTAACAGATCCTCTGAAAAAGAAATAGAGGTTTTACTAGACTATAAAACCCAATATATCAACATTGAGATATGCCACCAAATAAGCTAAAGCCAATCTAGACTAATTTAAGAGTTAATAGTTCCTCAGTACCCTTTGCAGACCATGTTTAGAATATTGTGTTCAGTTTGGGGTTTCATATTTTAGGAAGGACATAAATATGTAAAAGGTTCCTAGAAGAGGGAGAGAGGAATGGTAACCATGCCCTATAAGGATCTTTTAAAGGAATTAGAGGTGGTTAGCCTGGAGAGAAAAGACTTAAGAAAGGAAATACAGTAATTGTCTTCAAATATTTGGAGGATTGTTATGTACTAGGATCAGACTTATCTTTTTTGGCCTAAAAGATTAGATCTAGAGCAATGGGGTTTAGAAGTTGCAAAGAAAAATTCCTAATGATCCAAAACTGTAGTGGGCTGCTGCCTTGTGATGAAGTATATTCCCTCTGGAAGCCTTCAGGTAGTGAGTAGATGGGCATTTATGACTGATGTAAAGAATTCTTGGTCAGATATAGGTTGGGTCTGAAGTCCCTTTTTCTTTGTTTTTTTTTTGAGTACTTTTGATTTACCCTCTAATAGAGCTATAATGATGTTCAGAATTTGTATCCTGGAGAGAAACATGCCAATGGTTGGGAAGACCGTCACAGAAAAAATGAAGATATATATGCTGGGTGCCATATTGAAGAAGGTCATGATGGAGGTGGAAATGGTTACAGTTCTTCAAATGACTATGAACAGAATGATTTATATCAGCTTCCTGAAAACTTTAGGCCATATACCAATGGTCAGAAGCAAGAATTTAATAACCAACCAACAAAAATAATAAATTTTCCAGATGGTCAAAGGGAACATTTTCAGGTATTTCAAGAACTCGCTTTTAAGGGGGGGAATTTGTGAGTTGTTCTAACTACAAAGATTTCTATGAGTATAATGACTCAGGCTTATACTAAATTAGTCCTGATGTTTTCTGTTTAAATCTATAGTAACCACAGTTTTTGTGTCAGTATGGCAAAATAGAGGGTTTACGAAGACAGTTATTTAAAAAACTAAAGGTTTATTTTAAATGACTATGAGTTATATATTCTCTGAACTATGTATCTTCTATATGTCTTCTCTAAACTTCCTGTAGCCTCTGGCCACTACTGCTACTTATTGTGCTCCAATGAAAATACTGAAGTGTCTTGATACCTCCTAAAAGTGACAAAGCTATAATGATCCAGCAAAGCTGTATAGTTGATAGATTTTATTTTGTGCAGCTTGCCAGTTTTTTCATCCTTTTCTTAATTGTTTGATGAGCATTAATTTTTTTCATACTTACCATCTCATACAAAACATAGATTCAGTGCCTTAAATCTGCTGATTTGTTTTTGTTTAGTTGTTTCTCTAATAAATAGACTTAGTTATTTGTTAGGATAGAGATTATATTGTTAAACTAAAATTTACTTATTAAAAACTATTTGTAAGCTAACATCAATTTTATGTATCTTATGATAGCAATTTGGTACAACACATGTTCCTACTAGTCAAGCTTTGGACTCTTACAAAGTGACATATAAGCCATACCAAATCTCCAGCCAAAGTAATGTCTCATCTATCCAGGAAAGAGCAAGAAGGAATGATGGCTTTGAAGAGATGCAGCAAAAATTTTTGGAGCCTGGTGAAAGTAAGCATTGTGACTTAAACCTTTTTTTTACCTATATATTTTTGTATATGGAAATTTCTATTTGTTTTTCTTCAAAGACACCTTAGAAATCATTTAGTCTAGTCTCCTCATTTTACAGATAAGTAACTGAAGAATCATGACATCTCAGATTTAGAAATGAAAAGAAGCTTTGGGATCTCTGGCCCAAAGTGAATTTGTGCAAAACAAGGACTAGAAACCACATCTCCTAATTCCTTGTCCTCTTTCCACTTACACTGGATTGAACTTGCACTTTACTGAACCCTAGATGGAGAAATTTTTCATTAGCATCTCTTTTTTCCTTACTAAAATATAATTTGGAATACAAAATGCAGTGTTTAATTTTCTTGTTCTGTTTCAGATTTTTCAGTGTAAACAAATATTGAGCGATTTACATTTAGATCATACTTTTAAAGGTAATATATTTAGGCAACTTTATGTAGGATCCTGGGCTTATGGGTTCAGAGCTGGAAGGGACCCTAGAGGTCATCTAGTTGTCCAAACTCCTCATTTTACAGAGGAGCAGGAGATTTGGAGGAATAAAGTGTCTTGTAAGGATTAATTAAGAGGATTGTAAGGATCAGAGCCCAGGAAATCAAACCTAGGACCTCTTAGTATTATATTTACACATAGTTTAAACTCATTGTGGTGGCATGTTGTTGTTTTTTCCCCAAAGAAAGGGACCCTTTTTGCTAGATAGAAATAGGCCATAGCTAACCAAAGGATTATACAGGAGTGAGTGAGTATCTTGTACTAGAACTTTTTTCGTCTCCTTGTTCCCTCCCATAGGAATTTTTTTTGTGTCCACTTTTTTATTATAATTTTTGAATCAGTATGTAAAAGGGGTCTTTGTACAAGGTAGTCCTTTTTTTCTAAAGGAGACTTACGTCCAAAATTTTAAAAAATTATAAATTGTATATCAGTTCTTTAAAAGATGTATTTTGAATCACAAGGCTACCTAGATTATTTTCTAAAAGATTGTTTTCCTAAAAACTGACCTAGAGCTTTTCTTTTTAATGGCCCTCTACACATGGCTTGATAAATGTATTTATATTTTTCGTCTAATAGGAATTTTTTATCTCAGATTCTTTAGAAAATATGCAAATTGTGCAGCTTCAAGTTCTTAATAAAGCAAAAGAAAGGCGACTAAGTGATTTGTGTGACAAGCTAGAAGAGAGTGAACGACAAATTAGATATCTGAATCACCAACTTGTGATGTTAAAAGGTAAGGAGACAGGAAAATTGTTGGATACTGGATATTCCTGGGAGACGCTCAAATTTCATCTACACAATCCTTTAAGCGTAACCTTAAGAATTCAGTGTTTTACTGTAGAAACATGGAATGTTAGAGTTGAGGGGAGAGGGTGGAGCAGTAAGAGATCATGTAGTCATCTACTTCTACCATTCTACAGGGGAGAAAATTGAGACCCCAAGAGGTGAAATTATTTGTCCAGGTCACATGACTAGTTAGTCTAGCCCCATTGGGCTAGAACTAGTATTCTTTCCATTTCATGTTATTTTCCTCCTTCATTTCCTCCCTTTTCTTACTCCTTTCCTCCCACTTCATTCTTTCCCTCCCCTTCTTTCTCTTTTCCTTTCCCCTTTCTACCTTCCTTTCCTCTTTTCTTCCTTCTATCTCATCTCCTTTCCTTCATTCCCCCTGTTCTTTTCCTCCACTTAAAATAGGCTTAAAATATCTATACACATTTTTTAGCTCTTTAGGTAATGTAAACTAAAGAGGCTGTTAATCCCATATATAGTTTGTTCTGAGTGAAATATTCCAATTTCCAGTGGGTTCACTTGTGCTTACTTTGACTAAATAAATATTATAGTCCTCAAATTCCAAGCATGTGTGTTAGAAAGAAAATTGCCCTGTTCTTGGAAGAGGCAAATGTAGTAAAGGTAAACTGAAATGAAAGCTCTGATCTTTTTGCACCTTTTGTCATGATGGTGCTTTCATTTGCACAACGTTCTATGATTAAGGCATCTTTGATCCAAGTCACTTAATAGCATAAAATCCCTTTCTTATTTACCATAGAGCCTGAGACAGAGACAGAGATGAATGAAGGCATTCTTAAAAATATGCATTGTAACATTTAAAGTATACTACTCTTCTACCTCTTTATTGCTATTTCATTAATTACCTTTTGCCAAATAAACTCAGATAATTGAGATTTTATTGAAAACAGTGAACAACTGTATTTACCTAGGACCTGATTTTTGATAGATATCTTGGCAATTGAGGTGACCTGCTTATAACATTATTTATGACATTTTGATTATTTTAGATGAAAAGGATGGCTTGGCACTCAGTCTTCAAGAATCACAGAACCTCCTTCAGAAAGGAAAAGAGAAAGAGATACAGCTTGAAGGGCAAATAAAAGCACTTGAAACCCAAATTCAAACATTAAAAGCCAATGAAGAACAGGTAAACATTTCTAATTGAGTAACTACTACAAATCTTATAGCTTGATCTTGTGGTGTAAAATGTAGTTATTAAATCTGAGTTTAAAATATGGACATTAGAGAATAAAGGGGCCAGTGTGGTACAGCGCAAAGCACACTGACCGGTGTCAAAAACCCTGAGTTGATTTCTTCCTTCTGAGACAACTGTGTAACTATAACCTCCTGTGGCCTCAGTTATCCCCTCTGTCTAAAGAGAGGGTTAGACTAATTGGTCTCTGAGCTCCCTTCCAGCTCTAGACCTCTGATCAGTTTTCTACTCCTTCACCCTAAAATAGGGATGTTTCTCTTGAAGTAAACCTGATTTGTGACAACCTAGATTTCCAGAGCAGATCACTAGTGATTTTACAACTTTTTTTTTTCTTTCCATAAGGATTTACCATGAAATTCCTTTAAAACACCATTCTTCAGGAACTCATCTAAAACATTGGCTTTCCAAGTTTCAGGATTGTATCTATTATAGACAGTGAGATTGTCTTTAAAGATAGAGACATCTTAATGTAATAATAACATGAAAATATTTTTTGGTGAGGGAAGTGTGGCCATAGTAATGAATAAGAGAACAGTTTGTTAATTACAACAAAAAATTTTTTCATGATCCCTTGAGTATCTACTTTTCCGCATAAATCAAACTGAACAGAGGTATTTTGGTTTACTTTGGTACTTTAAAAAAAGGCGAGGGAGCTTTTGGATGTAGTTTCATTTGACTGTATTTATCTGTATTTTTCTTTTCATACCACTTTGATTGCCTTAGAACTCTATTGCTTCCGTGTCTCTGATTCAAACCAGTTTTCTTGTGGTTGTTTTAAGGATGCACCTGCACCTGCTTGGATCAGTCTTTATGTGCCTTTTATTTAGAGAGAAGTAGGAATGTTACCTCAGATTCTAGATGTCATAGAAATATTTTCCAGGCATTTTATGCTGTCCTATGATATTCTGGTATGTACGTTCCTGGCTTATAGAATTGACTGCTTTGTAGTAGACACTTGAGATTGGAGATGATTTGGGAAAAGTAAGTGGTGTGAGATTTTGTTTAGTAATTTTTCTAGTTTGCTTTTTGTTTTCTGACTGGGTGTCATGAGATCTTACAAGGGTAGCATAGAGGTTCTGTGTAGCTTCTTTTGGTTACTTGTTAGCAGCAGTTTCTTTATATTCATGGTAGAGACTCATTAAATGTTTCCCAGTTAGTTGATTTGAATTATTTAAGGAATGAGATCAATGTTATAGCATCTGGAAGGCAGAGAGAATGAACTGTATCTACTTCAAACTCTTCTAGCTTTGACAGAGCCCTCTTTTTTCCCGTTTTTGATTTTAGAGTAAGGTAGAGAGGACCACTGTCTAGAAATGTGCAGTTAGGGTTATGGAAATGAGGGCAGAGGGTTGAAAATGACTTCGACAGCCTGTCCTTCCTGGTGGCAGCCCCAGTGGGTCGGTGTCTCCATGTCAGAGCAGGGAATAGTTCTAAGAAAGGAAGAAGTTTTTGTTGTGGGAAAGCTTAACAGATTCGTGAGTGGGTAGAAAGAGAGAAGGAATAGGGGAGAAAGAAATTGGAAAAGGCAAAAACAAAAAAGAAATAAAAAAGGAAACACAATATGAAATAATTACTTTGTTCTAATTTCACCGCCCTACTCCCCAACTCCACTTTCATTTCTGTTACTCTCTACTGAATGTTTTTAAGTTGTTGGCGGAGAACCAAGAAACTGTGGAACTTTAGGAAATCCATCTTCGACAGGAGGGTTGTCAAAGACTTTTGATTCTGATCTCTGCTTTTACTCTATTTAGGTTCATACTTGGTCTAATTCTGAGACAAGGAGGCAAAGAAAGTTTTCTAAACTGTCCCGTTTACGGTTATATCTCCCACCACAGAACTCCAGTGATTCAATTCAACAAATAGTTATTAAGTACCTACTGTGTAAAACACTGAGTTTGCTTGCTAGGGGTAGGGCAGTGGGACTAAACTTGTGATCTGTGGATGTAGGGAAGTCCTGTGACCCATGAAAATCCATATTTTCTTCACAATTGATGGTTCGAGAGAATTGCTTGGCACTAAGAGTAAATGGCTTGGCCAGAATCACACAGCCAGTATATATCAGTTGGACCCAGTTATTCCTGACCACAATGAAGTTCTCTTTCCACTGTGCCAACCTACTTCTTGTTTAGGAAATATGCGGTCCTTGCCCATGGCCATGTGCTTATAATTTAGTACTTCACAATTTACTTCAGAAGACTGGTGAGACTCACGGTACCCTCATGCCTTAGTAAGTCATCTTTATGAACTGCTGTGGCTGAAAGAATTTATCCTCTAATGGACGACCTTCACTGAACTTAGCTAAATGTTTCTCAGATAAAGAGAGATAGGTGCATATTATGTGCCAAGCCCTATGCTAAGGCCAAAGCCTTTTTTTCCATTGTGGTTGGACCTGCTAGATTTTGGGTTTTACTGGGGTAGCCTGCAAGACTCTATTATTGATAACTTTATTATTATTATGGAATGAGATATCTGAATAAGACTACTCTCTCAGACTTTGAGACTTAAATATGTAATGTCTTGTTTCATTATTTAGTTATTCTGTGTGTATATGCATTTTCTCTCCTACTTTTGTAACTCCCACATAAGAAACATATAAGAAATACTCAACACTTGTTTAACCAAATTACAGTCTTAATTTGGACAGCAACTTATTTTTATGGCATTATGTATTTTTATCTGATGGTTTTAGAAAATATAACATTTAAAATGTCAGTCTTTGAAGAGTGCAAGTCAATGATGATTCATTTCTCTGAGATTCCTTACTATCTAGCTTTTCTAATAGCAAACTGTGTTAATACTGAAGTATTTAATGTGTTCCTCATTTCCATGACTATTTTCAAGATCCTGATAACATTTTGAGCATTTCTCTCCTGAAAAGTGATTGAAGTAGATCAGTGTTTTTAATGAGAGGCAGCAAAGTGATCCAAGAAAGAGGACTAATAGATACAATGAATATTAATAGCTCTTTTCTGTAATAGTAAAAAATTGGAAATCTACTTGTTATAAGACAATTACAGTACATTAATGTAGCAGAAAATTGTGCCATGAGATAGGATAAAATGGATGATTTGAGAGGAAACTGGAAGTACTGCTATGAACTAATTCAGAATGAAACAAGCAGAACTTAGGAGAACAATTTACACAATGTTAGCATTATAAAGAAAAACAACTTTGGAAAATTTTAGCACTAGATCTAATCAGTGTAACCACAAACCATGCTTTCAACCATCTTCTCCCAGAGAAGTAATGGACTTAAAATGTAGCAGGAGATATGCATACTTTTGGTAATGGCCACTGAGGGAATTTGTTTTGCTTGACTATGCATATTGTAAGGATTTCCTTTTGTTTTAATTATGTTGTTGGGGGAGGGAGAAGAGGGAAGGGAAAATCAATTACTTGTTAATCAGAAAAAAATAAAATAAAATTTTTTCCTTCCATGAGAGGCAGTGTTACATCATGACTGTACTAGAGTTTCTTTATCCTAATGTTCTCTATATCAGGAAAACCATAGGTCCCAATACTTAAAATGCTAAGTTTTCCTTTTTTTCTCTCTCCACCCTCCTGCAGATAGTAGATAGATTTCTTTGTAGTAATTGTTGTATCTTTGTAGTAATTGTTGTATCTAGAGTTTTACCAAGTTTAAAGTGTTAATGATAAGTTTAGAATACGATCTAGCTGTGCACAATATCAAACAATATTATTTTAGCACACTCCCTGTTGCTTTGAAATCTCCTCTATTAAAAAAGAGCCCAGCAGAATCCTGTAATCTGGCATAGTCAGGGGATGGTTGTTTAGGTTAATCAGATTTCTGGTTGATATTTCTCATGATGAGGAAATAAGATATCACTTTTAAAAAATCTCAAATTTCCAAATTGGAGATGGGGAAGTGATTTTAAAGGTCTCATTTAATCCAGTTGCCTTATTTTATTGATAAGGAAAATTTCCTCCAAAGAGGTTGTAATTTATTGTCCAGCAAAGGTAGAACTGGGACCCACATCTCCTGTGACCACATCCCATGTAATTAAAAAAAAAAATTGTTCCCTTGTAGTCACTTTGGGATTATATAAATCTATTCAAATGATACTTACATCACTCAAAACATTTTTAGGAGTGTTCTTTTGGAATTGCCTTCAAAGTCTGTGTCACATTATTTTGAATATTCTCAGTGGTGCTAATGTTTGGAAAAAAATACATTTTTATTGCTATCTTTTATTTTTTCCATTATCTAGATTTACTCCTTTATCTCTCAGCCCTAGCTCCTCTCAGAGAATCACCCCTTAAAACAAATTTTTTTTAAAGAAATAAAAATAGAAAAAGAGTAAGGAGAGAAAAAAAAATCCATAAAATTACTCATGTACTTATTATATGCATTGTTCCACACTTGTGTACTGTACTCCACCTCTGCAAAAGAGTTGGGAGAGACGTTTTATCTCTTCTTTAGGGGTAAACTTTTACAACATTTATTTTTTATGAAAAAATATTTTTCTTGTCATTTTTATTTGTAATTTTGCAACAGCTGTCTTCTGTGTTTTTAGGTTGTTCTTTCTATTTACATTCTTGTGGTCATTGTCAATCTATATTTTCTTAGCTCTGCTTACCTGTTCATTTTGCATCTGTTCATGTAAGTCTTTACATACTTTTTTTTTGTATTCCTACTATCCACTGGTTCTCACAGCACAGTAATATTCCTTTGTGTTAATATACCAAAATGTATTTAGCCCCAAACATCAGACATCTACTTTTTTTTTAGTTCTTTTTCAGGCCAAGTGAACAAGCATTTATTAATTGCCAGCTGTGTGCCAGGTACTGTCCTAAGCACTAAGATTTCTTTTTGCCATCACAAAAAGTGCTGTTAACAGTATTTTGGCATACATAGAGCCTTTCTTTTTTTTCAATGACTTCTTTGGGATACTTGCCAAATATATTGCTTATTCTTCAGAGAACTAGAGATACTAGAGAAATTGTATTGTTAATTAAATTATTACTGTGATGGCTACAGCAATAAGGTTATTGATTTGCAAGATTTGCAAGATGAACTACATTAATGAAAACAGGAAAGTCACAAAATATGACTATAGCTTTTAAAATAAAACTTCATGATATTCTGGAAAGTGGCCAATGACAGTGTTGATTAGTTTTTCAAGAAAGCACTGTCATTTTCTATGACCCAACAATTGGCTTGCTGTGGGGAGCCCACCTGTCTACATGCTACCTTAACAAAGTGGTCATGTTGAGAATAGTGTCATGGCAAGTTCTCTGCTGAGCCTTAGTATCTATGTTGCCACAGTACAGGAGGCACCCTACTAACCTGAGGGTAACTAAATAAGGGTAGCCCTCAAGCCTCTTTGGGCCCAACTAGAGGAGTTTTAGGGAACCACAGCCCAAACACAGGGAGTCTGTTGCCCACTTTTTATTTCTACACCTTTAATGAAGTCTGTTGAGAATATCCTGCCTGGGAAGGCTGTCTGACTTTCATTCAGAGAGCTATTCTATTTTGCTAAAAACATGTTTGTGACTTTTAGAACTTAAAGTCTAGTGTTTGAAATCATTGAAATATAAACATTACAAATTACAAATCTGAATTGTGTATGGTTTTATGTGAATTTTTTAGATGATTAAGAAAAGCAGAGTGAGTGAGGTGGCCATGGAAAACCTAAGACAGCAACTGTTAGAGCTTCATCATTCTGACTCTCTACAGCGAGCTAAAGAGCAACATGAAAATATTGTTTTATGCCTCAGAAAGAAGTATGAAGACCAAGTGACAACTTTACAGAAGAATTTGGATGCTACAAATGCTGTACTTCAAGAGCAGGTTTGAATGATTTCAAAAGAGTAATTAGTAAATAAAGAAGTATCTGTGCTTATCGTTTTGTAGTTAGACAATAATCTTTGTAACTTGGTTTGAAATTTGAAAAAAATCAGTCCAAAAACAGAACATTCATGCACTCATTTGAGAATCTGAGTCAAAATCTTGTATGTTTGAGTGTGGAGGGGACATATTTTCAGAATTCCCTATGTTTGGGGGGTTGCCATACCCAGCTTTAGTGAAACATGATATTCCGTAAGTTTCTTACTGGTGTCTCTTTAAGCATCTTAGAGTTATTTGGCGGCATTTTTGAGAAACACCTGAATGAAAGAAGTTAAACCAGTTTAGTTTTCCAGGTGTTTCTTTTGAGGGCTGTTAGGATAGCCTTAAAGATCCCAGGTTTGTATTCACACCTTTCCCAGCAGAAAGTGTTGTACAATTTGTATAATCATGATCTTATGAGGGCAGCTTGTATACATGCAGATGCTGAATTATTGTCACTAGAAGTTTTGAGGAAAATATTGTACACCAAATAGGGGAGAATTGAGATCCCAACTGTCTAATATATAGGTTTGAAATGTTTTTTTTTTTAATTAATATTGTTCCCAAAGGAACACAACTTTCTAGCTTCAGGTAACTCATTTAAAGTGTCTCTACCTTTATAGTTGAGTAATGAAGTAAAACAAATACTCATTTCATTCCAGTGAATAGAATTACAAATGCCTATATACTTATTTAGGACAGATTTTATTATGACTTATGCTATTGGGCCAGCTAGATGATGGCAATTGGATAGAGTACTGAGCTTGGGTCAGTATGATCTGAGTTTAAATGTGGCCTCAGATACTTACTAGCTTTGTGATCCTGAGTGTAAGTCACTTAACCCATATTTGCCTCAATTACTTATCTGTAAAATGGGGACATACTAGAGAAGGAAATGGCAAATTACTTTACTATCTTTGTCAAGAAAACTCCATGGATAAAAGTCTGTGTGGTCACATAGGAGTCAGACACCCCTGAACAATAGCAATTCTGTTTGATATTGTTATAGTTATTCTATAGATTTGTCCTATCAGAGAAAAGTATGGGAAGTATAAGTGAGTTAAAATTGCATATAAGCTCTTTATTTTTTTCACTAATTGAAGGAAACGCTATAATATATAATTAAAAGTCATAGACAATCCCAAAGTTGTTTTCATAATATTTTAACTGTGGACTACATTGTTCAATTTTTACAGGTTTGGCTTCCTAACAGTTGGACTCTTCCCCTTACTCCCTTCCTTTTTCCTTAACTGTACCTTACTTTAAAATTTAATGCCAAAATACCCCACTCTTGTGGACTAAATCTAATAATAATAACCAGACTGAATACCTAACATTTAGTGAAAAGTCTAAATTGTAACATTTTTAAAGAAATGTAGTTCTATTTCATTCAGGTCCATAAAATAGAACTAAAAACCCAAAACTCTTGGAATAAAATTGTCTTGTTTTAATGACTAGAATGGATTGATTGGTAAACCTTTTTAAATGCATCAGCCTGATTTATAAACAACTCTGCTGAGTGTTTGATTCCATTAGTACATTTATAGGTGTATTATACGTAGCCAAACTCATCACCTGGATGTTTCTCCCACGGAACAAGGGCGAGCCATCTCTTTTGGTATTTAATACTTGTAACTGTTTTATTGTCAATTATTCATCTCTTTGCATCTAAAGGAATTGCCAAAGAACAATGAAATCCTGGAGAACCAAAATAAGGAAACTAGATATATCCTGCTCAGATACTATGTAGAATTGACTCCATTCATGTACTGAGTTGCATCATTTCTTTCATCCTGACACATACTTTTATGAATATGATGTACATGTTCCTCTATCCTCAGACCTTTACAATCCTGACTTTCAATTTCATCACCCAGTTGAAATCTCCAAATTGCCATTTCTTAACACTCAAATCTGGCTCTTTTCTTCAGTCTTCATTCTTTTTGACCTCTCTTGAAGCATTTGGCATACTGACTAATTTTCTCCTTCATCTTTCTGGATTTACCTGATAGTGCTTTTATTTTTCTGATCGGTCTTGCCTCACTCCTCATTTTCCTTTGCTCATCCATATCATATTGCTAACTCTGGGTGGTCTCCCTTTGTCCTGGACCCTGTTCTCTCCCACACTCTCATTTGGTGACCTTGTCAACTCCCATGGGTTCAGATCATCATTTCTATTCAAATGACTCCAAGAGCTCTATAAATCCCATTCCTAATCTGTTGTCACATCCCTTATCCCACTCTACGTATCGGTCAATTGACGTGTCTTGTTATTTCTCCACAAAGTATTCATCTGACCCCCTTTTCTACTCAGCTACCCCACTACTTCAGGCTCTCTTCACCTCTCACCTGGACAATTTGGAGAGATTTCTTGATTGGTCTCCTTGTTTCAAAAGTGTCTTCCTTCTCCAAAACAGCAGCCAAAGTGATTTTTCAGCTCTGACTAGACATGTATTCTGCTTAGTAAATTGTGTGGCTCCTCTTCTGGGATCAAATGGAAATTTTTCTGTTCAGCATTTAAATTCACAGCCTGACTCCAGCCAACCTTTTCAGGTTCATTATGTATGCTGTTATAGCCTGACCAAATTATACTTTGCTCTTCCTCACACAATAATCCATCTCCTTTATTTGGTGCCTTTACACTGTCTAATACCAATTTAATCCCATTTTTCCTTCAAGCTTGAGCTTCTACATTTCCTTCTTCCTAATATCCCCCTGCCCCCTTATCTGCTGGTCCCCCTGCTTCACTTTAATTTATATTGTATGCATTGTGAAATATAGTGTCTTGAGGGCAAAGACAGTCTCATTTTTGTCCTTGTATTGCCATCATAGTCTTGTTTTCTCCTCTATGCTTAATAAATGCTGATTGAGTTGTTACAGTGGGAACTTTGTTTTTTAAACAAACACAGTTAATCTTGGAGCAGGGACCAACACATAATCATGATATAAATTTTTTTCTATGCACAAATTACATTTTTATTAGATATTGAAATCCATATAATAACAATACATGAAGGTTTATTGTATATGTACCCAGCATAGTAATACTTTCTTCTCCTTGTAAATAATGTACAAAGGTACTAAAAGCTGGGATACTTTTGCCAATTATAGTATAAAAATAATAATTAGGTACTGTTAGAAGCTGGAATTGTCATAGGTTAGTTTGTTTTGCTTTTTGTATACCGGTTACATTTCTAAGTTTGATCTTCTATTAAGCTGTATGTAATGTGATTATTTTGTTCAGAATTGTTTTAGACTATTTTAGGGTGGGCATCATGGTATATTCTTGTAATGCCTGTTCCTGAAGAAACCTGAAGCTGGTGAATTGGTCACTTGGACTCAGAAGTACTGAGTCTCACTAGGCTGTGCCTTTGATTAAGGTTCTGCACTAAGTCCAGCATGAATATGGTGAGCCCCCAGGAATAAGGGCTTACCAGGCTACCTAAGGGGAAGGCACACCAGCCCAGATCAGAAAGCAGGAGCAGCTGAAAGCTTCCATGCTAATCAGTAGTAGGATCATACTTATGTGTAACTATTAGCCCTAGTCTCAAATATTAATGAAAAAAAATCTAAAAAAAACCCTTTTCAAATGTTTCATTTGTTCACATTTATAAAAAATTGAAAATAATTAAAATGAATCTAATGGGAAAAATCCATATATAGACCCAATCTGAAAAAGAGAAACTTAAAAGAAAAGTCATACCTATGTTAAAAGTTTGGGGCTATCTGTAAGAAAAAATATAGATTAATCTAGTTTTCAACCAAATTAGATGTGAAGGAAAGAGCTTCCATTGCTACATCTCTTTTTCTCCTTTGGCAATTGGAAATGAAGTAAGTTGAAGTATAATGCCTACTACATAGATTTTGCTAAAAGATTCATTGCATTAATTACAAATTTGCATCCTAGACCATTACATTTAAATGTGAACTTTGATTTTCAGTGCTAAGTCCTTCAAATGGCTTTCTCTCCTTCAAAAGTCCCCTACTGGTTTTTCCCTGCAAAAAAAGCCTCCAAAACAACGCAAAACAAACTTGAAAAACAAGACACTAATGTACCTACCCTGTATGTAGATCCACATTTAATTAACCCTTGGACTGCATACAATTAACAAAATTATCCCAGTTTTAGCCTGTATAAGAAAAGACTCAGAGTTAGCGATGGTGAATATTTGTATATTTTTCCAGTTGTAGTTCTCATTTCTTTCTCTGCCCTTGCACTAAAAATTTCTGGAATTATCTCTAAACATGTGTAACAGTGCTACTTGTCATTACTGTGGCTGTGTAAGGCCAAAAACACCAGCACACAGGAGGGCTACTAGCACAGGTTCTTTGATCTGCTCCTCTAAGGAAAGAAACTTTAAGGGGTTTACAGTCTTACTTTAATTAAACATACATACATCATTCACTTAGTTCAGGGGGAAAAGCCAGCACCCTGATCTTGAGAGTATACAAACAAATATGCATTATATAAACAGAGCAAATAAACACAAACCAGTAGACAGGTTTTTAACCATCTAACTATAGCAATACATACAGTTTCCAGAGAGAGAAGCATCAACATCTGAGTTTTCAAAGCTGGGGGGCTCCATAATGTCTACTCAGAGTCTCATCTGGTCAAATCACATGACACTCTTCCAGTGAGTGAGAGCCCCGAAACAAAACACCAACTTCAGATCATATATGCCCTTCTCAGGGCCCTGAGGCTTAGTCCTTACTTTGCAAAAGGGTTTGGGGCCTGGAGCTTTCTTGTTTTTTAAGCAGTTATCAAAGACTGTTGATTCAATCCAAGATTCCTGACTGAAACAAAGGCAAGACTCATCAAAGGTACTTGATTAGTGCTGAGAAGCACTCAAACAAAAAAACAGCAAAAAGTCCCACTCTGATCACCATTACATCTCCACCCCTCCCAGGATCCTTGACATTAAAATCTAAATGGTCATAGGATCCCAGAACAAAAAGAGGCACTATACTTTGCAATCATATTCAGAAAACTAAGGCATAATATTCTCAACATAACAAAACAGATCGTTCAGTATCGTTCCCCAAAATACTTGTTTACAGTACAAATACCATCTACTCCTAGGTCACAGCAAGTTACAATCTCTTTAGTCAATACAGAGTGTCCAAGTGAAGTCTTTCTTGAGGGTGTGTTCTCCCCACACTGCCTTTGAAGGCTTCCTCCTGGCACCCTCAGTTACCAGTATGCTTTAATGAGTAAAGTCCCAACACAAAAAAGTCCAAATAAAGTCCTCTTGGGGATGTATCCTTCCCATATTGCTCCAGCTCTCCAAGTCCAAGTCCTGAGCGCAGCTGGGCAACAAAACCAACAGGGTGGGGCCTTGGGGGTCCAAGACACTTTCCCCCCACCCCCCAAACTGTCACAGGGGAAGGCAGCAAAAAAGCACACTCAGCGCCTTGCTGCAAAGTTTTTATCTTGCCTAGGGGCTGAATTCCGAGCTCTGGAGTTCCTCATCTTCCAGTAGGTGCCAGCCACTCCTGGCTTCTGCCTGAGTCCCAGTGCAGGCACCTCTCAGTTCCCACTCTCACCTTTCCAAAGTTTTCATGAAGGCAGTCCTCCACTCCAGCTGGGTTGGTATGTGGGCAGCTGTCTGCTTTTCCTCTCACCCTACCAACCGCCCCTGCTGAGTGCATATGAAGGCAGTTCTCCATTCCTACCTCAGGGTACCACATATAATCTCAGGACATTTATCCCTCCAACATAGTCCAGAACCAGGCTAATCCACTCAAGCCCAGGCTCTGGCCTCCCCCAAGCCTCTGCTTGTTTTCCTCCCACAAGGGTGCTCTCGCTGTCTCTTCCGGAGTGCTAGTGGGGTAGGGAGGGGGAAGGAGAGGTTATCTCCTAGGGACCCTGCTTTGGGTGCCTGGGAAACTACTCTTGTCACTGCTACTTGCCTGTTTTCCTTTGGGCCTCTACTGCTCCTGGGGCTCCACAGAATCATAGCCACCACAAGTATAAAGAGCAACTCAATAACTGGGAAACATCCAATCACTATCCCAGTCCCCCCAAACCCCATACTGTCCTTTTAATCTGCAGATCTTGCCTGACTATGCCATTTTGTAACAACAATGCTACTTGCTGCTACTGTGGCTGTGCAAGACCAATAACACCAGCACACAGGAGGGCTACTAGCACAGGTTCTTTGATCTGCTCCTTTAAGGAAAGAAACTTTAAGGGGTTTACAGTCTTACTTTAATAAACATACATACATCATTCACTTAGTTCAGGGGGAAAAGCTGAACTTGAGAGTATACAAATTACAAGTATATATTATATAAACAGAGCAAATAAACACAAACCAGTAGACCAGTTTCTAACCATCTAGCTATAGCAATACATAGAGTTTGCAGAGAGAGAAGCATCAACACCTTGAGTTTTCCAAGCTGGGGGCCTCTGTGATGGCTACCCAGAGTCTTGTCTGGTCAAATCACATGACACCCTTCCAGTGAGTGAGAGCCCCAAAACAAAACAACCTCAGATCATACATGCCCTTCTTAGGGCCCTGGGGCTTAGAAAAAGGGTGTGGGGGCCTGGGGCCTGGAGCTTTCTTGTTTCTTAAGCAGGTCATCAAAGACTTGCTTCAATCCAAGGTTCCCGACTGAAACAAAGGCAAGACTCATCAAAGATACTTGATTACCTCGGTGCTGAGAAGCACTCAAAAATATAAAACAGCAAAAAGTCTCATCCTGATTACTATTACAACATATTCTGTTTCCTAGACCTGATGACAGCCTGTGACTTGCACGATTTCCCCCATCCTCCCCTAGATTACATGAGATCACCAATGATGTGCTCCAAAAGTTATTCTACCACTCATTCCTCTACAGATGTTGGTGTAGACTGCAAGTTAATAATACCACTCTTACCATTAGGCCCAAATGCCTACCTTGCCTAGCCCTCTATTGTCCAGCTGTTTCCCACCCTTAATCCTGATCAAAATATCTATACCCTAGCTCTGGTACCCCAGCCCTTTATTGTCTGTATGTCTCCATGTAGCCTTTAGCTATTTCTCACCCTAGAGTCTGACCTCATCTCAGTCCCATCAAGCTCCTCCTTAGACTCCTCCTCAAGTCCCTCCCTAAACCCCTCCCCTAGTCACCCCAGACCACCCCTCAATCCCTCCCACAATCTTTGTGTATATAATCTCCATCTTGCCTCCATGATGGTGCTCAGATTCAATCTAATTCAGTAGGTTGAATCTGGCCCGCTTGTGGAAACAGGCATCAAAAAGGGTGGGATTTCTTAAGACAACCCATTATGGTGAATCTCCAATAAACTTTGTCTTTTCCCTTGGCTAAAAAAAAAAAATAATAATACCACTCTTTTCTCTGACTTTGGACTATAGCTTTTAAGTAGGTTTTTTAAGGTTCTACTCTGTTTTTCAAATGTCCTACAACAAACAGTACCTTTTTTTTAGGCCAGGGAATTTACCTTTTAATCTTTTTTCCTTAATAGAATTTTAATCAATTACATGTAAAGATAGTTTTCAATATTCATTTTTGTAAAATTGAGTTCCAAATTTTTCTCCTTCCCCAAGATAGCAAACAATCTGATACAGGTCATACATGTATAATCAAAACAATGCCTTTTGATTTTCTAAATCCACAGGGCTGAGAATTGACCAAACTTTACTAAATTGTGAGCAAGGAAGTATCTGTTCTCATGGATTTAGTTATTTATTCTGAGAAATTGCTTCAGTTCATTGATGTACGTTACATTATTTTGAGTTAAATTGACCAACATTGACTCTCAGAGCTGCCCGTATGTAGTTGTATATTTTTTTTTTGTAGTTGCATATTTATCTTTTCTGGTCTCGTTGTCCTAAAAGTACTATTTTCTAATTACCTGTGCACTCTCATTCTTTCCCTAATCTCTCCAACAAGAAGAAATCTCAGTGATCTTTAACACAAAATCCTCTCTTTTTCTTCCCATTGTCTTGTTTTTTCTTTTTGGCAGATTGGCCCCCTCATTCTCTTTTTATCTCCTAAAAAATTTTGTCTTCAATCCTCA
>CM053624.1:133644378-133666195 GCA_028646595.1 Phalanger gymnotis
AAGGACCCCCAACCCAGACTGGACTTAGATCTTCAGCAGGCTCTTCACTCCTGCTCTGAACTGCCACTTAATTCCTCCCACCAGGTGGGCCTGGGGCCAGAAGCAACTGCAGCTGTAGTTCTGTAGCTGCCCCACCTCTGCTGCCTCCTAGGCTGTGGCTGAACCGCAAACTCTATCCCAGTCCCCAGCAGCTTTTCTGTTGTCCTTGGTGTTTGTGGGTTGAGAGGTCTGATAACTGCCACAGCTCACTGATTCCTCTGCATCTCATCTTAAGTTACAAGATAGTGTTGCTGTGGCTTCTTTAAGTTTCTAGTCCTCACTTTGTCCTTAAAAGCCTCAAACTGCTTTATTTCCTTCATCTTTATCTACTATTTCTTACTCTGTTATATCCTGTTCATTTTGGGGCAGCTTTACCCAGTCCATCCGCATTTGCTTATTGTCTTTCTCCAAAGTTTCTCACCCATATTCTTTCATGACACCCCATAGGACCAAGATTGTAAGGAAGAAGGAGGTCTGGGCCTGGGGCTTCTTTGTTTATACTCCCTCAAAAGCTTATTTTTGCATATTTGTTAATGCTAAATGCTTAATTTAAGGCATTCTCTTTTCTTGCATGTCTTTATATGGTGTTTGTGTTAGTATCGTCTTAAATTGTAATCCCTGAGTGTTCAAACACATACAGTGCCAGGGTAGAAGCCTCTTAAATGTTTTATTTGATGATGACTTTGAACAATTTTCACTTGCATTCATAAATTCTCATATGTGTATTATAAGAAAGCAGGGTTTCTTGCATCCATTTGACTGTTGAATTTTGACTTAAATGCTTTAACATTTGTACTTTAATATTTAATTATTAAGAGAGAAATGACTTCTGGAAAATCTTTTCCCTTCAGAAAGACATTTGTTGTCGTCTACGAGATCACGTGAAAGAAATAGAAAAATCACAGGAAGAAAACAAGATAGAAAAAACAGAAATAATCAACAGATTAACAAAGAATCTGGAGGAGAGCCAAAAACAGTGTGCTTCTTTGCTAGAAACAGGTAAGACACCTTGTTCTGCTTCAGACAAAATAAAAATGTATATATAGTTCCACACTCGAAACAAATTTAATATACCAAAATATGTGTCTACCAAACGATTATTTTATTTTAAAAGATTTCACAGTTTTAAGGTTTTGTTAGAGTTTCCTTGGTCTATAATTTTATAAAGTTTCTTACTTAAATATGATCTTTCAGAAAGACATGGATTATGTAAAGGTGAGTCTTTAATTCTATAGATATGTAGTTTAATAAATTCATAGATTGTTAGAACCTGAAGAGACTGTAGAGATCATCTGATTCAGGCTCCTGGTTTTGCAATTTCAAAAAGAGATCTAAAGAGATTATTGACGTATCTAAGTCAGACGGTGGCAGAGCTAGAACCCATTTTGCCTGACTACTTTTCTAGTGCTCAAGATTCTATCATGCCATAATATATTTATGTATCATCAATGGGATGGGGTGGGAAAATGAATAGAATTATATCTAGTAAAAGGAGAAGGAGAACAGGCAAGAATTACTTATTGTGATGTTGGCTAGGGGGTTTTGTTGTGTTTTAAAAATACTTTTTTCCTTAGCCTTTTTGTTTGAATTATAGGAATGCTGAGTATGTTGTTGTTATTATTATTATTTTGAGCATATTATTATTCTGGTATCTGCCACTTTCCACCTCTTCCAGTTATTAATAAGTGCTACTCTAGCATGGCTCATTGGACACATGGCCTCTTCCATATAATTGGTTTTTCCCTGTAATATACAAAGAGACAACAAAGCCTAGAGCAGTTTAATTATTTCCAAAGTTGAAAGGGCTTTAGCAATCATATCCTTCATTTTACAGACGAGGAAATGATCTGCTCCAAACCAGCCCAGAGGTGAAGCGATTTACCCAGTGTTACATAGTAGTGGCGGAGGTGAGAATAGAACCTACCTCTTGATTTCTAGTTTAATGTCCTTTCAAGTTCATTTTGATATTGTCCTAAGTCAGGCCTTACTCAAGCCAGTCCGCTGCTAGTTTAGGCTTCATACTGGCGAAAAAAAAATGACATACTTGTTATTCCACAATTAACTAAAGAAGGCTGTTCAGCAAGAGGCAACACTTGGTTCAGGTAAATGACTACCCTCTCCTTTCTATACAGAGGTGCAGAAGCCTCCCTATTCTGTCAAAATACAAGTGGGCAGCAGAGCATTATGTGATGAATCAGGCAACTGTGGGTTATCTGCCAAGTTAGAAGGGCCTCAATTCAATAAGGGCAGGTTTCTTTTATACCCTTAGGTGACCATGAAACCTTGTCAGTGGCCCAAACTTTAGTCCCCTGAGCCAATCAAATCTTGAGGATAACCTCCATGGGACAGGATCTTAGGAAAAGCTAACCTAACTCCTTTGGCACAGGACCGTGGTTGAAAATACCACATGTTCCTATCACAGCTATCTTCCTGGGTCTCATTGTGTTCACTATAGTACATGGATAAAAATCTGGCGGTGATATGCTGAATTGAAGTTAATTTGTAGGTGGTCCATAGGTGACTTGTGTCTTTACATTTAGGGGGGTTTTTAAGTGTCCTCTAATGTTTTTATTCCTATAGGATCGGTACAAGAGATGAATCAATTACGGCTCCAGCTTCAGCAAGCCCAGAGTGCACATACTCTGAGTGACAACATGAATAGGGCTTTACAAGTGAGTGTTGCCACTTGGGAAAAGTAGATAAATAACCCAATAGTTAAAGGTTCTCCTGGTAGAATATGGGCTTGTGGAAGGAAAGTGGAGAACTGGTGGATAGCTCTGATGTCAAAATTATTTAGGTGTGTAATTTGGCTAAGGGGCCTGTAGCCCTTGTTCTGAAGAGAGGGTATGTATGTGGTAGGGGTGGGGTGGAGTAAAAGTGGTATAACTTTGTGATAATTTGGTTTTCTCAGTAGGAACAGGATGAATGGATTTAATTCAGTCATTTATTAAACCCCTAATATGTACAAGGCAATACAGATACAAAAACAAAAAGATAGCCAGTGCCTCTTCACATGGAATTTACATTCATCTTATATTCATCATTGGCTTTGGGGTCCTAGGACAACTCTGGACCTAGTAGGCTTGTTTTCCTCTATGTCTTCAGTCTTGGTGAGAAATTGGCTCCAATTTTTCCCATATCATAAGGGCCATCACTTGCCCTCTCATTGGCCTCCATATACCTAACTGCCTAACTAATTGGGATCCATCCACTGGACTGTAATATAGTTAACATCATCTTCTTACTATAAAGCCTCTGTCAGGTGGGGGACTATATAGAAGTCTTTTCCAAGATTCCATTATCTTCAGAACTTTTCGCTGTGGAAGCATTCCTTTACCTTAAGTATATTATGTGGTATCAACTCAATATAATCCTTTCAGACAAGACTGGATTTAAGCCTAGATGGTATATGGAAGAATTATTCCTATTTGATTTTTCAGCACTAGTTGCTAATCTCATGTAGTTTGAGTACATCTGGTTGGCTGGCTTTAGTGCTATCATGTCCAGGGAAGCTGCCCTTTATGATCACATTGGTTGTAGCTGCCAGTAGATGTTGTCATTGTTGCTAATAGTAGCAGTCTTTGCTGATTTGAAGTCAGATTGGTTGTAGCTGAATCCTCTTCTCAGGCCTGTTTTTCTATGGACAGTTTTACCACAAGTAAAGGGCCACTAGCAGCAAAGATGAGAGTCATTGGAAGAGCCATTACACCAGCTTTTAAGGTCGTGGTCCATGGGAGGAGACTATATGCTAATTACATGCAAAGTATGTATACTTCTCATTTACATCAGCCATATTGATTCATGCAGGATATTAGCAAGAATAAGATGTGTACATACTAGATGTATATACATAAGTCATTTTTGTCTTATGCACACACACAAAAATATTCCCTTATTTTTGTGTTCTAGGAAGAATTAGTAGAATTGAAAGAGGAAATTTCTCTCTATGAATCTGCTGCAAAACTGGGAGTATTTCCAAATGACCCAGATGAAGAATTGAATGTAGACCTTTCAGAATCTTATGTGGATTTGGGTATTAAAAAAGTCAACTGGAAAAAATCAAAAATTCACAGGTATTCAGATAATATTGTATTCTTGTCTTAAAAACCTTTTAGTTTTTTTTAAAAAGTAAAAGAGAAAGCTCTTTTATATGTGGTATTAGATGAATTAGATATTTAGGTATTTAGGTTCTACGCAGAACAGTGTTCTATTATTTCAATGAAAACTATATAAAGGTTTAAAATCAGTTAACAATGTATTTGTATTTTCCTGTTTGTATCTTTAACACCAGATACAGTTGTCTTTTTGGCAAATTGCTGTCCTGAAATAGAAGTTTAAAGGTTAGATGATTAATGTTTTCAACATACCAGAAGTAAATTCAAAACCTGCTTTTCTATATTATTTAAGACAACAAATATAAGGTAGTATTATCATTACAACTTCTCATTCCCACAAATCTAAACACCTTTCTATAACCCTCTATAATCTATTCCCTCACCCTCCCCTCTTGAGATCCCTCCCTTGTCTTCCCAAGGATGTCTCCCTTATCCTCCCATTCCCAATGAGCTAAACACCCTTCTATACCCCCTTTATGTTTTCTCTTCTTAATCTGTTCTCCAGATTAGTTGTTTTTCTTATAAGATTTTTGACTTTCTCTTTTATTTTTTCATTCTTTCTCTTTTAATTATTTCTTGATCTCTTATAACTTTGCTGGCTTTGCCTTGTCCAATTCTAATTTTAAGGTGTCATTTTCTTCCTTAAGATTCTGGATCTCCTTTTATAATTGGTTGACTTTTTTTTCATAATCTCGTTTTTCTTGGATTGTTTTTTTTTTTAAGTTTTTCCTCAGTCTCTCTCATTTGATTTTTGTAGTCTTTTAAGTTCTTCTATACATTCTTTTTGGGCAGGTGACCATTTGACATTACCCTTTGGGGTAGAACAGGGTTTCTTTGGTTCAATATCCTCCTCTGAAGATGAACCCCAGTCTTGTCTATTCCCATAGTAACTGTCTATAGTTGGATTCTTTCTCCCTTGCTTGTGCATTTCTTTGTAGTAATAGCTTAATTTTTGTAATGACCTCCAGCCCTGGGGGATGGGGGCTGGTGCCTTTTGCCCCAAATCTTGAGTTCTCGCCTGTAGCCTGGAAGTGAAGCCAAACATCTAGCTTCTTGTAAGTGGCCACTGCCAAGGGTGTGCTGCCACACTGTGCTAATTACATACACCTTCCCCACCCCCCCCACCCCCACCCCATCCAGTTACAAGTCAGCACAGCTGGGTCTTCATTCCTTGTCAGCAGGAGCTTCAGCTCAGACACTCAACAACCCTCCCTATTGGGGGTAAAAAGTTCTGTTGGCTGGGGCAAAAACAGCCTCTGAAACCAGCTGACCCTAGGGTTTGCTCTGCGACCCTAGCCTATATTTACTTTGTTTGCCCTGAGGTGCTATTTTGTCCTTTTTGTTCGGGAAAAATATTTTCTTTTAATTATATGATTTATTTCTTTTTAGTTTTCAACATTCACTTCCATAAGATTTTGAGTTTTAAATTTTTCAACCCTCCCCCCCCTTCTCCTCCCTCCTCAAGACAGCATGCAATCTGATAGAGGTTCTACTTACACATTCATGTTAAACATATTTGCACATTAGCCATGAGGCAAAGAAGAATTAGAACTAATGGGAGGAACTACCAGAAAGAAAAAGCAAAACAAAACAAAAGAAAAGGAGAGCAAATGGTCTGCTTCTATCTGCATTCAGACTCCAAAGTTCTTTCTCTGGCATTTTCCATCGTGAGTCTTTTGGAGTTGTCTTAGGTCTTTGCATTGCTGAGAAGAGCTAAGTCTTTCAAAGTCAGTCATCACACAATGTGGCTGTGTATACAATGTTCTCCTTGTTCTGCTCACTTCACTCAGCAGCAGTTCTTATAAGTCTTTCCAGGTTTTTCTGAAATCCACCTGCTCATCATTTCTTGTAGCATAATAGTATTTTTTTTAGCTTGGTGTCCTTTAAGATATTCTTTTTTAAATTAATTAGTTTATTTTTAGTTTTCAACATTCACTTCCTTGAGTTTTAAATTTTCTCCGCCTCCCTCCCCCCCTCCCCTCTTCAAGACACTGTGCAATCTGATGTAGGTTCTACCTCTACATTCTTATTAGACATGTTTTCACTTAGTCATGTTGTTTATAGAAGAATTAGAATGAATGGGAGGAACCATGAGAAAGAAAAAACAATAGAAAAGAGCAAATAGTATGCTTTGATATGCATGCAGACTCCATATTCCTTTTTGTGGATGTGGATGGAATTTTCCGTGATGAGTCTTTTGGAGTTGCTCTAGGTCCTTGCATTGTTGAAAACAGCTAAGTCATTGCATAATGTGGCTGTTTCTGTGTATAATATTCTCCTGGATCTGCTCACTTCACTCAACATCAGTTCATATAAGCAAAAAAGTAAATGTTATTAAGCCCTATGCAATTTAATTCATTGGGAGGGCTATGAAGCCTCTCTTAGATTACCTACTGTAACAGTAAGGCAATAATAATAATGTAGATCATAGTTGTCAAAATGCCTATGTAGTTCTGTATTGCAAAGTATACGAGACTCTCCACATAGAAGGTAGAAGAAGTAAACCATTTATTCAGACACCAGAGAACCACATCCCACAAGTCATTTATCCAAATCTGTCAGAGCAGTAAAACATTCCACACACAATATAACAACTTGGAGCCTCACCATCCCAAAACCTCACCAACCCCCTGCTGGGGTCTTCCCCAAAACAAACTCACAGTATAGATAAGTCAGCCTGTTCAGTTCTAACAATCGTGAGGGCAGCCATTAGCGGCCATAACTGCTCGCTCTCTCTCTCTCTCAGCATTTCCTGTGACATTTGTTCCTCTTCCTGTCAGGAAGCTCCTCCCACCACATGTGATTCAGGCTTCCTGTGATGTAAGCAGGTTACATGGCCTGTTAATGGGTGGGAAAGATCAAATCTAAAAATTCAAATCTAAATTGCTACTATACCCACCCAGAGCTTCAGTAAATAAAGGTTGGGATAAACATAGAGCTAATTAAAATTGATTAAAAAGAGGATTGGGAGAGCACTGACAAAAACTCAAAAGCTAAAAAATGCGAACAGCAGTCTGGAACATGTAGTTCCTATTTCCTTCAAGGATCTCTAAGGGTATCAGTAAAGTATATAGCACAGTATAGTAATTGATGTTCATGATGACTTGAGTTATCAGATTTAAGTTTGTTATATTCAGTATATTCTATTTAAAAAACTAATGGCATGTCACAGATTGGCTTTATCCAAAATGGCTTAAGTTTTTTGTTTATATTTTAGGTCTTAAAGTGCTTTAGTGCTTAAGTTTGCCTCTGTAATATAAATTCCCCTGTGGAGTATACTGTTTTCCCTAGATATGTGAGATAAATAAATGTATTACTATTTATAAAAAGCTAAGTAAATGTTCCCATGTGACCCTGGGCAAGTCATTTAACTTCTCAGTCTTCTAGGCAATTCTCTTAAGATTCTAAGTTGTAGAGAAGTTGTAGACTTGCATGGGTAGAGGTAATTTTTTCCAATCAGAATTTCCTTATGTCAGTGAAATCACATGTGAATCCAGTCCCTATATCTTAGTATATATTCAATGTAAAATGATACAGAGTACTGAATTTGTAGTCAGAGGATCTGGGTTCAAATTCTTGTTCTGCCACTAATTTGTATGACTTTGGGCAAGTCACTTTAATTTCTCTGAGCCTCGGTTTCCTCATGTGTTAAATGAGGGGGTTAGATTAGAATGATTTGAGTTCCTTCTCAGCTTTACTGCTATGATCCTATGATCTTACTAAGAATGTATTGTGCAAGGCATTGTGACAGGCACACAAGATATATGGGAACTAGAGAAGCAAGGAGAATGCTGACAAGTGCTTCAGAGAGGGAAGGCTTTCATGATGGACATAGCACTTCAGGTAAGTCTAGAAGAAAAATAAGGATTCCAAGAGGCAAGAATGAAGGGAGCGGATTGCATTATGGGCATGAGAAAGTATTTGCTTGTCAGGATGCATCCAAGTGAGAGAGGGAATGCCAAGTCCGAGAAACTGAGATTAGCAAGTTAGATTTGAGTACATGAGGAGGGAGTGACTTGAAATTGGCTAGAAAGGTAAGTTGGAAGCAAACTATGGGGGTTAGCCTTAAAAGTCAAGCTGAGGAATTTGTATTGTATCTTAGAAGATAAAGAATTGTATCTCACAATTTGTATTGTATCTTAGAAGATAAAGAAACCTGAAGATTTTTGAACAAAGAAGTATCTTGGTTAAACCTGTTTCTTAGGAAGCTCATTTTGGCAAGGGGAGGGGAGGAGGGAAGGGAATTGGATAGTGGAAGGACTACACGTAGGGAAGTCAGTTAAGAGGTAGACTAGGTTGTCAACAGAAGAGGTAGGATTTTATTGGTGAAAGTGGACAAAAGATAGGTACAAAAAATGTTAATGAATTAGAATCGGCAAGATTTAGTAGTAATTGATAATTGTGCATAAAAGGAAAGAGTTTTAGAGGAGAAAAAGATTGAGGAAGGATCACTAAAGGAGAGAATGTAGAGGAAAGATGTGGTTCAAGGTCAGTATCTTGAAAGACACCTCATTCTTAGTGAGCAGAGGGTTTGAACAAAGGAAAGTGGTCAAACAGGAAGAAATACAAAAGAGACCCTCTCAAGGTCCAAGAAGAATAAGAGGAGCATAGACTTAGAGGAGGAAGGAAACTTTGAGATCATCTAGTCCAGCGCCCTCATGTTTCAGAAATCTGAGGCCCAGAGGTGTGAAGTGATTTTCTCAAGGTGACCCAACTGGGAGACCCAATATCCAAAACCAGTTTGACCCCAAATCAGCACACTTTCCACTGCAACCAGAAGATGATTAACAGCTTCAGAAGCTGCAAAAAGATCAAAGAAGACTTAAGAAAGTCAGTAATTAGATTTAGCAGTTGGGATCATTAGTGACCTTTGAGAGAGGAATTTCATTGGAGTCCTGGGACTTGAAAGCCAAATAGTAGATGTCTGTGGGTGTTTCCCCTGCCCTGAAGCAGAGGAGAATGTTAGTGAAAGTGTTAGAGACATGGAGGAACAGCCAGTACAAAGGTACAGAGGTAAGAGGTATAGTGTTATATGAGGAAAAGTGAGAAGGCCAGTGTTGCTGGCCAGCTATGAGGAGTGCAGATGAAAGTGTAAATAAGACTGGAAAGGTAGGAAGGGGCCAGGTTGTGAAAGACACCATTAGAATTTTATAAACAATTCATTTGTACATTTGCTTTGCAAATTAATTTAATTGTGGAATTTTTTAGAGTGTATGCCCTCTCCACTCCTTTTAATTTCTTCTTTAATAAATTTTATACTTGTGAACAGTGAATAGATCTAAAGCAAAGCCCTCTAGTTATTCTTTAGTTCATTTCCGTGAATAGTCAATGTTCATGTGAGTGATATATCTCAGATGGAAAAGGTTAATACCAGATATTTTCTTGTACTGAGTGTGGATAGTCATTGAATCCAAATACTAGTTAAAAAATGATAAGGAATTAAATGAATTGTACAAATAAGAAAAAAATGTTTCAGCTTCCAAGGCCCTTCCACACAGCAGCATTTCAGCAGGTGATTTTATAACCACTCATGAACACTAGTTGAAAGTGTTTGTCAAGCAAAACAAATTCCTTGTTTGGTTTTGTCCAAAAATATGTTTTTATTCTGTTTCTTGCAAAGTCTATTACCTTTTTTTCAAGAGATGGATAGCATTCTTCATCATCAGTCCTCTGGATTGATGGTTGGTCATTACATTGATTCTGAATTTCTTTAGTCTTTCAGAATTGTTTATCTTTATGATATTGTTATAAATGCTTGTTAACTGAAAAAAATTTATTTTTAAAACTTTATAAATGAAAAAAACATTTGTCCTTCAAACAACTGGAGGGAGGGGAGAGTGATGTTCCTAAAATTGGTAATAATTGTGATATGTGATATCAGTAGTCTTCCCACAGTTTTGAGAATTTTTATTCTTTGTTGACTTGAACTGCTTTTATATCAGTAACCTTAATATAAGTGACCGAAAGTCTTCACTACCAATCTTCACCTCCCTTAAGGTACTGCCTGGTAAATTTTAAAGAGTTTAGCTACAATCTCCTTTTTTACATTAATGGAATTCGAGTAACTAAATCTGCATGCAGTTTGCAGACAGCTTCCTCCCTCTTTTATTGTAGTTGGCTGCTAAGCTCAAATAATAAACATTTAACAAGTGAAATGCCTTTTCCCTTTGGTCCTCTCAGCATGCTTCGTAAATGACTAGAGTTTATTTGGATTCAGGGGACCACTGATGGTGGTTCAGTTTAAGCTTTATGTAGGACTTGGTCACCATGTCTGGCTTTCCCCTTTTTAGGAAAGAGGAGAAAATTACTTTAGCAAGCATTTTCTCTGATCTTAACTTGGCTTACTTTAGGAGCCCACAGGATATGCTCTTTCAGTGGTCAACATTAGTTTTTTAAAAATTAGGTACATGTACAGAATTTGTTAATTGAATAGAATTGTGGTTCTAGTTAAAAACAGTGATTTTTCCAAAATTTCTGAGTAGAAAGGGACCTTAGAAGCCAACCAGTCTCATCTCTTCAATATTCCTCACAAATGGTCACTAAAATTTTCACTTGAAGACATTCTCTAGTAACAATAATCTTTTGACTTCTTTGGCAGGCTATTCTACTTTCAGTTAGATTTGATTATTAAGTTAATACTAGTGCAGGGCTGTGTACCCAGCAGGTGCTTAATAAACGTGTATTGGATTGAATCAAGAAAGTTTGCTTTATATCCAGCCTAAATTTACCTTTCAGAAATTTTCATCCATTTCAGAACATTTGAAGACAACTTTCATCTCCTGTCTCTGAGTTTTCTCTTCTCTAGATTAAACATATTCAGTTTCTTCAAACCAGTTTTCAGATACCACGATTTTTAAATTTCTTCATCTTGATATGTCTCTTCATGAGAAACTCTAGTTTATTAATGCTTTTCTAAAATGTAGCACCTAGAACTGCACATAGTGTTTCAGAGGTGATCTGACCAGGGCAGAGTACAGAGTATTGCTCTAGCTTAGAACATTTCACAGTAATTCCTTTATAAGTATGTCTGTCATTTAAACGGTGATATGAGTGTATAGATTAGATTATTTATTGTCAATAAAGAATTACTTTTTAAAATAAACTTTTGTAAATTAATGCAACTATTTACTTTTTTAACATTGCATTTTTAATATATTTGGCTATTTGGAATTATCTGGCACTTGAGTATAGTAAAAGTATAATAAAACTTTTTAGTCTTCCATTTCAGGCTCCGCTAATTTTAGAATTTGTGATTCTTTAGATAGAGGAGTAACTGAAGTTTACCTTTGCATTATATATGAAGAAAGGATTTGCTAAACAAGTAATTATAAAATTCTCTCCTTCAAAATTTACAAATTGATCATGGAAGTAAGATATATTTCCAAGTGTTATATATTCTTTTCAGTAGAAACTCATGTAGTAGGAATAGGTAAAAATTAGCCTATTTTTAGCTATTCTATGTACTTATGGCATATTAAAGCTAGAAGGTAACTTAAAGACCAACTAATTAAATTTATTTGTTTTACACATAGGAAAGTAGAGTACAGTGTGGTTAAAATGACTTTTAATGTAAGGGTAATTGGTTGAAATCAGTGAGATTTTACTTCATCTTTTAAGTTTTGCTTCAAAAACTTGCCTCTGTGATATCATGGTTAAATCAACTGTCCTGATATAGCAATATTTGTTTCGATGAAATTTTGGAAATAATTGTACTACAATTGGGTAATAATAACCAATTTGATATGTATTCTACCTGCAAATTAACCTTCTATCCATTTTCTCCTTCTTTTATTTTCTTGCTTTGTCTTTGCTCCTTCCTCCAACATGGAAAGCCCATGTATAGGTATCCTATCCTATAGAAATCTGTCTTAAGGAGAAAGAAATCTGTCCTCAGGAGAAAGACTTGAAGTTCTAGGGTTCTTGGAATCTTATAGTTCTAAAAGAAGACTTGTAACAGGGAGGGAGAGGGGCTAATAAGGGGATGCATTGTGATCTAAGATGCAAAGCAACTTCTGGATTACTGAAATGTTAAATATTGGCCAAAACTGCTATAGCAGTAAACAAGCTATAGCAGTAAAAGATAAGGGAAACCCAGACTTGGGGTAAAACCAGTAACAAAAATGCTTAAAGCAGGTTGCCTTCATTCCTGTCTGTATACACATTCAGAGAATTAGGGCTCTTAGCCAAGCCATGTAGAAACGTTCACTGTCTCTTCTGCTGAGCAATCAGGTCAGAGACACCATTATACTTAAGTTGTCATAAGACCACTTGCGTGTGTGTTGATACCAAGGTTTTCATATGTTCCTGTATAGTTTTTCATCTATACTGCTCTTTCTCAATTTCTCAAACCATACTTCCCTCCCTTCCCCCGCGCCCCCCCCCATTGTTGTTCCATTGGACTTGGGTTCTATTGAATTGTATGAGTTATTAAAGTCATTGAATTGGATGAATGGTGTTTACTTTTCTTCCTTTTATGTATATTTCTCTGAGAATTAGAAGATTTGTGTAATTACTTAGAATTGACTCAACAAAGCAAAATAAAATTTAATATGAATTACCTACTGACAATGAAGATAATAGGGCTAGTTCATTTGTAAGTGTTTGGGAGAGCTGGAGGAGAAGCTATTTTTTGGCTTGGAAGGAACCTGTCTTAAAGCGGCTGATTTCTGAGAACATTCATCACAAATGTGTCCATGTACGTATAAAATTAAAGCTGTTGTTAAAATGTTAATATAGGGATGTAGTAAATCAAACACACAGTTGAGGCAGGAATTGGTAACTCCTTTTTAGATGGACTTAAAGAACAGCCATTGTTTACTATACCTAATGGGTTAAAAATGATTTTTCCCACAGTACTATGCAGAAACCAGACCCAAAAGAAGAGCCTTCCAAAGATGAAGTCATCTTGAGGCTGAAATCTGAATTGCAACGTTTGCTGACCAGCAACACAGTGAAGCGCCGCCTGGTTACTCAGTTACAAAATGATCTCAAAGATTGTCATAGAAAAGTAGAAGATCTCAGTCAGCTGAAAAAATCTCAAGAAAAATGTGAACTTGAGGTTTGTGTAGTAAAAAGCATTTATTTTATGCTTAATTTTTAAAATAATCTTTTGCTCATTTTGTGTGTAAAATCCACATTCTAAATAACAGCCCTTTTGTTGTAACATTGAGGAAAAATAAGCACAGATTGCTATATGTTGCAAAGGATTTTTCGCTTAAGTTGATGTCATGAATTCTATTGATAATGGAAAGGGATGATAATATTATGATACAAAGGAATATCTTCTGTTTATTTTTGGCTAACATCACAATTTCATGTAAGTAAAATCCCATTACAAGTAAGTAGCTTTACCTGGAAACATTTTGTATATAGCAAAGCTATTTTTATGTCCTAGAAGATGTTTCATAGAAGCAGCTCTCTTTATGGTCTTCTGATATATCCTCCACAAGTCAAAATTCAAAAGTAAATTGTCTCTAAATTCCACCACCCCTCCCCACCCCCGCCTCGCCCATTCATGTTCCTCTCAGTAAAGAAAGTACCAGATTTATATAGTGTTTTCTGCCTTGGAGGGAAAGAGGAGACCAAGCTGAGATTTATTGGAACTCTTTATAGGTCATTTGACTTTCTATCAAATAACTTATTACTAGTAATAACTATTGCTTTTATATATAATTTTAAGTTTAAACAGCACTGTTACATACATTTTTATTTGATCGATAGCCCTATGAGCAGGGTGGGTAATACGAGGATTATCATCTCCATTTCGTTTTTGTTTTTTGTTTGTCTAATATTGACACCCAATTTCATTTTACATCAGTCACCTCCTTCTCTGCAATACCTAAATTTCTTTGACCCTTGTGACAAAGAAAAAAAATAATTAAGCAAAAACATCCAATATTGAGGCCATCTCTAACAACGTATTCAATTTTCCATCCCATTTTCCCTGATCTCTGCCGTAAGAGGGAGTAAGGAAGTATTTTTCACTTATCTCTCCTCAGGAATCTTTATGGGTTTTTCGTTATTAAGAACTGTTTTTTTTTTTAATCAACAAAAACCAACAGACTGATCAAGAGAACAAAATGAAATGACCAAAACTTAAAATGAATGAGATAAACTGGCAACATGAAATTAAGAAGGATGATCAGAATTGTGCTCCAGCAAAGTCGAGAATCCAAAGGCAATCAGTGACTATCTATAAAAATACAAAATACCCACACTTAACAAAGCAAGACATGAAGACTAAATAACTCAACCTTAGGGAAAGACATTGAAAAAAACTAAATGAACTGCCAAAGCAGAGAATCTCCAGTTCTTAGCGTAGTACCAGGCATATAGCAGACACTTAATAAATGTGTATTGACTGAGTCAGGAATAAATCAGATGAATCCTCTCCTGGCATAGTTTTTGTTTCTGTTTAAATGCCTTATGAGCCTTTGTATAGTAGGGTGGGGAGGGTTTACAATATTTATGTCTTAGGGGCAGATAGGTGGCGCAGTAGAGATAGAGCCCTGGGCCTGGAGACGTCATAAGATCCGAGTTCAAATGTGGCCTCAGACACTTACAGGCTGTGTGACCCAGGTTAAGTCATTTAATCCTGTTTGCTTCAGTTTCCTCATCTGTAAAAAGTTAGCTGGAGGGGTAAATAACAAACCACTCCAGAGTTTTAGCCAAGAAAACTCCGAATGGGGTCTTGAAGAGTCAGACATGAGTGAAATGACTGAATAACAACAACATTTATGTTATAACCAGGAGGTGTTTATGAGCTAAAAACTTCTTCTACTTTTCAACTTTTTTATGTCTTTTGGCTTCTCAACCTGAAAGATGTTTAAAAGGACCATATTCAAGAGATGCCCCTTCATACCTCACAATTAAAATCCATAATGAAGCTTTAAAATATTAAGAGGCCACAGTACCTTTTTTTAAAATAATGATCCTATATTTCAGCACAACTATAAGGTCATCCAGAATATTTATGAATGCTTCTGTTTGCTACAGTGAAAAAATACCAGTTAAATTTTTTTCTGGGAAATACAAAATTTTTTTTAAGCGGAAGACGACTATCCAAATCAACCCTCAAAGTCTTTCCATTCTAAGTCCTAGTGTTCCTTTAAGTCAACAAACATTCCTTATGTACCCTTATTCCTTACATAATTCCATTATGTAAAGGCACTGTGTTAGGTGCTGAAGGTATAAAGATGGAAAATGGGTAGCCCTGCCCCTGAGGATACTATTATTTAATTATGGAGGGAGATAGATGTACAAGTAAAACAAGGTAGAATGTGATAGGGCGAAAAAGAGATCACTTTCAAACGAGAATCAAGAAGATTTCATGGAGCCAGTGACACCTAATATTAGAGCATCATAGTTTTGCTATTTTAAATTATTATAGAAATTTATAACTGTATCTTTCATGACACACTGTTGGTCACAAGGGGGCACTTTGCAGAAAATGCAGTAAGATTTTTTGGGGAAAAGCTTATAGTATTTATTATCCCATTTAGATAAAGTAGAAAACTTATCCTCTAGGAGGATGTAATCTGCTCAGTGTCACATCACTATTAAGTGATGGGCACAAGTCTTCCCAGCTCCTAAACCTGCTATTTTTTCAACTAGATCATACTTTCTTTCATATACCATTTACCACATTGGCACTCATTCACCCATGCCCAACAGTGGGTAGATGTCTGGTCAGGGTTTAATCAGTAGAAGAACATTTATCAAAGTTTCTCTCTGCACCATTATGACATTACTGCCACTCACTATAGGTTTAGATTTGAACTGCTTCCCCATACCCTCCTGAAATACTTGAGTATTATTGGGCCTCTGGCTACAATTCCAGAGACCTACCACAAGGGGGGGCTCTTCATTACTAGCACACACTCCCTCTGAATGTCTTCAGAAAAATGGGATATGGAATAATAAGGGATAATCCACTGACTAGAAGAAAATAAAACTTTTTATTTTATCCTAGTCATGTGGTTATTTTTATTTCTGAAAGCAGGAGCTCAGCTTAGTGCAGAGGTTCTGAACTTTTTTGTGTGTCATAGATCCCTTAGGTAGTCTGGCAAAACCTATGGACCCCTTCTCAGAATGTTTTTAAATGCATAAAATAAAATACATGAGATTACAAAGAAAATTATGTTGAAATACAGTAATCAAGATATTTTTTAAAAACCAGGTTCACAGACCTTAACCTCTGATCCTAATGGAAGAGAGTAATGTTAGCTACCATTTATATAGTGGCTGCTATGTGCCAAGCACTGTATTAAGCACTTTAAAAATTTTATCTCATTTTATCCTCACAACCACCCCAGGAGATTGGAGCTTTTGTTTTTGTTCATTTTGTAGATGAGGAAACTGAGGCAAGTAGATTAAGTGACTTGCCTACGGTCACATAGCTAATAAAGATCTGAGGCTGTATTTGAGCTCAGGTCTTCTTGACTCCAGGCCCAGCATTCTGTCCGCTGTGCCACCTAATAGTGGCTAGAAATTAGAAAACCTGATTTCTAGGCTTGATTTCATCACTTAGGAACCATGTGACCTTGGGGAAATCATTTAATATCTATGAACCTCAGTTTACTTTTGTCAAATGCTCATAATAATAGTTGTACTATTTCACTTCATAGAGTTGTAATGAACACTATTAAGAGATATTTGTAAAGATTTGTAGTTAAAAATTATATATGTACACATGTATGTATTTGTTTATACGTGTGGGTGTGTTTATTTCAAAGATTTTTATTTTAGTGACTTAGCTCTTCCATAGATACAGCTCTTAACCTTTCCATGCCTTTTTAGACAATTTTAATCACGTGTTGGGGACAAAAAAAAAATGAAAAAAAGTCACCTTGTCACCAGCCTTCTAGTAGTGAACTCGTCCTCATTTAGATTAGTCTTTCAGAGGATGAACATCAGACCCATACTCACAGGTATTCCAGCTTGGTAGACCTGCTAATGTATACATTTCACTGGGTCATCTATATGTTGATGTATTGGAGTATAGGGTATTAGTAAAGACATAAACAAAAGATAGTAATAAGACATATACATAATAATTTGAGTACCTTTAGTGTGGTATCACCTGAATGTACATCCTTCAGTTTGCTTATTTTTAATTTGACATCAGTTTGATACTCTTTCAATTTTAACCTATTATGATTCATTCTTAATTGAAGTCAATGCTTGAAACTGTAATATCTCAGCCAGATCCCAATGCCTCTGTGACTTTAGCTTATTTTACCACCTGAGAGGCCACATTAATTTTGTCTGTGTGCTTTGGACATTACCAATTATTACTTATCAAAATTAAGCACCATAGCAGAAGTATCTATTTTTTTGTTTTGTTTCATACATTCTCTTAAATTCACAAGCAAGGATGATGGTGACTATCTAGCCCCCTCTAGTTCCAGTGACCTTCCTTTTCCTTCGCTTGGAAAATGTATAGGGTTTTTCATATTTCCCTTTTGTTTGCATTCCTTCCAGCTACCACTTTGGTCTATGTAGCTCACAACCTCATTAAAAATTGTTTAATTAGACAAAGGGACTATTTACAAACCCTTTTTAGTGTCTTTTAGGAAGCACTGTCAGTTTCCTGGGTCTTAGAACATCTTTTGTATCCCTTTTTAGTGTAGGTTCTGCCTGCTGCCAGACCAAGTACATACAGGAACATAGCAAATACATGCTGTGACTTCTGTTGATGCATATACCATTTATTATACGCATTCACATCTAATATACTAGCTGTTGCCATCTTGGCTACTAGCTGGAAAGAATTAAAAATTGATTTTTTTTTTTGGTCAAAGATGAATTGTATAGGTAGCTCAGAAAAATTGGAGGGATAGCCTTTCTTAGGTGAATCTTTAAAAATAAAGAGTATGTACCTTGAGTTTCACCAACTGGTGAGGGTGATTGACCTCCAAGATTTACTTCCCCCATTAGGAATAAGATAAAACTCTTACCTTTGCCTTTACACTTAGGAATGCAGGTGGAGAGATCATCTTCCTTAGGGGGGTGGAAATAAGGATTTGGAGAGGAAGAGATGAAGTAGACATAAACTACATTGGCCAGGGTAGGGTAAGATGGAGCGGGTTGATTATGCTTCCTAAAAGTCTTACATGTTATGTTGGTGATCTGTTTGTAGACTAAAACAATCAATGTGGAAAAATCATCCAATCGATTATGGCATGACTCTTCTGTTTATGATAAAATAGTCAAAGAAGATATTCTACGACTTAAAAATGAAATTCAAACTTTACAACAGGAAAATGAGGTGATTTTAATCTTTTCTTATGTTTTGTTTAGACTTCAAAAGTTTCAGATAAGAAAGGAGAACTGAATTAATGTTTATAAGGCTCTAAGGGACTGAACGCCAGGTATCTAACCTCACTATCTGGCTAGGGAACTAATTTATAACTTAGAGGGACATAATTAAGTTCAGTTCCAACTTCTTATCTCTTTAGTGGTTTAGCCAAAGTGTTCTGATTAAATACTTCAGCATAATTCTAAAATAAATGCAAGTTTTTAAAGCACTACTTCTAACATTATAAAGAAATAAATTTTAAGAAATAGACTGCTTTACAGCAAAGCCTCAATTCAAATCATGTATTAACTACTGCATACAGAATAATTACCCTGGTAGGTCTTGAATGATCCACAGAGTTGGAAGAAAATGTTACCCTGGCCTCATAGAGCTTGTGTTGGGAAATAATACCATGAATATAGGTAGCCATAGTATGTCTTAAACAAGCTGGTAAGAGAGATATCTCATTATTTGGATGGTATTCTATGAATGTATGCTATACACAGATGAGTGAAAGGTGAAGAATACAGAAGGAAACAAGTTGAACATAGAGTTAAATGCCTTCTTCATAATCTTTTCTTCTAACACAGAGTTAAGTGCCTTCTCCCTGTTTTTTTTTTCTTTTGTATCCAGGAACTTAAAGCAAGTGAAGAAAAACTGAAAAATACAAACCAGGATTTATGTAGCCAAATGAGACAAATGGTGCAAGATTTTGACCGTGATAAACAAGAAACAGTGGATAGGTAAATGCACTATAGGGAACTGATAACTGTTTTCAGTTTCAAACTATTTTGGTTAAAAGATTGAATGGATAGGCCTGTTTATGAACACCCACCTTAGCAGTCTTTGTGTGCAAATGGCCACTTTTATCTAACCCACCAGTGCTACCCAGCAAGAAAAGGTATTCTATTTGGAAGTTGATGTTACCCCTTTCTTCTTAGATCCTAGTGAGCAGAACTCTACACCAAAGTCCCTTACTCCTTTCTCTGGATGGGAGAGATAGAAGACTCTGGTCACTGAGATTATGACACAAGAGTTAGATGTGTTCCTGACATTCGCAGTTGGAATTTGCCATACATTTATTATTTCAATAATTCCCTATATTTGTATAGTATTGCATTTGAGTGGTAGAACCAGGACCGAGATACAGGTCTTTTGATTTCTAGTCTAGTCCTTTTTTTTTTTTTTTTATTGCTTGTCATTTTAATGAAAGAAAAATAGACCTACCCTTAATTGTAGCTAACTTATGTTAGAGGGAAAGGCCATGAAAGGAAAAAAAGACCTTTTTTAGGTTTGGTGGGAGTTCTTTAGGTTTTTGTAGACTAAGCAGGAATTTGGATAATTGCTTTCCATTTCTAGGTGCGAGAGAACTTTTCAACAACACCATGAGGCTATGAAGAACCAGATACGTGAGAGCCTTTTAGCAAAACATACTTTAGAAAAACAAGAGCTCTTTGAAGTTTGTGAATCAAATTGTTTACAACTTAGGTAAGGAAAACAAAAATTTGCTGTCTTTTCTTTATAAGTACACACCAAAGCTGCTATTGCTTCTTAATTCAGAAATGAAGATTAAAAATAAAGAAATGTTATAATTGATTTTTGTGACCGACACATTTTCTTTTCTATTTGTGTGTATTAAGAACTGACTTAGATAAGGTGAATAAAGAACTGGCAGCTGTACAAGAATGCTACCTGGCAGTTTGCAAAGAAAAAGACAACCTGGAGACCACCATAAGGAAGTCAGTTGAGAAAGAGCAGCAAGCTAAGGAAGAGATGGTATGGAATAAATTAATGCTGTGTTTCTGTCATAGTTCTTATTATGAGAACTCGAGTATTTTTACTCAGATCTTACAATTCTTACTTTCCCATGAGAAGAGGTATGTGTAGAGCTTGTTTTATTCCCTGCTGAACTTTAATGATCTGTATTTCAACAGGATATCGGAAATAAAGCATTAAATCCATTAAAACAATGGAAAATTGGGTCCATTTATAATAGAATTATCTTTTTATACAAATTTTTTCTTGGGGTAGACACCAAACTAACTCACGGACAGATTTGAGACCTCTAGGAAAAATCTCAAAAATAGATGAATGGTGGTTCTTAGAGTTTTCTGATCATGGGTACTTCAGATCAGAAGACGTCATGGACCATTATTTTGGACCATTCAATAGACCATCTAGAACTCCTATGTACTTCTGTTTGCCATTGCATAAAAATCATCTTTAGAGGCCCTACTCTATACTTTGACCCTTAGATTTTTTTCACTGCCCAGGCTCTCATCAGTAGATGTGATAAGACTTATGAAAAAAGGAAGTGATAGTAAAGTATTATTGTGATCTCCTTCAGAAAGCCTTTTTACAATCTTTTATATTCTCTCTCTTTCTATTCCTGTGGATGACTTGGTTTGTCTTGGGCTAGAGCTATAGGGATAAAAGGATCTTGTCATATCAGCATTTTTATCCAAGCTGATACCAGAAGAACAGTAAACTTTCCTCTTGATTCTCTCAAGTTATTCTTTGTTAGTTTCAAGCAGTAAATTCATCAGATGAAATGACATACCCTTTTCCTCCTCCCTTCAAGACCTGAGGATCTCATTCAGACAGGTGCATTTTTGAACCAAGCTGCAGAGTTCACTTTAGGAAGTCATGAAAGATTTAGGAATTATGTTGAAGATTTAAACAGGTGCCATCTGGAGGGATTTCTGGCTTATGGAGCTTATTAGCGCAAATAATTGGTATGGCAACTTAAAAAAGAATGTCTAATGAGCAAGTTAGAAATTTTGGTTTATATTTTTATTTCTTTTAAAATAAAGATGAATACATCGAAGAACATGATACATATATAATATATGGTAAATAAATAACTTCCAAAGTTAACTTATTTTAATTGATGTTGGCTCTTTGAAAGTTAGAATGATGCCTTAAGCCACTTGGAAACTAGGGACTTAAGCTTTTAGATCTGTTTTGGAAATTAAAATGGGAAGATGGAAGATGGCGGCTGGAAAGCAGGGACTAGCGTGAGCTCCCTGCCAAGTCCCTCCAAAAACCTATAAAAATGTCTCTGAACCAATTCTAGAACTGCAGAATCCACAAAATAGCATAGGGAAGCAGGGCTCTAGCCCAGGACAGCCTGGATGTTCTCTGGGTAAGGTCTATCCTACACGGAGCTGGGAGTGGAGGGGAGCGGAGCTGAGCCCAGCGTGGGCGGCGCGGACCGACCAGACCGGGAGACAGGCGAAGTGTGCCCTAGCACCCTGAATCAGTGAGCTGTGGCAGTTACCAGACTTCTCAACCCACAAACACCAAGGACAACAGAGTAGGTTAGTGGGAGAAGCTGCTTGGGACTGGGATAGAGTTTGCGGTT
>CM053624.1:133674389-133694909 GCA_028646595.1 Phalanger gymnotis
TTTTTTTTTTAACATTTGTTTTTAGAACTCTGAGTTCCAAATTCACTCCCTTCTTCCCTCCCCACCCACGCTCCTTGAGAAGGCAAACAATCCAATTATACATGTATCGTTATGCAAAACACTTCCATAATAATCATGTTGTAAAAGACTAAGTATATTTTCCTCCATCCTATCCTGTCCCCCATTTATTCAGTTTTCTCCTTTGACCCCATCCCTTTTCAAAAGTGTTTGCTTTTAACTACCCTTTCCCCCAATCTGCCCTCTCTTTTATCATCCCCCCTCTAATGACCTCCAGAATATCATATTCCAGGCCCTTTAATCCCTTAATGTAGAAGCTGCTAGATCTTGTGTTATCATGATTGTGTTTCCATAATACTCAAATTGTTTCTTTCTGGCTGCTTGCAATATTTTCTCCTTGGCTTGGGAACTGTGGAATTTGGCTACAATATTCTTAGTTTTCCTTTTGGGATCTTTTTCAAGAGGCAATCAGTGGATTCTTTCAATTTCTATTTTACCTTCTGGTTCTAGACTATCAGGGCAGTTTTCCTTGATAATTTCTTAAAAGATAATGTCTAGGTAGTTTTTTGGATCATGCCTTTCAGGTAGTACAATAATCTTAAAATTATCTCTCCTGGATCTATTTTCCAGATCAGTGGTTTTTCCAATAAGATATTTCACATTGCCTTCTATTTTTTCATTCTCTTCGTTCTGTTTTATAATTTCTTGTTTTCTCATAAAGTCATTAGCTTCCATTCGCTCCATTCTAATTTTTGTTTTGTTTTGTTTTTTGGCAGGACAATTGGGGTTAAGTGACTTGCGTAAGGTCACACAGCTAATACATGTGTCAAGTGTCTGAGGTCGCATTTGAACTCAGATCCTCCTGACTGGGCTGGTGCTCTACTCACTGCGCCACCTAGCTGCCCCACCATTCTAATTTTTAAGGCATTATTTTCTTTAGTGATCTTTTGGGCCTTCTTTTCCATTTGGCCAATTCTGCTTTTTAAGGCATTCTTCTCATTGGCTTTTTGGAGCTCTGTTGCCGTTTGGGTTAGTCTGTTTTTTAAAGTGTTATTTTCTTCAGTATTTTTTTGGGTCTCCTTTAGCAAGTCATTGACTTGTTTTTCATGGTTTTCTTGCATCACTCTCATTTCTCTTCCCAATTTTTCCTCTACTTCTCTTACTTCCTTTTCCAAATCCTTTTTGAGCTCTTCCATGGCCTGAGCCCAATTCATGTTTTTCTTGGAGGCTTTTGATATAAGATCTTTGACTTTGTTATCTTCTTCTGGTTGTATGTTTTGATCTTTGTCACTCAAGTAAGATTCTATAGTCTGAGGTTTTTCATGCTGTCTGCTCATTTTCCCAGCCAATTACTTGACTTTTGATCTCTTTGTCAGGGTATGACTGCTTTCAGAGTGTCCCAAGTTTCAGGGGTTTTGCGCTGCTTTTTTCGGAGCTACTTCTAGGCACCTGTAAATTTTCAGTTCTCTTGGGGTGGTATGATTCAGTGAGAGCTGTTTAGCCCTCTCCTGGCCATTGCTGTGGTCTATGAGTGATCTCAAGCACTCTTTTCTGCCCTGTAACTACCAAGAGGACTCCCTCTCCACAGCCACCACAAGCTCTGCCACATCAGCACTCCTCTCCACAGGACCATCAACCAGGACTGCAACCCAGATCCAAGCAGGACAAAGCAAGTGAATCCTGCCTCAGTGGCAGCAAAGAGATCCCTGCCCTTCTGCTGTCATCAGCTGCTTGATTACCTCCACAGTCTGTGGGCCTGAAGCTCCAGAAGCAGACACTGCAGCCACCCTCGCCACCCGGGGGCTGAGGCCAGACCATGCTCTTCTCTTACTCAGGCCCAACAGAGTTTTCCCACTGACCTGCTAAGTTGTCTTTGGCATTTGTGTCCACTTCTCAAAATTCTTATTTAGGCATCTAACACTTCTCATCTTTAATAGCCTTAGGACTGGTCTCTTAGCCTCTGATCCATCTTCCACACAGTTGTAAAGATAATCTTGCTAAGACCCTGGCCTGCCCAAAAACATTCAATGACTTCTTATTCACTCTAATATAAGATATAGATTGCTTAGCCTAGTTTTCAAGGTCTTTCACAATCTGGTTGTAATATGACTTTATGTTACTCCCCTTCTTGCATTTACATTTCCTCCATATTGGACTACTAACTATTCTCTACATTCCATCTTCTGCCTTAGTGCATTTCTGTAAACCATCCCTATGCCTGGAATATAAACACACTTTCTGAAATCAGTCTCTCAGAATTCTTTTTTTTTAATCTTTATTTTTTTTTATTTAATAAATTTAGTTTTAAGCATTGATTTTCACAAGAGTTTGAAGTACAAATTTTCTCCCCATTTCTACCCTCCCCCCGACTCCAAGATGGCATGTATTCCGGTTGCCCTGTAGAATTGGTTCAGAGCCATTTTTTTATAGGTTTTTGGAGGGACTTGGCGGGGAGCTCACGCTAGTCCCTGCTTTCCAGCTGCCATCTTGGCTCCACCCCCACCCCCTAAAGCTCCTGACTCCACCCCCTAAAGCTCCTCAGAATTCTTCAAGGCTCAAATACCACCTCCTCTGAGCCTTCCCTGATTTAGCTCCCTTCCTCCTTTACCCCCAGTCAAGTTGTTAGTGTTCTTATCCTCCTCAAATTATGTCAGGTTGTACTTATTTATCTTCATGTATTGAACCTCAATAGAATGTAAACTTTTTTTTGGCAGTGTTTGTTATATCTCCAGTACAGTGTAAGAGTTAGGTGCTTAATAAATATTTAAACTGAACAAAATTCAAAGTTTCCTATCCCTCCACTATTAAATTGTATCCTCTTCCAGCTGTGAAGATATCTATGTAATAAGTAATGACACCTACTGATATTAACAGGCTAGTGATTTCTAACCCAGTATGTTCTTCTGATTTTAACATTTATTGACTCATTTTATTTTTATGTTATCTTTATTTCCTAATATATCCTTTTCTCCCCTACCCAGAAAGCCATCTCTTGTAACAAAGAATTTTTTTTGAAGGGAGTAAGGGGAAAGCAGTTTAAAGTTGGGTAGTAATCCAACATGTTAGCCAAGTCTTAGAGTGTGTGCAGTGTTCCTCACCTGTGTCCTCCCACCACTGCAAAGAAAGAAGGGGGGAGACATTCTTTATATCTCTTATTTGGGGGTCAAAGTTGGTCGTTATAATTACACAATGTTTGGCTTTTTTTGTTCTTTCTGTTTGCATTGTCATTTGCTTTTTCTTATTTCACTTTTTATTTGTCATTCCATGCTTTTATGCATTTAACATGTTCTTCATTTCTTACAGTGGAGCAATAATATTCCATTACATTCAAGTACCATAATTTTTTCCTTTATTCCAGTCTGACAAAGGGGTGGCCTTTTCCTCAACAAGCTCCCCTCTCTTTGTGTGCCCTTATTTATTTATGTTTTATCCAAGAGATTGTGCCATTGTCAACTCTTCTTTTTCTGTAATCTTCTGTTTCTATCTACTGCCTCCTTCATTGATGTCTGCAAACATACCTATTACCTCTAGCCCTGGACAGCCTCACCAGACCTCATCATCCCTGCTATCATCCTTTATTTTTTCTCTTCTTTTCAGCCAAACTTCTTGAGAAAAAGTCATTTGTAGGTTCCCCTTCTTCTGCTCTTCTCTTGTCCTCTCTGTAGCGTTAGGTGCTCTTGATTACTATTCCCTCCTTTATATTTATTTCTCTTGAAGTATTTGGGACATTTTTCTCTTTTAGTTGTCTTCCTACCTTTATGATTGTTTCCTCTCAGTACTCTTTGCTGGGTCTTTATCCAGATCACACCCACTAACCATGTGTATCCCCTAAGGTTGTGTCGTAGGCCCTCTTTGCTCCCTTTATATTAGCTCTCTTGGTAATCTCTTCAGTTGCCTCTCTGTGTAGGTGATAGCATCTCTTGAGTTTGTCAACTTTCTTTTAGACAACTCCAGTAGGCTCCTCAAACTGAACAAGTCCAGAACAGAACTCATTGTTTTTCCCTAAAACCATGCCCTAATAGGAACAGTAACTAATAATAATAGCTAACATTTACATAGTGCTTGTTATATGCTAGACGCTGTGCTAAGCACTTTACAGCTATTATCTCATTTGATCCTCAAAACAACCCTGGGAAGCAGATGCTGTTATTATCCTGTGAGGAAACTGAATCACAGCATCACAGAGCTAGTAAGTGTCTGAAGTCAAATTTGAATTCAAGTATTCCTAACTCTAGGCTTTGTGTTTTCTCCTTTGCACCACCTAACTGGTCCCCTTTTTCGCAATTTTCCTGATATTGTTGAGGGCACCACCATCCTTCCATTTATCGAGGTGTACAACCTCAGTATCGTTTGTGTGTATCTACTCTTTATTTGCATGTATCCAACTAGTTCTCAAGTGTTGTTATTTCTACCTTCATAACATCTTTTTTTCTCTATGCATGTAGCCACCGCCCTGGTACAGGCCTTCATTACCAGTAGTCTTCTAATTAGTTTCTTTGCTTCGTCTCTCCATTCTAATTCATCCTCCTCTCAGCTACCGAAGTCATTTCCTAAAGCAGGTATATGAACATGTCATTACCCCTGCTTAGTGAGATCCACTGGGCTTCATGTTGCCTACAGAATCAAATATGAAATTCTCCATTTAAAAGCCTTTCAGAACCTGGCCCCTTCTCCTTTTCCAGTCTCACCTTTTGTTCCTTCCATGGCAAGCAGGCAGGCTGGGGAATAGCATACATTTATGAAGCCCCTGCTCTGTGTTGGGCGCTGTGCTGAGCCCTGGGTAGACTAGGAAAGGTAAGAAGATCATCCCTGCTCCCAAAGAGCTCGCAGTCTAGCGGGGAGGTGGCATGCAGACAAGTATATACATACACACTATGCACAGGATAAATGTCTTAACTGCTCCAGCCCAGGGCCCACACAGCTTTCTTCATCTCCCAATTCTGTACTATTGTACTGCCTATCCCCAGAGCTCAGCTTCTCTAGTCTGTAGCCAGGGACAGTGACCTTCACCCTCATAAAGCCTCAAGTCTTGAGACATAGTCACTGCCCTGGCCTTCAGGGAACATTTCGTCCAAATCTGGGTGAAATCCTGGCTCAGAAAAACACCTGCCTATCTCTATACTTCAAGTTAGTAGAAAAGTTATACCAAACGATCTCTAAGGTAAGATACCTTATACGTGAAAGTGGGATCTTATGAAGTCAGAGTGTTTTCACAATGTCAGATGGTACAGTGTCTGCAGTGTGGTGTTGTGGAGGCAGCCCTGGAATGAAGCCAGAGCCCTGGGGTTTGAGCTCTGGCACTGCTACTTCCAGCCTTTGGTGGGAACCTGGGAATCATGGGGAAATCATCTCACTGCTTTTAGCCAAAGTCTTCACATATAACATAACAAATGAAGAGATTGGACTAGATAATGTCTCAGACCCCTTTCAGCTCTAAATCCTATCAGTTTGAAATGTGAGTATAACAACTTGATGCTAGGCAGCTTTGTTTATGATATATCTTTGTGCCTTCTAGGAAAGTCTCTTGGTATCTAGAATCTCTCAGACCCCTTTCAGCTCTAAATCCTGTCAGTTTAAAATGTAATTGACACCTTGTGTTTTGGAGCTTTTTTACTCACGTACTACCTTACTGTTTGGGAACCATAATCTTACCCTCTTGATGTTGGAAATGTTTCTATATAAAATAGAGATGTTCTCCCAACCCAGCCCAAAGATATAGCAACTTGATACTAGGCAGCTTTGCTTCTGATGTATCTTTATGCCTTCTAGGAAAATCTCTTGGTATCTAGAAAATGGAAAATTGACTGTGACAGTTATAGTATGTGTAAATGGCCTTTTATTCTTTAAGGCCTTCTAAAATAAAGTCTAAAAAAATCTATTGAGTGCCCGCAAGCAATGTAGGGAAGGGCCTCCTAGGCAATATGGAAACCACAAAGCCAATTGGATGTTTCAGGCTTTGACTCTCTTTGTTTTTTAAAAGATGCTCTTAGATCATTGTGATAGCTAGCTGGTCCACTCTATTGACTGAAGGATGTTCTCTTTACATATTTCTCTCATTGCCTTACAGGTAGAAGTAGCTGTGTTAAATGCTCGTTCCCGATGGCTGCAAGAGCTTCCTGAGCTTGCAGAGTATAGAGCCAACTTAAAGACTGAGCAGATGAAATGGGAAGCAGAACATGAGGTTTCTGTGGCCAAAAAGGTACTAACTACCCTGTGAGCAGGAGAACTTGAGAGTCTTCTTTTCTGCTCCCTTCTATAAAGAGAATAACAAACAGAAAAAAAGTTTGTAGGGTTCTTGTATGGTCAGTGTATTTTTCTAATATTTCAGAGGCTCAACTCTAGGCTTTACCAATAAGGTTTTGACTGCTATTGAATAGAGAGATTTCTGTGTTTTTCTTCTTCTTAAGTACCCCTTCTTAAGTACCCTTACTTCTTAATCTGCCATGTTCATGTGAAAAATATCCCTATCCTAAGGATAGGAATTTATTTTTCCCCTCACTGTTACCTTGAACTTATCTCTTTCAAATTTCATTCTTTTGTGGCTGTGTCCTCTTCCTTCCCAGAGTTGTTTGGAAATCTATTGCCATTCCCCCAGGTGCAAGCCATTTTAGCTAATAAAATGAAATTTGAAAGTAATAAATATGAATTCTGCATTTGGATTCAAAGCATCAACTGAACAAATATAGAATGTGGGGGAAACACAAACAGTAGTTCATGTGAAAAAAATCTGGGGGTTTTATTGGAATGCAAATCTAGTAGAAGTTAACACTGTGACCTTGCTGCCAAAATAGCTAACATGAGCTTGGGCTTAATTAATAGAAGGTTAATGTCAAGAATGAGGGAAAACTTAGTTTTATTGTATGTCACCATGGTCAGAATTTCAGTTCAGTTCAGGGGGTCACATTTTAGTGTGGATGTTAATAAGCTCAAAAGGTAGTCAAAATGGTGTAGACACTCAAAATGATGATACGGAATGACTGGTTATAAGAATTAGGGATGTTTAGTCGGAAGAAGATGAGTTGGGGGTATTAGGATGCCTTGTCTCAAGTATTGGAAGAGCTGTCACACAGAAAAGGGATTTAGACTTGTTTTTGCCAAAGGATAGATAGAAGAGCAAAAGGAGCAAAACTTGATATTTGCTAACGTTTGTTGCTGACAGAAAGTGGAGTGGGTTGCTTCAGGAGGTAATGAGTTTCTAATCACCTGAGGTCTTCAAATGATTGTCAGGGAATCATCCTCTTCTGTTAAAGGAAATTAGAAAAGTGAAAAGAGGCAGTTACGTTTTGGATTGGTACAATTTAAACTTACTCTGCTCTAAAGAGAAAAGCTCCTTAGAATCCAGTTGTGTTGCCAGCAAGGAGTTATAAAATATGTATACTATGTTCCCAAACAGTTTTGTAGTTTCCTTACTAGAATACTTTACTTCATTAGTGAAGTAAAAGAGGAGTTTTAAGCTTGTATTTTTTTTAAAGTTAACCAGTTAGAAAAACATTTTTCTAAAATTTATTTTGTACATTTTTTTAGTTTTACCATACCTTTTTTATTTTTAACATCATGTTATTAAAGAGAGGGCATAATTTATTCTTGTAAATGATAGATTTTGGGGGATTTAGGAGAAAGGGGAAGAAAAACTACAATAATATCAATCTTTTTTTTTTCAAAAAAAATTGTTTTTTTCCCAATTACATGTAAAAACAATTTTTCACATTCATTTTTTAAAAAATTGAAGTTGCAAATTCTCTCCCTTTCCTGCTTCCTCCTTCAGAAGGCAAGCAATTTGATATAGATTATATATGTGCAAAGTATACATGTGTAAAGCAAATTTCCATATTAGCCATGTTGTAAAAGAAAACACAAAAAACCCAAAGGAAAAAAAGTATGCTTTGATTTGCATTCAGACATTATCTGTTTTTTCTCTGGAGGTGGATAGCATTTTTCATTAGAAGTCTTTTGGAAGTGACTAAGATCCTTGTATTGCTAAGAATAGCTACGTCATTTGCAGTTGATCATCATGCAATATTGCTATTACTGTGTACAGTGTTTTTCTGGTTCTACTCACTTCACTTTCCATCAATTCATGTAAGCCTTCCCAAGTTTTTCTGAAGCCATCTTGAATGATGTCAGCTTTAAGTATGCTTTCTTCACCATATTCAAACAATGTTATATAAATTCACAGCCTTTAAAAAATTAACTGATTATGTAGTTTAAGGAGAGAGGATTATAGATTATTTAAATGTCAATGTTCAATTCTTTAGGTATCATTTGCAGTTTTGGAAGCTAAGGAGAAATGGAAGACAGAGCTTGGAAACACTGAAGAAAGTGTCAAAGAACTTGAAGCAAAGATTTTTTCTCTCCAGAAGGAACTAGAGTTAAAAGAGGAAGAAATCCCTGTGATTGTCCGAGCTAAGCTGGCTAAGTCCCGAAGTGATTGGAACAAAGAAAAACAAGAAGAAATCCATAGAATTCAAGAACAAAATGAAAAAGATTACCGGAAATTTTTAGATGATCATCGAAATAAAATTAATGAGGTGCTTGCAACAGCAAAGGAAGATTTTATGAAACAAAAAACTGAGCTAATTCTTCAGAAGGAAGCTGAATTACAGGCATGTCTAGAACAGAAGCAAAGAGAGTGGACGATTCAGGAAGGCAAGCAGATCCAGATGGAGATTCATCAGTATGAGGAAGATGTTCTGATTGAAATTGAGCTTCTTGTAGAGGAAATTTATGAAGAGCTTAGTGGAATTGAAAACAAACATCTTTCGAAAACCAAATCTCCATGTTCTCCAAGAAGACTAAATGGCCAATATTTGGAAAAACTGAGGGCCTGTATAGAGATGGCTTTTAGAGGTACACTGTACCGACTTCTACAAAATAGTAGTCCTGACTGGAAAATGGTATGTTCCAGGGAGCTAAAATTAGCTAGCTATTAAGTACTCAGGGTAGTGACTACAAAGTTTTTAAGCACATGTATATACATATAGGGTGAGTGAACTCTGTTCTTTTGTTCAGCAGTGTCTATAGGACTTAAGTTTATGTAGATCCAGCTTTTATGCTGTAGTGAAGTTCTAATAGGGAAAGTTAATTTTTATTGTTTTAAACACAATAGGCAGAAAGGAAGAGGAAATAAGGAACAGCTTATTATAAGGGCTTAGAAGCAGAAGAAGAATATGCGTATGTTTACATACAGAATGTTAGGAAGTTTTCCTGACCAAAGGAAAAATAATGAGAGATAGGATTCATGAGATGGAGTCATTTGATGAAGGACTTTAAAGCTTAAGATCTTGCTTTTGCCATTGATGTCTAATTGCAAACGCACTGAGCTTCTGGAGTAAGATGATCTAGATGGTCTCTAAGTTTCCTTCTAGTTTGAAGGTTTTGAGCCCAGCTTTGCTATAAAACCTTGGGCAAGCCATTTGCTTTACTTTTTCGTCTGAAAAATAAACATAAAAATCCCTGACCTACCTAAATCATAAGTCTGTTATTCGGATAAAGTGATATTAGTAAAAACATTTTGAAATTAAGTGCTCTGTGTTTGCAAAATAAGTACTGTTATCTTACCACTTGAGCAACCCAGAATTGTGCGCTTTAGAGCCAACAGGAACTTTAGAAATTATCTCATCCAATCCCTTTATTTTATAGATGAGAATACTGAGACTCAGCACAGTGAAGTCTTTTTGACAAAAGTCACCCCAAATTTAATGGCAGAGCCAAACTTAGAACTCAGATCTCTTGTTTTCTTCCTAGTATAGTGTTCCTATGTTATTTATAATATATAATATGATATATATAATATAGTATGATAATATAATATTTTCCTTATTTCCATAGTCCTCTACCATTTTAATGGGCTATTTACATATTTATTGCCTTGAATCTCTCACACTTGCAGTACCATTTGGCAGTTTTTGAATTCTCTATAGAAATGGGTAGGCACAATGATTTTCTACATAATTATGCTTCATACTGTACTTTATCAGCCTCTACCACTTTGGTCGGTAAGTCAACAAGTATTTATCAGGTCGTTGCCAAGGCCTGTGCTAAATGCCCTAGCCACTCATTTCCTCAACCTTTTCACTTCCCATAAACTATTTCTCCATCCCTCCTCAGCCACACACAAAGATGGTTATTCCTTTGATCTTGCCATCATCTGTAAATGTACCACTTTTATGTTCAGGAATTCTGAAATCCCCTTTTCTGACCATAATCTATTGGCTTTTCACCTCTGCCACTGCCTTCCCTTACAAAACTCTAATCCTCATCCACAACTTGTCCTGTATCTCTTGATGCTTCTGTTTGCTTCTACTCTGTCTTTGCCTTGCACCAACTACTCCTCTTCTCCCCATCTTTACCCTTTGGTGCACCAATTCAGCTCTACACTGCCCTCCTCTTTTGATACCTCAGCCCCCTTATGATATTTCCAATCACTCCTATCCAAGCCTCAGCCTTAGGTGTTGTTGATTTGTTTCAGTTGTGTCCAACTCTTTGTGACCCCATTTGGGGTTTTCTTGGCAAAATTATTGGAGTGGCTTGCCATTTTCCTCTCAGCTCATTTTTTTTACAGATGAGGAAACTGAGGCAAAGAGGGTTAAGTGACTTGCCCAGAGTCACACAGCTAGGAAGTGTCTGAGGCTAGATTTGAATTCGGGTTTTCTTGACTCCAGGTTCAGTGCTGTATCCATTGTGCCACCTACCTGCCCTAACAGCCTTGAGTAACTCACCATTCGCCACCTTCATTACTACACCTACTGCTGAATGAAGATGGAGACTTCTGGCTAGGTCCACTACAAATTTATGTTACACAACTTCTGGACCCTCACTACTGCTAGGCGATCCTACTGTATCTCCTTTATCAACTCACTACCTCACCCTCCACAGTGGCTCTAATTTTTTCAACCCTCTTTGAAAGTCCTATGGTTCTTCCCACCCCTGCCCCCACTCTCCACTGTTCCAGCTGAGAAACTGGCTTTGTAGTTTATAGAAAAAAATCAAAGCCATTTTACCATGAACTCCCTCCTATCCTCATTTCCTCATCTCATATCATTGAGGTGCCTTCTGTCACTTTCTCCTCTTTCATGCCTGTCCCAAATGATGAAATGGTCTTACTCCTTAGCAAATGCTAACCCAGGGATGGGGAACCTGTGGCCTTGAGGCCACATGTGGCCCTCTAATTCCTCAGGTGCAGCCCTTTGATTGAATCTAAACTTCACAGAACAAATCCCCTTAATAGAAGGATAATTAGCAGTTAGCAGATAACCCATCTATTTATTCAAATGATCCCATCTCATTCCATCTCCTACAACAGATTACCTTCTCTGTCATCCCTACTCTTTCATTTATTTTCAGTCTCTCTCTACTGGCCCATTCCCTATGAAAAAGCCCTCATTTGATCTTTCCATTCCCCACTAACATACTCTATTTCTTCTTCAGTTGGTACCTAAACTTATAATGGCCTTCTACAATAGGTGCTTCCAGTTTCTTTCCTCTGATTCCATTCGTTACTTTTTACATTCCTGTTTCTGACGCTATCATTCCACCCAAACTGCCTTCTCCAAAGTTATTAGTGATGTCTTAGTTGCAAATCCAGTGGCCTTTTCTCAATCCTCTCTTCTCCTTGATCTCTCTGTAGCTTTTTGACACTCTTGATCAGTCTCACCATTTGATACACTCTCTCTTTTCTAGGTTTTCACAGTACCACTCTACTGGTTCTCCTCCTGGCTATCTGACCATTACTTCTCTGTCTCCTTTGCTGGATTCTCATCCAGATCACCCTGTCTAACCATACATAGGTTTCTCTTAGAGCTCTGTCCTTAGCCCTCTTCTCTTCTTCCTGTCCACTATTTCAATTGATGATCTTATCAGCTCCAATAGATTTAATTACCATCTTTAATGTTGATGATTCTCATATCTGCCTATCCTGTCCTAAAGGTTCTGCTGACCTTCAATATTGCATCTCCATTGCCTTTTAGATATCAAAGTAGATAGCCAGTATACATCTGAAACTCAATATGTCCAAAACAGAACTTGCTTTCCCCCAAACCTTCCCAACATCCTACCTTCCCTATTACTGTAGAGGGGAACACTGTTCTCCCAGTCCTTCTGGCATGCAATTTAAGTGTCGCTCTCAACTCCTTGCTATCTTTCAACCCTCATATGCAATCTTTTGCCAAAGCCTGTTGATTCTACCTCTGCAACATCTCTTGTATGGTGCTCCTTCTCTCTTCTGACACTGCCACCGCTCTAGTGCAGGCTGTCTTTACCTCACACCTGAATTATTGCAGTAGTCTGCTGGTGGGTCTTTTCACCTCAAGTCTCACCCCCCAACCCCAATCCATCCTCCAGCTGCTAAAGCAATTTTCCTTAATTGAAGATCTCACCATGTCACCCTCCCCTACCCAATAAACTCCCTTGGCTTCCTATTGCCTCCAGGATCAAATACAAAATGCTGTTTGGCATTCAAAACCATTCATAATCTTGCTCCCTCCTGCCTTTCCAGTCTTCTTATACCGTACCTCCCTGGCATGTACTCTTCCCAACTGTTCTAAGAACAAGATATCCTGTCTCTTGGCGTTTTCTCTAGCTATCTCCCATGCCTGGAACGTTCTCCCTCCTCTGCTCTGACTACTAAGCTCCCTGGTTTTAAGTCCCAATTTAAAATCCCTGTTTTACTGGAAGCCTTTCCTTATCCCTCTTAATTCTAGTGCCTTCCCTCAATTAATTATTTCTATCTATCCTGATTCAATCTTGCTTTGTATATATTTGTTTACATGTTGTCTCCCTCATTAAATTGTAAACTTCTTAAGGGCAGGGACTGTCTTTTGCCTTTTTTTGTATCCCTTAGCACAGTGCCTGGCACACAGTAGTACTTTATAAATGATTAATTGATTGCTAAGCCTTGGGGGATATAAATTTGTAGGCAAAAAGAAAAATGAACCCTGTCCTCAAGGAGCTTACTTTTTAATGGGGGAAGACTACTCATTGAAGAAGAGCTGAAAAGCCAGGAAGGGGGATGGGGAATGGTGGCTAAATCCAGACAATCTAGGATGCCTAGTTTAGGGCTCTTCCCCAAAATGGAGGTTCTTAGGAAGATGAAAAAAGTGAAGATTACACAGTTGCATTCTACTGAAAATTTGGAGGATAACAATTGATGGAAAGTCATGCTTATGTTTTCATTTATCACCCTTTAAAAAAAAAAAAGATTAGCTCTGCCACTAAAATCAGAGTCTAGTGCTCAATTCTCAGATCTTTCGAATATGCCATTAATTAGGCATGCCCAGTCATCTAACTTAAGCTCACTAGTCTGTGGAGACATTTACATAATTTGACTAAGCACACGGCTTTTTACAGCTTTTGGTTTGGGTGTGGGACCTTGGGTTTGATGTTGATAGCTTAATTGAAAAAAAAAAACTGAGCTTGGAATAAAATGATCTGGAAAATGAGGGATCAGAACGAGAAGGTTTGTAAATTTCCTTCTAGTTTGAAGGTTCTAATCTGAGCTCTACTTACTCTGGCAAGCCATTCGTTTTAGTTTTTCATCTGAAAAATAAGGATTAAAATACCTAGGCCTAAATTCTAGACTCATTATCATGATAAATTAAGACAATATAAGAAAAAATATTTTAAATTTAAGTGTTATAGTTGCCCAGGTGGTAATATTATCTTACCATTTGAGCTACTGGGAATTGGGTAGTCAGTCTACCCTTGGAAGTTAAATTCTGTCCCTTAGAAAGGGATAGAATTCAAATTCCTGGTTTACTACTTGTCTAGGAATGTGTGACTATGGTTCTAGGAAAAGTAGCTTCAACAATTTTAGCAGGAAGGCAGCTCAGAACTTTGAGGTAACACATGATTTTAGATTATTCTCAGATTTTGTACAATTAAAATCCCAAGTGCATGCATAAACATCAATAATTATTAAAGAGAAAAAGCAAACTTTCACACCAGCAAGCTTCCTTCTTAGAAAATATTTTCAGTTTAGAGAATCAGAATTCAAGAAACATGTATACAATATCATGGAGAATTGAATGCGAAAATAAATTGATTATCAAAATATGACTTGTAGAGCTATTTCCCAAAAGATACAAAAATCATATCACTTGGAGCACATTTTTCAAACAAACATAAGGAACTATATACTCAAAACAGCAGTGATTCTCTTTCTAAACAAATGTTTTGTTTTGTTTTGTTTTCCTTGGAGTTATAGTTAAAACCTTTGTGTTGAGATTAATATGAATCTCTTGTGTCCAAGGCTGTGTGTCCACCAATCCTAGGCTATGTTCTAAAATGCTACTGTTGGCACTTGAAGCCAGCTAGTTAAGAATCAACAGCCTTCCTTTTTAGTAAGCTAAACTAGTTACGTCATCTAATTGGGCTATTCCAGTCTGCTTGTAGATATTGATACAGATTATACTGAAATTAAAATACAGATGTGAAAAAGATGATGATTTCCCCACTTTACTTGTTACCTTGAATAGTTAAAAGGATTTTAGGTTAGGAAATGGACAGTTAGGCTGCTAGATTTCAATCTTTATAATTCTTCCCCTTCCCATTTCCTATTCTAAGGTTTTATTTTTCCAAAAAGCTAGTTAATATTCATATCCACAGAATCTCTAAAGTGTGTTTTTCGCTACTTAGGACAGAATTTTTTTCACCCATATGTGATATTTTTTGACCAAGTATTTTCTAACATAGAAAAGATTTTTTTTGAAAGTATGGTTTTCTCCACATTCCTATGGGGTCTCAGTAATTGGCCAGTGACTAAAACCTTTCTTCCCTTAAGGAAGATACATGGAAGAGAAAGAATGTGGTTTTTATAGAATCAGGCTATTGATGGCTTTAAGCACACAAAGTTAATATAGAAGCAAAACCTTCTAGTTTGACATAAATTGGCTATTATCATACATGCCAAGTTTTCTAGGACAGTTTTGATTTAAATAAAGGAAAGTTTACTTTTAATAGGGCTACTCCATCCTTTTTCAGTCCATGTGAATAGTTTTTTTTGGTTGGTTTAGAAAATATATATACTATCAGTGTAGTGGACAGATGACTAGACTAGTATTGGAGCCATTTACTAGTTATGTGAGCTTGGTGGAGGTGTTGGGTGAAATCCTTAACTTTTCTGAACCCTGGTTTTCCTACTTGAGCATGGGAGTGATCTGTTTTTCCTACCTCCCAAGATTGCTCAGATAAGATCATGTTTAGGAATATAAGGTATCATTGTAGTTATTAGTTTCATTACCTACAAGCTAACATTGATTGTGTGTTGATACCATGGTTGTTAAGCGTGGTTGGAAATTCAACCCTTTGGGACTTTTTAAGTGCTACAGTTATTTTATGCATTTTTATAAGCCACTAAAGAAAGAACCTGTAAGAGGCCCAACCATGCCTTGGGGTTTCTATTTGTGTTTCTAATATCTGTGTCTTTAAGAAAAGAGGATAAAGGCTCTTCTGCTCCGCATTGATTATTTGAGAAATATATTTCAGAAAAATGAAGTCATCATGATCTCTGCCACAAAGGAAACTGGAGACCAAGCAAGCCTTCCTGTTTACAGTGTTGGACACCAGATGCGACTACAAAAAATACTGAAACAACAGAGCTTCTCACGTGAAAAAGCAGCAGAGACTGGTAGAGTAATCTTGTTTTTCTCCCTGTCTTACACATTCTTATTTGTATACTAGTAGCTAGTGCCTATCTAGCTATGTATAGAGATTATTAGAAGTCAGACGTTTGAACTGGTAGTTTCTGCTACATTTTCACAATAAAACTGTTTTAAGACAGCATATTCTAGTGAAAAGAGCCCTTAGACTGAGATTCATCAGACCCAGGTTCCCATTCCAGCTGTTATTAACTACTTATGCCACTCACATGGCCTTGCACATGATAGATGTTCAGTAAGTAATAAAACAGAATTGAATTGATTGTAACCATTTTGTGTTTCAGTCTTTTCTTCTATCAAATGGGGATTATGATTTCTGCCTGGCAGAATTAAGAAAATCAAATGAGATAATAAGATGTTGAAGTGATTAGAAAGTGGTTAAAGTTGGGTGATTAGTTAAAGGCACTATACAAAAGGTAAACTATTACTGCTAGTTAATGCATGATCCTTTTATGAAAGCTCTTTTTGCACATAGAAGCAGTTGCAGATGATGTGGTAGTTACTGACATTAAAATGCTTTAAGATTTGCAATGCCTTTTATGTAGCTTATCTAATTTGAGCCTCAGCTCTGTGAAGTGGGTAGTACAGGTAATATTATCCTCATTTTACAGTTGAGAAAACTGTAAACTGAGTCTCAGAGAAAGTAAGCAATTTGCTCATTGTTATACACCTAGTAAGTGTTGCAGTTGGAATTCAAACCCAGGTCTTCCTGATGCCAAATTCTACTCTATCCATTGTGTCACAGTGCCTCAAAATATCATCCCATCTTCTTTGCTTCAGTGTTCTTACCTCTCCCCAGAATTGAGTTTTGCCATAAGAGGCCCTTTCTCTCTCTCATGGCTTCTAATCTACTATCTGCTATAATCTAGGAAATTGGAATCTTGCCAGGGAAACTAGGTAATCAAACTTGTTAAATCACAAATATGGCTTTACACACAATTGTTAAATAGCTAGGCCTGAACAAAGGGTCTGGGAGTATGGCTTCTTTTTTTCTGCTAGGAAGTAAAGTACATTGGTTTTTCGATAGCTATTTTCCTTGCTAAAAGAATCTTCAATAGGCTTTTTTTTTTTGCTGACTTTAGGATTATCCGTACTTCTTTTTCGAATAGTTGAGATTACCAGAAGCTTTACTGCCTGATAAGTGTTTATATTTGTGTAGAGTTTTTTACTTTTCAAAGTACTTCCATGTTCTTTATGACAGATTAATAGCTAGAAACAGCCCCAATTTTTGGTTTTTGTCTACTTGGGAATACTTTTTAAGAATCTGTGGTTTCATCGGAGTGGATAAATAAATAAATGAGTGAATGAATGAATCTAAACTTGCCTTCCTCCCCTGCTCCATGCCTTAGTAATTGATCTTTATGCATTGTTTGGGACAGGAAATATTCATCATTTGGTAGTAGCCAACTTTATGATGGCAAGCTTCTTTGAATTTAGCTGTACGGGTACTCCCAAAACAGACTTACAGAGTCCACTCTTTGCCTTGCTTGGCAAAGAGAAAAAAATAATTTTAAGCACAATTTGGCTTAGGGCAATCATGCATATATAAAACAGGCTTAGATCAAAAGTGAAATGGTACTAAGAAAAATCAGTATAATCAAATTTTTAAAATGACATTTTATGTAATGCATAGCATTAATGTGTTCTTTTATTAAAGTTTCTGGTATTTACCGCTATGAAAGCATCATCACTATGAAACTAATAAGGGGACAGCTATTGATGGTTTTGTAGGCTTAGAGGTTCTATGTTATGTTCTAGTCTTAATATCAGAATCGTATAATTTTTGTAGGAGATAAGGGAGACAAGGATGTCAATATTTTCTCTACTGTAGTCCTACTGAGATACCTTACTATAAGCATTGGGCTGAAATTGGGCTCTTGGAGGTCATGCCAGCGGAATGCATACTCAGGCAGGTGCTGCTAGTAAGCTTCTAGGAATTAGCCCAGTGATGGCCGCTGGACTCACCTGAAGACTGGCCTGCCCAAGTTCGGAGCAGTTCCTCACTGCATTCAGTTATTGCAGCCTTTGAAGACTAAGTGTTGGCAGAGGGTAGAGTATATCCCTCTACTAACAAAATCACAGTCTTTGAAGAGTTGAAGCAAATTGAGTAGGGGTCAGTATCTGCTGCAACCAAAAGTTTACTACAGTTTTATTTGTGCAGTTTTTCAGGATAGGAAAAGAATCTTTGAACCTCAACAAGATTCTTGCTGTGAACAGTGCCTTCACAAGCTTGAAAAAGCAAAGCAAGAGTGTCAAGACTTGAAAAAAATGCTAGAGAAATCATGCAGGCATCTCCAGCATGCAGTAAGAGAACATAAAGCTACAGTGGAGAAAATTGGAGGTTAGTGTTTGAAAATAGGGAACCTGCTACTAGTGTAAAATGTACTTTTTTTAAACCTTGTTACTGTTCAATAGTGGTATTTTAGTTTATAACAAGCATCGATCTTCTCTGAGATTAATGTAGGCTAATTTTGGTTTTAGTAATAGGCAAAATTGTAGCCATTCATCAGAGACAAATTCACTTTCTCCACTGAAATTGTCAGATCCCCTCTGAGGTTAGACCTTTGTCTCTATGTTAGAGTAATTTCTTCCGCAGCTTTCTCTGAATGATGCAGACATACATTTTATGTCTAGATCTCATTTTAATCTACAGTAAAATGGGATCATTGTCCCAGTTTTCTGTCTTAAAACTAATCTTTTGCTTACATTCGTTGATTGTATCCCAAATACCACATTCTGCTTAATTATTTGTGCTGTTTACGTGCTAGCTCTCCCTGTAATGTGTTAGGAACAAAAATTATCATCCATGGTCAGTCCCATAGGCCATTAGTAATCTCACTCTCATAATGACGTCAAGGTGTATTTCCTAGAAGGGCATGGTTGTCTTCCATTATGTCATCTACCAAACATCAGAAATATATTCCTCTTAAGAATGTTTACCTTAGTAATCCATGACAAATTTTTAAAAATTTTCCATGAACCTTGACGTATTTTCAATGTCTTATACTTCTTAAGATGGCCTAGGCCTTTCTTTACTCTTATTAGTCCAACAAGTTTATTAACTTCAATTGCTCTAAATTTGCTATTTAAAAATCAAAAGGGGTTTCTGTTTTGTCTGGTATTTCTTCATGTGGTGAGCAGGTTATAGAATCATAGAAATTTAGAACTGGAAGGCACCAAGGGCTGCACTGTGGTGGTAACAAAGCCCTGGGTGTGGTGTCAGAAGATGGGGTAGAGTACTGGCTCTGCCACTTTGTAGCTGTATGTCCTTGTTGCAGTCATGTGACTTCTGAGCTTTATAGTACCTTCCTTGGTAAAATGGGGTTAATGATTGTTAACCTATTTCACAGATTTGTTGTGAGGATCATGGGAGGGTGACCACAAGTAGTATTACCATCTATGCTAACTTCATTACTTCAAGAATCTGTGATTTCACTGGCGTGGACACTGAGCCCTCCACTGACATTGGCCTCAATTCCTTGAAATTTTGTAATTTTTTTTTTGGAGGGGGAAAGGCAGAGCAATTGGGATTAAGTGACTTGCCCAAGGTCACACAGTAGTAAGTGTGTCCAGTATCTGAGGCCGGATTTGAACTCAGGTTCTCCTGACTCCAGGGCTGGTCTGCTCACTGCACCACCTAGCTGCCCCTCAATTCCTTGATAGCTTAGTAAATAGTCTTCTAGAATTGCTAATGGCCAAAATCTTCATCCCACTGTGACCCATCTGTAAACAAGACTCTTGTAACTTAGCTGGGCTAGTCCTCAAATGACATATATTCAGTCTATCACCAGACTCGTACTTGAAGCTTCTTACCTCAGTAGCTTACCGGAGCTTATGCTTTTTGGACGTAGTCTTCGAGAAGCAAAGGTCTCCTTCATACCACAATAAGGAAATAGAGTAGAATGTTAGTTGAGGCCCCCAAAAGCCTGTGGTTCCAAGGTGTCCTAATAGGATTCCTTTCCAAGTATTAATTGGGGCTGACCTTGCTTGAACCTTATGAGATCAGATAAGATCTAGCACATTCTGCACAGTTTGGCTATTGAAAATATCATTTAGACATATTTTAGAGAACCAAGATTCCACCAGTGAAAGCCCTCCGTTGACCTAGTGTACATCCCAACCCATCTGTAACATAGTCTTCAACCATCTTAGACCAGTAGAATGTTGGTCTTTAAAGAATTGCTGTCGAAGATGGCGGCTGGAAAGCAGGGACTAGCGTGAGCTCCCTTCCAAGTCCCTCCAAAAACCTATAAAAAATGGCTCTGAACCAATTCTAGAACTGTAGAACCCACAAAATAGCATAGGGAAGCAGGGCTCTAGCCCAGGACAGCCTGGGTGTTCTCTGGGTAAGGTCTATCCTGCACGGAGCTGGGAGCGGAGGGGAGCAGAGCTGAGTGGAGCTGAGCGGAGCAGAGCCCAGCGTGGGTGGCGCGGACCGGCCAGACCGGGAGCCAGGCGAAGTGTGCCCTAGCGCCCTGAATCAGTGAGCTGCGGCAGTTACCAGACTTCTCAACCCACAAACACCAAGGACAACAGAGTAGGTTAGTGGGAGAAGCTGCTTGGGACTGGGATAGAGTTTGCGGTTTGGCCACTGCCTAGGGGGCAGCGGAGGTGGGGCAGCTACAGAACTACAGCTGCAGTTGCTTCTGGCCCCAGGTCCACCTGGTGGGAGGAATTAAGTGGCAGTTCAGAGCAGGAGCGCAGAGCCTGCTGAAGATCTAAGTTCAGTCTGGGTTGGGGGTTCTTGGGGAAGGAGGAGTGCTGGTGTGGCAGAGCTGAAGCATCCCCCCCAGGCTTGGAACATAGAACTCTTTAGTCTACAAGCAGTCATACCCCGCTGAAAAACTCA
>CM053624.1:133695409-133768694 GCA_028646595.1 Phalanger gymnotis
TGAATTGCTGGACTCCTTAGGGAGGGTGGGTAGGAAGGGAAGAGGGGAGAGAATTTGGAACTCAAAGTTTTATAAAAGATGTTCAAAAACAAAAACGAAAAAGTTTTTGCATGCAACTAGAAAATAAGATACACAGGCAATGGGGCATAGAAATTTATCTTGCCCTACAAGAAAGAAAGGGAAAAGGGGATGGGAGGGGAGCGACAGAAGGGAGGGCTGACTGGGGAACAGGGCAACCAGAATATACCATCTTGGAGTGGGGGGGAGGGTAGAATTGGGGAGAAAAGTTGTAATTCAAACTCCTGTGAAAATCAATGCTGAAAACTAAATATATTAAATAATAAAAAAAAATTAAAATTAAAAAAAAAAGAATTGCTATCACCAAAAAATTCATTACCCTACTGCCAACCTGATGGTAAGCCTCTCCAAACTTTAGCCAGGTGATTGCTTGACTGGCAGATACAGTCTGTCACTGCATCCACACTCAAATTTCCCAGCTTAGTACCTCTGCTAGAAATAGCATGGTCACCCATCATAATTTTGTAGACTGATTGTAATACAAAACCTCAACTATAATGCTTTGGGAATAAGGGCATTTTATTGGTGCAATTTTTAGGTTGACTGAATATTAACCAGAAGCCCCCTTGTGCTCCAGCTTTTGGAATCTTTTAAATTTGTTCATTCCTTTGCCTTAGCAGAAAAAAGATTGTTTTGAATGACATTTTAATGAATCAGCATTAAAGTATCTTGGGGAGGGAGGAGTCATCATTATGAAGATCAGTGAAAAGGTTGGACCAAGTTTGTTATCAGGAATTCCTTAAAAAAAAAAACCAGACAACCCTGAATCACTGATATTGGTTCTTTTCCCATGTATTTTGTCCTTTGAATGTAAAAGCTAGAGTCAGAAAAACATTCCAGTAAATCTAGGGTTTTGGTTTTAACTGTCTTTTTTTAAATGGCAAAAAAAAACCCCTCAAAACCTAGATGAGTTGTTAGAGATAATCTAATCCATCCCTTCATTTTACATATAAATAGACTGGTAAGGCCCAAAGAAATTGAGAGGACAAGGCCTCAGCCTTTGTCTTTCTGGACCAAGACTTCTACGTTTTTTTAGTCTTTGTCTTATGGCAACTATTCCATATTCTTCATCATTTTAGTTGTTCTTCTCTGGATCTTCTCCAGATCTTATTTTCTATGTAACTTACTTCTTAATAGGGAAATCTTGTTAGTGTTAGTACTCGTCTGAAACACAAACTGTCCGATATTCTTGGTAGCCTGGGTTGCCAAGTGGAACTCAGGAATTCAGGATGGGAAAACTGAATAACTTCCCGTTTTACCCTGAGTTTGCCCTTCACGGCATAACTTGGTTTGTTTGAAGTGATTCCCCCGGTGTATCAGTCATTGTTTATGTTCAAATGTAAATAAAAAAGAAAATCTCATAGCCAAATAGAAATGATTTAGAGATTAGCCACACTTTTGTCTTCAGTAATGTGGTTAACCAAGAATTTGCTGTCTATGAAGCTGGAAAAGTAACAGTGTAACAGGGAGAATAGAATGTTCATTGTGTTTCTTAAGAGTTTTGTCAAATAGTAATTGATGACATTGACAATAGTGCTTTAAGGTTTGTAAAGTACATCTAAATATTCATTATCTCACTTGAGTTTCACCACAACTTGGTCAGCTAGGTAGTCCTAGTATAATTCTCATTTTATAGACAAAGAAACTGAAGCTCTGAGAGGATGAGTGATTTGTCCATGGTCACATAACAAATAAGTGACCAAAAAAAAAAAAGAATCCAAGTCTTCCTGACTCCAAATTCAACCCTTTAACCCTTACATCACTTGGCTTCTGGGAATGCCAGAAAAATTTCAGAAGTCTCCCATCTGTATTAGGCAGCTTCATCAAGGCAACCAAAAGAAGTTTTTTTTTCCTATATTGCCCAGAAAGAAAACCAACCAAGGTTTTTTTGTTTTGTTTTGTTTTGTTTTGTTTTTTAGCAATAAATATGTGTGCCTCCATGTTGTGAAATATTCAAATTATAAAGATATAGGGAAATTCCATTCCCTGGCCTCTCCTTTTAAATTTCCATGTGTCCTCAAGAGAAGAAATTTAAAGAAAGTCCAGGGGAAGGACAGAGAAGCTCTATGCTACTAGCCCCACTGCTTACAGAGAAATGTTAAAGATAGATAATTACTTGAAAATAAGAAAGTTGGATAGAATTTCAAAGTCAGATTGCTTTTTCAGAATTAAAATTATCCTTGTGTCTGCATTTATTTTAGCTCATTAGTGGAATGGTGGCCAGAAGAATAAATGGAATGCTTATACAAACCTTATACATATCTACATAAAAGTATCATTGTGAAATTATATAAATCAAGTAAATTACAAAAGTAAAAATACTGTACACAACATATGGCAAGAGTTGTTGGTTACCATTGCTATTCAGTAATAATATTTTATGTTTCACATCGCAATGATGAAAGTCATTTGGCACAATTCCCTTTTGAGATTGTTACCTAGTTTAATACATGCACAAAGAATAAGTCCGAAAAATCAACCCTCTCTTCAGGCCACCCAAGTTGATAATAGAGCCAAGACTAGAACCCTAGTGCTTTGATTACTAGTCTTAAGACTTTGACTATTCAGTAGTATTGCATTGGTGTGGTTTGGGGTTTTTGTTGTTGTTGTTGTTCTTTCTATAATTCTTCTTTCCAAATCCTTTCATGGAGGTCATAGTATATTTGAACTGGAATGGATCATTGAGATCTTCTCATTTAAGTACCTCATTCTATACATGAGGTCACTGAGTCCTATAGTGTTTGTGACTTACCTACATTCCCACAGCTAGTCAGGAGCAGAGCTAGAATCCATGTCTGTTGATTGCTAGTCCAAATTTCATTTTGCTACTACTCCCTGTGATTTGGTAGCAATCAGTGAGTCATGAAAGCAATTTAATATCACTAAGAGGAATCAGGAATTCTCCAAGTCCAAGCCAACTCATACTTTTTTTTTAACTTTTAAAAAAATAGTATTTTTAACATTAAATTTTTTTTTCAAATTTTCTCTTTCCTTCTAACCCCTCCCCACCAATTGAGATGGCAAGCATAGGATGTCAATTATACGTATTTTTCAACATTCATTTCCACAAGATTTTGAGTTACAAATTTTATTCCCATCTCTACCCTCCTCCCCTCACCCCAAGATAGCATGTATTCTGATTGCCCCTTTCTCCAGTCTGCCCTCTCTTCTATTACCACCCCCTCCACCCCTTTCCCCTTACTTTCTTGTAGGGCAAAACAGATTTCTATACCCCATTGCCTGTATATCTTATTTCCCAGTTGCATGCAAAACTAACTTTTTTTTTAACATTTGTTTTTAGAACTCTGAATTCCAAATTCTCTCCCTTCTTCCCTCCCCACCCACCCTCCTTGAGAAGGCAAGCAATTCTATATAGGTTATACATGTATTGTTATGCAAAACACTTCCGTAATAGTCATGTTGTGAAAGACTATATTTCCCTCCCTCCTATCCTGTCCCCCTTTATTTAATTTTCTCCCTTGACCCTGTCTCTTTTCAAAAGTGTTTGCTTTTGACTACCTCCTCCCCCAATCTGCCCTCCCTTCTATCCTCCCCCCTCCCTTATCCCCTTCCTCCCTACTTTCCTGTAGGGTAAGATACCCCATTGTTACTTATCCTCTTTTGCAAAGAATTTGAAAGTCCCCAGAGTTGAAATAGAGATTCTTCTTTAAATGTGCCTCCCTTTTGATAGAGTAGAGGAGAACTGCTAAGTCATTGGTTTTAGGTTTGGGCCATTCATTCAGCAAACATAGAGGCTATGTACCTGGTAGAACTATGAGGAATGCAGAACCACAAGAACATGTTCCTTTCCTTCTGGAGCTTATGAGGACAAGATAGGCCCAAGGAGCTACAAAGTGTGACAGAGGAAGCATGTACATACCACATAGAGCCTTTTATTCCTAAATCTTTGTGAATACCCCATACGCATAGCCTGCAAGTGGTGTTCAGAGCAGTGAATAAGCTCCCTTCTGGCTAAAGGATCAGAGAAGGCAACTACACCAGTAGAAGAAATACAGCAGAGCAGTGTGTCACAATAACCCAGAGAAAAGAAAACATCTAGGATGAGAGAGAGGTCAACAGTATGGAACACTATAGAGAGAATAATTAGGCCTGAGTCCCAGTTTTATCACTGACTAGCAGCGTGTGACCCTTGCAATAAGGTATTTAATGTTTCTGGGCCTGTTCTTCTTCCTCTGAAAAAATCAGAGAACTGGATTACATGATCTCTGAAAACCCTTCTGGTTCTGAAGTTCTTTGTCATTCTGTGAAACAGGACAATTCTTAGATAACATACAAGTAAATACATAGTGGTACAGTATTGGTTTTTATGTGCTGAGAAAATAAAACAAGAGAGTAATCATTCTGGAGTGAGAATAACCAAAAATTACATAGCTTTCTTTTAAAGATCTTCATGTAGCCAAGGGTAGAGTTGAGGTGGGGAGAGAAGACATTTGGTCAAATAAAGACCAGTAAGAGACCTGGACATAAAACTATAAATTTTTATTTTGCAGAAGAAAACAGTAGAGTGGTTGAAGAATTAATGGAAGAAAACAATGAGATGAAGATGAAACTGGAAGAACTGAGAGCATTTAGCATACCACCAAGGTAAACTGTTTCCATTTTAAAGGAGCACTTGATTTGTTTTCCAAATGAAATGAGTCACTTGAGATTTTGTGTGTGTGTGTGTAATTTTTAACTGCTAAAGTCCAGTGGCCATTTCTCAGTCTTTATCTTTTTTGAATTCTCTGTCGTGCTTAACCCTGAGTTTTCTTGACACTGTTCTCGGGTGGTTCTACCATCTCACTGCCAGTTCCTTCCTTTGTTAGATCCCTATCTCTAGCCTACCCCTGTGTGCAGTTGTAGACCAGGCTTTTTTTCTGGGCCTTGCTTCTTCTCTATCTTGGTGACCCCATTAGCTTCCATGGGTTCAAGGATCATCTCTATTCAGATATCTCCCAGATGCATATGCCATAGCTTAATCTCTGTTCTCACCTCCTCTCCTGTATTGCCAACTGATTGCTAGACATCTCCACCTAGATATCCCACAGACATCTCAAACCCAGCCCATCCAAAACACAAGTCATCTTTTCCCAGAAAATCCATACTTCTTCCTAACTTCCTTATTTCTTTTGAGGGCACTGCCAGCCTTCCAGTTACCCAGGTGTACAGTTAAGAGTTATCTGCTTCTCTCTTCTTTCTCTTCAGTCCTCTGACTCCCATATACAAGCTCTTGCTAAGTTATGTCAGTTCTTCTTCCTCAACACTGCTAACATCAATCCCTTTCACTCACATGGCTACTATCCTAATTCAGCCTATTATCGCTTGCCTAATTGGTACCCTTGTCTCCATCCTCCACATTGCTGCCAAGTTTATATTCCTAAAGCATTGATCTGACCACATCACTGCCCTGCTTAAGAAGTTTCAATGACTCCCTGTTGCTTGTGGAATAAAATCTAAACTCATGTTGTTTAAAGCCTAATCTGGATCTGACCTATTTTTCTAGATTGGTTTCCCATTATTTTCCCTTTCAATGTATCAATATTCTAGACAAACTGGCCTACTGGATGTTCTTCATACCTGGCATTCCACAATCCTTTCTATGCTTTTATATAGGCTATTCCCCGTGCTTGGAATACTCTCACCCCTTACCTGTGCTTCTTGGAGGACTTGGCAAGGCTTAGCTCAGATCTCACCTCCTACTCTTAGCCCATTTCTAATTCCCTCAGCTGAGTGTTCTCCATTCCCTCCCAAAATTAATTTGTCTTTATTTTGCATATAGTTTGTATTTATGTATATGTTGTTGTATATGTGTATATTGTTTCCCCACCATAGATTGTAAGCTTCTTGAATGCAGAGACTATTCTGTTTTTGTTTTTGTTTTCTTTAAATCCATAGCTTCTAGCATAGTGGTTGGCACATGGTGTAGGTATTTAATAAATCTATGTTGAATTGAACTTTTAACGCTTGGTTGTTTTTAGATCTTTTTCAGAAGGTGCTGTTGACCATAGCTGCCTGGTATGCAGTGGAAAGGGCTTGGAAGAACTTCGTGGACATTATATTAAAGCTGTAAAAAAAATTAAGAGTGAGTTCCTGTAGAATTTATGCAACCCAATCTATACAGAGTTAAAATAGTCAGCTCAAGGTATTGTAAGACCTGACTTGGGCATCTTCCAGCTCTCATAAGTTCAGTACCTAGACATTAGAAATTTGTGAAAAATTCATATCTCAGAGAATGCTGATGCCTTTTCTAGATATTCTCTACACATTTTGGGAAGTGATAGAAAGCTGGGATTGTTCACATACTATAGTGGACAATCATTTGGCTTTGAGTGGGGTAATATTGCAATAGTACTTTGACTATATTACAAATTAAATAATAAAAAGGGAAAACTAGGACCAGTTGTTAAAAGTTCAAGGGATTAGGACTGAATAGCCACTTGTTTGCTAGGTCCTGACATACCTCTGTGCCCTTCCTTGCATAGGTTGTGTATAGATCAGAATATACTTTCTCCTTCCCTTCACCTCCTGGAATCCCTTGTTTTCCTTCAAAGTTAAGCCTAAGCACCACTTTCTACTAGCGTCTTTCCTGTTCCCTGTCCCTTCAAACTACTCCTCACAGATTTCCTAGTATGCATTTCGTGGATCTTTTGTATAAACTTATGTGTAGATGTGGTTTTCCCTGCAGAATGTAAGCTCTTTGAGGCCTGGGACAGTTTTTTTGTCTGTGTATTCCACAGTGCTTAGCATATAGGAGATACTTACTAAATGCTTGTTTATTGGTGGGTTGATTGTCACACAGGGGATTCATGCATTGTTAATTTTGGAGGCGTAATTTTGATTAAATATGATAATTCTTCAGTTTTTATTCTAAATCATAGATGCTTGAGATGATAGGTGTTCTATAAACATGATTGTCTTGGTAGAACCAGATATAAGGAATTTTTTTAGATGGGATCTAGCCCTGGGCTTCATGGGTCTGGTTCACAAAAACTCTTTCCCTTCTCCTGGTTCTCTCTTACTGTCCAATCTTCTGTCCAGTTCAAACATACCTTAGAGTGCATTGAGTTCAACCCTCTTGTTTTACAGATAAGGAAGCACATGGGTTGCTAAGACCACTCAGAGAGATGTTCCGGGGTTATAAAGCCCTAGACTTGGAGCCAAAGGACATGGGCCCAGACCCCTTTCTTTCACCTCTCCAGGCATCAGCGTCCTCATCTTTAAATGATGAACCCTCAAGGCTCCTCCCAGCGCTAAGTCTGTGAGCCTGTGAATTACTAATTGGCATTTCAGTGACACTCAGAATTCAGGTTCCATCACATCCCAGCGAGCAATGAGTCTTTCTGAGCCACCCTTTTCACTTCTGAATGTCAGTCTGTCTCTTGCCATCTCTCTCATTTTTCCAATCTTCTTTTCTCTCCCTTAATATAGATCATAATATGGAGTTGAAATATGTTTTTAAATACTCATCACTGTTTTAGAATTTCTGTATCTCATCTGTAGGTATTTTCTTGCCTAAGATGTTTTAGAGCACAACAGATTTTTTATCAGGGAACAACACTATTTTTCTCACCATATGTGACCATCATCATTTCAATGGAACATATAATAGTTTCTCTTCAGACCCTACCAAAAGGAAATCCTTAATATTCCATGACACTGTTTAAAACAGCACTGTTTTAAGCTTCCCTCCTAGTCCCTTTTTTTTAGAAAATAGCCTTAGAACATCTCCCTTCTCCCTCTGGGACATTCTATTAAAAAGTAAATGCCCTGTACATTTTTTACCTCATGCATTTTAGGTGATATGATTCGGTATATACAAGGAAGTAAACAGAGAGCAGCTGAGTTGCTGAAAGCAGAACTATTTAAAGAACGTCAAGAGACTGCTCGGAGGATGCGCAAATACTATCTGGTTTGCCTGCACCAGCTTTTGCAGGATGATGGAAGGCAGGAAGGGTGAGTCCAGAGTAAATAAGCGCAATTTTGTTGCATTGAGAGAACTGGAACATGTGATTATCCAGCCATTTTTCCAAGTTACAAAATAAGTGTCTTCACATAATGTTTGAGGTGAGAGAAACTTAGGGCTGTGTTGCTCTAAAAACTGGCTATAGGGAATTGGATAACAGAAAGCCTAGGGATAGAGAAACTCATTTTCCCTCTGAATTACATTGATTTAATATTCTGAAATTCCCAACAGGGCTGAAAAAAAGATCATGAATGCTGCTAGCAAGCTTGCTACAATGGCTAAAGTGCTGGAAACACCTATTATTAATAAAGCCCAGATCAAAAATTCACCATCAGGTATGTGAAAAATGAATTACTTCAGTACTTTGTTTTTTCCTACCCTTCCCACTCCTTTAGAGATTTAGTTTCTGTCTTATAAAACAAGGGCAAAGGAAGAGCAAGCTTATTTGCAACGTTTAATTGGTAATTTATAAAAACAATCTAAGACCTTCTCACATTGGTAGGTAAAGTTTTCTAAAATACTTGGAAAGATTATTTTTGTTTTTAGCATTTCCTCTAATTTTTTGTTTTTTTTCCTTGTACTTGTTAGCAGTGTCTCGATCGTCTGAGCTACTGCCTGGAATTGAACAATCAAAAAGAAATTACATGAATCAGAGTAGGGGAAGCCATATGGAAAACAAATCAAGTGGCAGGAACAATATCACCAAGGCAGGTGGCGAGCAAGTCCCTCAGAAGCGTTTACCTTGTAACTTAAGGCAGCGGTTAGAAGATGCAGAACACATGGAAACAAAGCACGTTGCCTTCAGAGAAGCATCTTCAGGCATTCCGGGCAGTGTGACTGCAAGCACACAGCAAGACGATTTGCCAAGAAATGTGCATCCTGAGTTTGTTCCTGGTGAAGGGGGAAGAAGCAAAGCTGGCCCTCACATGCAGTTTGAAAGCACACACACATCTACCCAGGCTCCTGGCCTTTCTGACCCAGGATCCAGTTACATGACATTTCAGGGTCTGAAAGAAAAACGCATTTTAAAAGAATGTAAATGTAATTCACATTCTGAGTGTTGTCAGCAGGCCATAGCTGAGAAAAGTCCAGATTTTGATATTCAGGAAACTCCAGTAAAGGATGAAGAAGGTCCCAGTGACTCGCTGGACTGGAGTTCAAAAAGTGTGACTCCTGAAGCCTTACCTAGCAGTGATACATCATTTTTATTTCCTTTTCAACAAGGGAACCTGGATCAACAAATAGAATCAGTTTCCTTCATGCAGTTTCCAACACATACTTGCCTTTCTGACACAGAGAAAAAAGCCAGTAAACTTTGTAGACAATTCTTATGTCAAAAGGACCACATTCCTGTTGTCAAAAAAGAAGACAAACGAACACAGACAGAGCAGGTAAATAAGCCGACTGGACACGCCTCTCATCCCAACTCTGATATGCTGAAATCAGACCTCAAAAAACTGAACAGTGCAGTTTGTTCTTCAGCATGTCATCATCATTCAAGAAAATTGTTAATGGTTCCCCAAACTAGTCAACAGGACAGTGGCTTTGACAGCCCAATGGCCAATCTAGATTAATTGTTCTTGTACATTGTTTAAGAAGATGCACTAATATATTTAGAAGAGAACTGAAAGGGAAAATTTGTACTGAAAAAAATGTGAGCTCTGTCTATTTTGGGATGTTTTAATAACATCTGACTGACTGTTACATGAGTAAAGTAATCTCATAAAATTACTTGAAATATTTATGTTGCCTTAATCTTCCAGATTTCATGGTTGTGTATGTTTTGGTCTTTTTATGTAGTGTTTATTTTTGATTGCTAAGCAGAATCTATTTTTATACCTATAAATTAGTTTGCTGTGCAGTGTTAAATTATTACATATGTAAATAAAACTATATATGGCCCCTATTAGAATTGTTATAAATTATTTTGTAATTCATACTGTAATAGAAATGTTTAGCATTGTGGTTGAAAGTTTTCTTGAAGAGTCTAATGTAAATTTAATCATTTGTAATTATGGGAGACTAAATTTAATTTTAATATTGATTGAACTTTTACCTGGTTACACATTAGCTATGGGAATACAGTTTTGCTTGGAAAATGTAAACTCAAAAATGTTATTTTTGTCTCATGTAGAAAAGAAAAGGTTTTTTTCCCCAGGCATGTACTACATATGTCACAAAGTACAATTTTTTTGTTGGTTTTACTGTTTAAAGTGTCACTTAAATTTTCAAGTTGATATTTGCATAATTTCACAACCCTTACAGTGCCCGAAGAAAAGAAAGAGTTCTCTATCAGTGCCATTCCTTCATTCACTTTCTCCTCTCACGATGATTTGTATGCAAGTCAGCATTATTTCATTAGGCATTACTCATGTTTTAATAGAGGTTAATGGACTGTGTGCTGCTTTTTTTGTGTGTATGAGCTAATTAATTTTATTCTGTTTCTTGTTCATTCATGCCATAAATTGAGAATGAGAACTTTAAAGTAAGGAAAGGTCATAGGAATAAATAAAACCACCTAAATAATGTTATATCCAAGTGAATCTCTTTAAAAGTTAAAAATTATAGATTCGTGTCGGTGACAGCAGATCAGCCTTTTTTAACAGCATCACCCTGACCAGAGACAGGGCAGAATGAGAATTGTTCCAGCCTAGCCTAGAGTTTATGACCATGGCATTCCTCAAACCACGACCTCTCTGAGGAGGCTAGCCAGAAGCAATCTCTCCAAGTTGGGCCATCTTTTCATGGGTGGCCAGACCAACGCAAGACAAAGCCTAATGTTTGGTTTTGCCTACAGGTACATGAATGGGAATCCATGGAAGGAGCACTACCCATATTAATGTCTAGCAGCCTGATAGGTGGCTGTCTGTGTCATAGAACTAAATTTAATAGCCTCACATTTGCTGATATAAACAAAATAGTCCAGAATGTGTACAAATACTTGCATTCACACATAGCCAGATTTCTTAAATCAGCATCAGGCTTATCTCCATCTGACTAATGACTATAAATACTAAAACCTGAAAAGAACCAATGAAGTCTAACGCTCAACGTTTGGTCAGTCATCTTTGTTAGCCTCCAGCAGAGTTGAGTTTTTAAAATGTTAGGAGGACATAATCACGTCTGATGTTGAATTCCTTATCAAAAGTGTTAAAGAAAGGTGTACCCTTTGCTTTCAGCTCCTTTCTTGGCATCCTCACTTTTTTTTCCTGTCTAATTGTTATTCACCTCCCAGGGAAAAGTGTAAGGAAGCTTGAGGTTCTTACCCAAAACTCAAACCCAAAAAATCCACTTTATTACTTTTGCCCTACTCCCGAGGAAGGTTTCACTCAAACCTTGCCTGCTTAGAAAGGAATCTACTCGATTTGAGTGGTCCTGGTTAACTTGGATGAATCTCCAAATTACCTCTTAGCATGGAGTTTTGCAACCTGGGTTCAGGATGGGGAAGATCAATAACTTTTTCACTTCTCCATGGGTCTTTGTGAGTCATTTTTTACAAAGTATTTTGAATCTCCTCACAACATCAGACAAGTTCATGACAGCACACTGCGCAAAAGATGGTAATTATTTTTGTATTGACCATATCACTGCTATTAACATGGATGGTAGCATTGTCTCCACAAAGCTCTATAAAATTGCCAGATTGTTTCAAGCCACCCTCAGATGAATTAAACTCCTGTTTGGAAAAGAAAAAAAAAATCACTTGAAATTCTCTCTCTGAAATAAACTTTAAGGTGCATTTTAGTAATTGGCGATGAAAAGCAAATATAATTACTGGCTTGCCTGTATCTAGATGTTTTTGTATCATTAGGTACCCTTCATTATAAGGTACTCTCCATGCGTTAATGTCTATACAAACCACAGAGAAGACCTCATCCTCTGATTTCATGAATTTTCTATAGCTATGAAGATGATTGTATTTGAGGAGAAGAGAATGAGCTTCTTATTTGTTCAACCCCCTTGTCTCTTGGCCTGCATTTGTCAGTTTAATGCATTATTCCTCAGTCTGTCGGCCTCAGACATTGATGCGGTTAATTATTAAGGGCTTCCTCGAGGTGTGTTGAAAACTTACCACTTGGTCGATTTTACTAGTGGTGAGTTTTCAACCTTAAAAAGAGAGGCCTCCCTTTAAACGAAATGAAAAGGCAGCCAAACCTTTGTAGCTGTAGGACTAGCATAAGCTGTATACTCTATTCTCTCTCATCTCTAGTTCAGGGATTGAGGTCTCTCAGTGAAACTGGGCTTTGTAGAGTAACTGAACATGAAAGGGTCCATTAAGCTTCCCCTCACTAATCTGACCCCACGCTAATCATCATCTTGCTTTGTATTTGTATAGTTATTGCTCACAGAAAAGGAACCATGTTGTGCTCACCCTGCAGCAGCTCGGTGTAGGCTATAAAAAGTACTGGCCATGGAGAATACCTGAATTCAGGTCCTGCATCCTACACTACACTAGTTAAGTGACCTCCTAGGAGGTCACTTAGCATGTCTAGGTTTTGCTTTCCTCATAGGCAGATTGGAGATACTAATACTACCTACTTACCTCAGAGGGTCATTGTAAGCATTAAATGAGATAATGTTTGTAAAGCGTTCTGCAAACTTTAAGCTACTAGTAGTTGTAGTGGAGGTGGTGGTGGGTAGTAGTAGTAGTATTTGTATTTTATGAGGCTGACTTTATGGTCAGTAGACCATACTATACTTACTTTATAGTACTTACTATAAAGTAAGACTACTATAGACTTGCTTATATTAATTTTTTTTAAAAAATTTCTGTTTTGTATTTCTAATTTGAGCCATTTTGAGACTGGATCCCCCTTTTCTACTTTTGTGCCTCCCAAAAGCCCTAAAACAGTCTGTATAAACCATAGTTGCTTAATAAAGGCAGAATGAATAGCCTTTCCTAGAACTACACAGGGTCGTGGAAGCATATTGTGTATATAATAATAGCAACACATTTACATAGCACTTTCAGGCCCGCAAAGTGCTTTCCTCACAGCCCTGTGAAGTAGGTAATACAAGTATTCTTCCTATCTACAGGTGAGAAAACTGAGGATCTAGTAGTTGTAACTCTCCCATCTTGTTTCTGAGGAGAGATTTGAACCCAAGTCTACTTCCAGTCTAACACTATCCAATAGCTATGCTGCCTGTACATGAACATAGTTTGAGTTCCTCAAAAATTACCTTTTGTGAGTTTGCAAACAACACCATAAATAAGCATTTGTTAAGTGCCTCTATGCAAGGCACTCTACTAAACAGAAGTGACATAGATCTTACTTCAAAGAGCTCATGTGCCAGTGGAGGAAGACAACATGTCTATGTATATATCGATGCATGTAAAGTAGGTACAAGGAGACCTTAGAAAGGGAACGCACTGGCAGCTGGAGGACCAGGCAGGGCTGGCAGAAAGGCTAGCCCTTCAGCTGTGTATTGAAGACAACCAGAGGTCCAGAGTGGCAGGCAGAGACAAGGAAGGAGAGAGTAAACCAGGCATGGGGTACAGCCAATGCAAAGGTATCAAAGAATGTTTGCTGCAGCAGGTCAGCAGCGAGCAATCAGTCCATTTGAGCAGACTTGTTTGTCACTAAACCCCAGGTATAGGACAAGGAAAGTTGAGAGTGAGTCAGCAAAATCTCAAAGTTTAAGTTTCTCTTTGGCATTCCTACCTCTCTCCCTATAGTGCTCTACCTCTCATCTCAGTTCAGTCTCAAACAAAGCTCCCTGCTGGGATGTGCAATGCATGCCTATCCTCCTAGGAGGATAGGGTTTCGAGTTTGAAGAAGCCTTGTCATCTAAGTCTGACCAGGTAGAACAGAGTAGAAAGAGACTCGATTTGGAATCAGGACTTGGATTCAAATACCATCCCATCTCTGCTACTTAACTCCCTTAATCATTTGATCTTGAGAGCCATCTAACCACTGTTTTAGTTTCCTCATGAAGAATGAGAGGGTTGCCCAAGATGACATGTATGTTATGTCCCATCCTACTTTCATTACCTGCCATCCACCATCAAATTGTCTATAATCTGCTAAGAGCCAATGTCGTCTTAGAAACAACAAAGAAGGTTGGACTGAGTGTTGAGAGACCTTAGGTGTCACTCTGCCTCAGCTGTGTGTATCCACACGTCGCCAAACTTCTCAGACCTCAGTTTTTTTCATTTGCAAAATGGGCACCTGTAGTCTCTCTCATAGGATCAAATGAGATATGTGGAAATCGTTTTGTAAACCTAAGCATCTCCTATTATAATTAGTAATTGTAGAAAACTTAACATTTCACACATTCTAAAGTATTCTTCCAAGTTATCACCACAAAGTTACTATCCCAATCTTGTTGCAATCAGTCAAAGGGTTGGGGGCAAATGGAAAAAAAGAGAAGGGGGGTACAAGTATATCACTAGCTCATTCCACCTAACATTTATTGCCCTGCCTGGTTTAACTCCATGGCCCACACCGGGTACCTGCGAGTGTCCCGTCTTTCCTTCTCCACCCTCTTCCTGCCTTCTCTTGTGTGTTGTCTCTCAGTTTAAATTATAAGCTTGTTGAGGGTGGAGACTGTCTTTATTAATCATACCTGCACTTAGCACAGTGCCTGGCACATGGTAGGCCACATGCTGGTTCTGTTCGCTTTGCATCAGTTCGTACAGTTCTTCCCAGGTTTTTCTGAAGCCATACGCTTCGTAATTTCTTATGCACAATAGTATTCCATCACCTTCATATATATAACTTGTTCAGCCATTCCCCAAATGATAAGTATCTCCTCAATTTCCAAATCTTTTCTGTCACAAAAAGTGTTGCTATAAATAATTCTCTCTATATGGATCCTTTTCCTCTTTTTTTGTTCTCTTTTGGGTATAGACCTACTAGAGATATTGTTGGATCAAAGGGTACACAGTTTAATAGCTTTTTTGGTATAGTATCAACTGGCTTTTCAGAATGGTTGGACACACCAATAGAAGATTAAAGCACTTGTTTTCCCACAGTCTTTACAGCATTTGTCATTTCCTTTTTTTTTTGTCAGTTTTGCCGATCTGATGGTACTTAAGAGTTTTAAACTTACATTTCTCTATTATTGATGTAGAATGTTTTTTAATAAGTTAATTTATTTTTGGCTTTCAATAATTACTTCCATAAGTTAAATTTTCTTCCCCTCTCTGCCCTCTCCCTCTCCAAGACGGTATGCAGTCCAATATAGGCTCTGATGTAGAACATTTTTTTCTATGGCTATGATATCCTGGATTTCTTCCTCTGAAAACTACCTGTTTATATCCTTTGACCATTTGTCCATTCACCCATTACATCTTGTTTCATCATCTGAGGCCGAGCAAATGAAGTTTAGTCTCTCTTTCATAGGACTGCTCTACAGATGCTAGAACAGATATCATATATCTCCCTCCACTCTCAATCTTCTCGAGGCTATGAATTGACCTGGGCATGCTTTTGAATAAGGTCTCTTCTAGTTCCAAATCTATGATCTATGAATATGTGAATTCATTTCAATTTGCTCTCTTGGTGGTAGATTGGGTTACATGGGACTTCCTGCTTAGCATATTGGCAGTCAGGGTATGAATCACTTGAGGTTTTTTTTTTCTTTGGGTAGGTCAGATTGCAATTTGGTATTTCTCAACATAACTGTGGAAAATTGTTGTATTAAAATCATACCATCTTCAATAATTTTGAGTCATCCTGAGCACACCAACGCTGATTCATCTTAAAATATTATTAAGATATTAAAAGGCATTTCAATATCTTCGGGCAGTAACTAACAATACCATTTAAAAACCTCCTTTGTTATAATTACAAGAAATTTGTTTCCTTCAGGAACAGGACAGGAAATTAATTAGAAGCTGAAATGGTAAAATGGCTTCCAACAATGGCTTTTTTATTTCATTAAAATAAGTAACTTAAATGGACTAGCTTATTCAGTGTCTCTTCAAGCAAAGAAACAATATGGAAACTTGAGGAGTCAATTAAATCTTGTGTTCTTATAAATATTTTATTGCCTGATGAGCCAACTTGAATAGAACCATCAATTTTTTGGGGACCAGGGGCTGTTCTGTGTCTGAATGGTTTGTTCGTCACACAGCAAATTAGATTTCATAATTTCATTCATTGTGTCTTGAACATAGTGTTCTGGGCCAAGTTCTGGTTCTTGCAGTCATTGATTCTTCCTACTTTGTGTTTCTAGAGTTCATAAATGAATGATCACAAGAGTAATCCACAGTTAAGAGTGCATCATTGTAATAATCCTATATATGGTGGATTTCTTTGCCTAGGAATCTTCAACTGGAAAACTAAAATAATAATCATAATATAACTCTTTTTCACAATTTCCTTTGCTTAAGTGTCTGATATTGCCCACAGAACTGTTCAAGTTGCTTCTTAAGTACTAGTTAAATGCTCGCATCTTAGGAGTTTCAAATGTTCCCTTGAACTCAAATTTTGTGTTTGCAGAGGTTAAAATCACCTATTTCAAGTCGTGTTTGCTAGGTTAACAAATCCATTAAACCAAACCAGAATGACAAAGTTCGATTCAAACCAACTACTCCAGGAAGCGTGTTATAGCTAGTAAAAACTGGAAGTTTTCTGCCATATGAAATGGATGACATTTCTGGGACTCCCAGTGTGTACAGCAATTTTCCTTACTGAGCTTTGTCCATTTAATCAATCAGATCGATAAACATTTACGTGCCAAAGTCTGTGCTAAGCATAAACACTGGGGATACAAAAAGCCAAAAGACAGTCCCTGCCCTCAAGGAGCTCACAATCTAATGTGGGAGACAAACATATACAAAGCAAGCTATATACAAGATAAATCAGAAATGATGAAAGAGAGAAGGCACTAAAATTAAGATTTATTTAAATTTAAAATTAAGGTTTATATTCCTCAATGTACACTTTAAAAATTGAGTGTGGGGCTATTTGGTTTTGAACAAGTGGTAGAGGATGTTGGGAAGTCAAAACATGCTCTAAACAAGACTTCACCTGAGGGTCATAGAACCAGTTCTAAGGTGACAAAAAGTGAGTCAGCAATGTCCATCTTGGAAATCGAAGTAACACACAAGTGATGTCTTTCAAAGTGGTGTAGTAGGAAGGCCGAATTTATGATCTCAAAAAGGATCATATAAATATCTGAATGGTTCGAAATCGTTGGGTATACAGAATTCTCCAAGCAGAAGGCATCAAAAAATTTATTCAGGGCCCAGAGCAACAAATTAGCAAACCAACCTCCCCATTCCAGTATTGTGAACACAAGCCTCCAGGCCCAGTAGGCCTGCCTCACAAGAGTAGCCAGGAGGCCATAGAAAAATAAGATGGCATAAATCATATTCACTGGCCTCAAGACCTCGCTCGAACTCCTGGGTCCACACAGGGGTCGGGTCGGCTCTGCTTCGGATTTTTTTCCAGCTGTAGTTTCTCGTCTCTCCTCGCAGCCAAGCCTCTGGTGTTCTCAAGTCCCGCCTCAACGACTAGAGATCAGAGTCCAGAGACCCATTGGTTCCCGAATTAGCCCCTTTTAAGTCCTTAATCTACGCCCACACAGGTTCCACACCTGATAGGGCTTTGGGCCTGGGGCTTAGCATTTAACAGGTGAAAGTACTTTCACCTTAAACAAAAGCCAAACTCCTCAAGGGCACCCGTTAAACTAAGCCCTTTTAGCCTTACTGGCACAAATGGACCCCCTTGGGAGTTGGGTGTGGGAGAAGAGGACTCAAAGGTTTTTCCCTGGTGCAAATGTGTGTGTGTGTGTTTTTCATGTTCTGTTTTTTTAAAGGAAAAACACTAGAACCAAAGCTGGACATGAATACTCTCTCCACCCCCCTCCTTTTTTTTTTTTTTTTTTGCTTCCTTGCCTTTCTTTAAGACTCAGCTCAAATCCTACCTTCTGTGGGGAGGCCTTTCCAGGTCTTTCAAATGTTAGTGGTTTTCCTCTTGGATTACCTTGTACTTAGATTCCTCCTCTCCCTCCCTTTTCCTCTCCCTCTCCCTTATCTCTGTCTCTTTCTGTGTCTCTCTGTCTCTATGTCTGTTTCTAAATGCGCACACACATGTGTAGAGAAAGAATGTGTCTTCTCCCCCATTAAAATTCTCCTTGAAGGCAAGGACTGAGTTTTTGTCTTTCTTTGTAGCCCTGGCACATAAAAAGTACTTAATAAATACTCATCAACTAACGTGACCATGAAAAGGAGCCAAATAACTGTATGATTCAATTCTTTTCTAAATCAAAACACTGACTCAGAAAAATAAACCTTCAAATAAAATACAAACTCCTTAGTTTGGCATTCAAGGCTTTCATGCCTCCTCTGTATTCCAACCAAACAACTATGTGCAATACTCTGAAAACAGATCTTAGCTATGTACCTTGGTTCAAGTGATATCATATGTCTGGAATGTTCTCCCTGCTTTATCTCTGCCTGTTCATAACGCCCTAGTCTCATTGATAGAAGGGATCTTAGAAGTCAATCTAACCCAGCTGTTTCATTTTATTACATGAAGAAACGGAGGCCCAGAGACTCAACATGATTCGCCCTGCGTCACCAAGTTGCAGAGAAGCTAAGATCTCCAAATCTAGCAACCTTTCCACAATCTCACTTGCTATCAAAGGGCTCCCTTCTTCCATGGGTCTGCTCAGATGCCATCTCTTTGATGAATCCTTCCCTTTTTCACCCCCATCCCAAATAAGGGCTCTCTCCCTCTTCTGAATTAACACATCTTTGTTTCTATCTCTCATACACTTATCATACTCCTTATTATAGCTATTTTGTACATATCTCAGCCACCTTTGTTATCTCAGTTACCTTTGTTATCTCTGCACCTCTCACAGTGCCTTCCTTATACTATGTGCTAAAAGGTTACAATAGAATAAGGCTGGGCTGGGAGTCTGGCCCACTTCCTTATTCTAAGCCATTGGTGAATGAAGGCAGTTCACACCTTTGGGCCTCAGCTTTTTTTCCTCTGCCACGTGAGGGAGTTGGACTAGAAGACCTATAAGGCTTCTTAATCCAATGGATGGATGAATATTTCCTCATGGGAATAAAGGAAAAGTTACATCCTCCTAGGAAGGTTTTTCTGAAGCACTTAAAGCAAAAATGTGAATGCACAATGAAGCTTTAAAAAATAAACGTTTATTAAATTTACTATATACCATGCACTATGCTAGGCACTGGGAATACAAAGAGAAAAATGAGATAGCCCTTCCTTCATGGAGCTTATATTTTACTGGGGAAGACAACATAGGCATATATGAGTAGAACACAATAGACACAAGGCAATTGTGGTCAATTCAATGCTTTCCAAGCCACACTGTTGACTCATCTCTACAGGATTTTGTCTCCCATACCATAGAAACCTCTTCACCTTGGAAGCTGACTCCACCTTAAACAACTTCTCCCTATGGAAGTATCCTCTGCCCCTGAGGCCTCTACCTATGGTTCCTCTGAGCATCTCCGATTTAAAGAAGAGGCCAGCTCAACCGTGTCTTCATCCCCCTCCAATGAAATCCAATAAACACTTATTAAGTGCTTCCTCTGTGCCAGGCACTATACTAGGGCTGGGGATACAATTAATTAAAAGATTGTCCTTGCCCTCAAAGAGTTTACAGTATAGTAGAGGGAGACAACCCATGAAAGGAGGCAGGAAAGGGGGAAGGGACAAAAGGAAGTATCTTTTTCCATGGAGTTGAAACTAGGAAGATGCAGACCTGAAAAATCTCAAAGTTTCTGCCATTCATCTCCAAGCTGCACTGCTGACTCATCTGCACCAGGCTTTTACCATATCCCCTCACCCTTTTACTCCACACCCCCTTTTATCTCCTTTTTTATGTCATCTTCCTCTCTCCCACTAGAATATAATCTCTGTGAGGGCAAGGACTGCCTTTTTGCTTATATTTGTATGCCCAGCACTTAGCATAGTACCTGGCACATAGTAAGCGCGTAATAAATGCTTGTGGGTTGAATGATTGACTAGATTAGAAGCTGGGAGAATTTGGAAAAGCCTTGTGCAGGAGATGGCATTTGAGCTGAGTTCTGAAGGAAATTAAGGATTCTAAGAGGAAGAGGTGATAAAAGAATGCATTCCAAGCACAGTAGATAGTCGGTGCAGAGACAGAGCCTGGATCATACATTTAGAACATGTAGGGTCCTTAGAGATCAGCTAGCTTAACCCCCTCGTTACACAAATGAGGCTCAGAGATGTTTCAACTCTACCAAGGTTATAGGTCATAAGTAGTAAAGTTAGGATTTGAACCTAGGTCCTTTGACTCCAAACCCTGTATTCTTTTCGTCATATCGTGTTGCAGTCTAAGATGGAGTATCATGTTATGACAACCGGTAAGAATGCCAATTTGATGAGGCTGTAGGGTATGTGAGAGGGAGTAATGTATACTAAACCTGAAAAAGTAGATGGGAGAGCTAGAGCATAAAGAGCTTTAAATGCTAAATAGATTTGTATTTAATCCTAGGAGTGTGCTGAATAGAGGAGAGGCATAGTCAGACTCATGGTTTAGGAAAATCAGTTTGGCAGCTGTCTAGAAGACGGGTTTGAGGGGAGAGAAAGCTTGAGGCAAGATCAACCAAAGACTCAGTAGTTGAGATAATGAGAGCCTGAATGAACGTGAGCAGAGATGAAAGTACCGGGTCATCTCACTCACCATCTTACTGACGAACCTGCTCATGGGCCAAGAAACAACAGTTAGAACCAAGCGTGGAACGACTGATCAGTTTAAGTTGGAAAAAAGGAAAGTGACAAGGTTGTCTATCGCCACCTTCTTTATTTAACTTACATTCACAGGACGTCGTGCAAAATGCCAGGCTAGATGAATCAAAGGCTGAAATTAAGGTTGCTGGGGAAAATATCAACAATCTCAGATATGCAGGTGATAGCACTCTGACAGCAGAAAGCGAAGAGGACTGAAGAAGCCTCTTAACGAGGGTGAAAGAGGAGAGTGTAAAAGCTGGCTTGAAGCTTAACATCTGAAAAAAAACCTGCTCCCATCACTTCCTAGCAAATAGAGGGAGAAAAAATGGAAGCAGCGTCAGAATTTATATTCTCAGGTTCAAAAACGACTGCACGTGATAACTGCAGGCATGAGATTAAAAGATGCTTGCGCCTTGGAAGGAAAGCTATAGCAACTATGAGCAGTGTACTAAAAAGCAGAGACGTCACCTTGCTGGCGAAGGTCCATATGGTCAAAGCTGTGGTAGCTGTGTCTGCTTGTGAGAGTTGGACTATGAGGAAAGCTGGACATTGCAGAATTGATGCTTTTGAACTGTGGAGCTGAAGAAGACTTTTGAGAGTCTATTGGACAGTAAGGAGGTCAAATCAATAAATACTTAAGGGAATTAATTCAGATGATTGACTGGAAGGTCAAACACTGAAGCTGAAGCTTAAATACTTTGGCCACGTAAGGAGAAGACTGGACTCATTGGAAAAGACCCTGATGTTGGGAAAGATTAAAGGCAAAAGGAAAAAGGTACAGCAGACAATGAAATAAATAGATAATATTATAGAAACAACAAATGTGAACTTGGGAAGACTTTGAGAGACAGTGGAAGATAGAAGAGCCTGGCATGCTATGGTCCATGGGGTCATGAAAAGTCAGAGACAACTGAACAGCAACAACAAATGAATGTGGCAGTTGTGTGAACAGAGAGAAGGGATGTGTACAAAATATGACATAGGGGTAAAATCAACAAGACTTAGCAACTAATTGGATGTGTTGGGTTATTTGCATGGCTACTACATGCATGGAGAAAAAAAAATCAATCTTACTGCTTTTTCAGAAAGCACGCCCTTTGCTGGTCAAGAATTCTGAATGAAACAGTTGAGTAAGTCCATAAAGATGTGTTAGCTAGACCAGTAGAACCAAGGGTCATTTAGCTACTTCTTTTCCTACCTACATTTTTAACCCTATGACCACTCAACACACCTTGGTGGCCAAGGGAAGGAAGGAAGGATTAGCCATTTTTCATCACAGGTCATTTTTCCACCATGTCTGATTCTTCATGACCTTATTTGGGCTTTCCTTGGAAAATATACCGGAGTGGTTTGCCATTTCCTTCTCTAGCTCATTTTTCAGATGAGGAAGCTAAGGGTTTACCTTTTATCACACCCTGATAAAACCCAAGAGCAGTGTTTTGACTCAAACTTTCTGGAAGAGAATTTTTTAGGGGGAAGCAGTCAGGGCTAAATGACTTGTCCAGTGTCACGCAGCTGGATTTGAAATCAGGAAGATGAGTCTTCCTGAGGCCCGTCCACTGTGCCACCTAACAGCAAGATACAAGTTTAATCAGCCTCTCAAACTCCAGCCTTAATTCAGCCACTGACTTCCATCCATCTTTAGAACCTTAAGAAAATGGCTACTCCCTCCTTCCTTCCCTTGGCCACCAAGGTGTGTTGAGTGGTCACAGGGTTAAAAATGTAGGTAGGAAGAGAAGTAGCTAAATGACCCTTGGTTCTACTGGCCTGGCTAACACATCTTCTTTATGGACTTACTCAACTGTTTCATTCAGAATTCCTGACCAGCGAAGGGCGTGCTTTCTGGAAAGGCAATGAGATTGATTTTTTTCTCCAAGGCTTGTTTTCCAGAACTGACAAGCATTTGATGGTATAATGAAGAAATTATGTCTTCTGGCACCCTAGATACTGACCGATGTGACAAATGTGCAATGTATTAAGCAAATTCCATTGAGCCTACAACATATACTCGTCATTTTTTTCAAGAGACTTTGTTACTTTACCACCCGCAAAATGTCTTCCATCAGTGATTCCAGCTGGCAGATCTTATCCTTAATTTGGGTTGTTGCCCTATGGAGATTGGAACATATCTCCTCTTAGAGAGTTTGGTTATGTGTGCTTTTTTAAAAAAAATGCAAAATGTAAGCAATCTGTTCTCATTTCTCTTTCCTACAGTGGTCTAGTTGCATTGGGATGGATACCATACATGAATCTTCAAACTTTTTTCTTTCAAACTTTAATAAAGTAAGGCTGATCTCCATAATACTCTCACTATGTTTACTACAAAGCCTAATAGTTACATCACTAAAACATATCTCTCAGATGGTGAATATGCAAGAAGCAGACATCTTCACTGAAATGCCTGTCCTGAGCAGAAAAGCCTGGTTTTGATTTAAACTCGTACAAATGCATTTTCTTTGTTCTGCCTCTCATAAAGCATTAATTCTGTTCTATCCTATAAATCTTATTTGTGTCTGTTATTGGTGTTTCTTCCTCTCTCTTTCCTTCTCTGTCTTTCCTTCCCTCTCCCCCTCCCCATCTCCTTTCCTCATCTTCTTTCTCCCTCAGTAAATTTATATCAGATTCACTTAATAGCCTGCAATGAATGATCTCATTTGTCTTTGAGGAGATGAAGACTTTGGAAGATGTGGACTAGGCTACTGGTTTATACCCCAACAAGAAGATTTCATTAATCATCTTGAACCTTGTTTGGGGCAAAGATTCATCCTTTAACCTTGTTAGTTTGACCAATCTGTTCCTACTTACACTGTAGAATAATAAACCCTCAGGTGTCTTTCCTAAGAGAGCAGCTGTCATTACAGAAAAAGTAGTAGGAAATAAATACAGAAAATGTTCATTGCTTAGCAAAAAGATGAACCTTAAAATCCATAAATATCTATTGAGCTCCTACTAAGTGCAAGGCACTGTGCTAGATGGGAATTCAAAGAAGAAAATGACACATTTCCTTGATCTCAAATTGCTTACAAGCTAATAATAAAAACAAAAGAAAGCATCAGATCTGCTAACCCATGCATGGTATCACATAATGCATCAAAATGCACTTTAGTTACATCCAATGATGGAAACTGTTATCTGTTTAGAATTAGTAGGTGAATATTTTAATATTCTTTCCAAATTATCATGATTTTTATTCTCAAAATGTAGCAAGGAAAAACTCCAAACACTTATTTAATCCAAGTCAAAGAATGCCTCTCATACTTGGGTCATTGATGAGTTACCCCAGGAGGATATTGGAATCAAAATGATGAGATGGTTATTAGGAAGCAGTCAGTGTTGCCTCAAGCTATGAACTCAAAGAGGACATTCCAAGTACTCATCCCCAGGTAACTCAGAACCATTTTAAAGAGAAGCTCCTTAAACATTCTGGAGGAAAGGAGAAGAGGAAATGAAGCAATCTGACTTCCATCCCCACCATTCTGTTAAATAGCTCTCTTCCAAAATCACTCATGACCACTTTATCACAAAATCCAACATCTTTTTTTGTCCTCTTTATTCTTGATCTCTCTCTCTCTTTTTGTAAATAGCATTTTATTTTTGTGAATTACATGTAAAGATAGTTTTCAACATTCATTTTTATAAGATTTTGAGTTCCAATTTTTTCTCTCTCCTTCCTTTCCCTTCCCTTCCTCCTCTCTAAGATGGCAAGCAATCTGATATAGGTTATACATGTGCAATCATGGAAACATTTCCATATCAGTCATGTGAGAAAGAAGAAACAGAACAAAAGGGAAAAGCTACAGAAAACAAAAAAAAGTGAAAATAATATGCTTTGATCTGCATTCAGACTCCATAGTTCTTTCTCTGGATGTGAATAGCATTTTCCATCATGAGTTTTTTGGAGTTGTCTTAGATCATTGTATTGCTGAGGAGAGCTAAGTCAATCATAGTTGATCATCTCACAGTGTTACTGTTACAGTGTTCTCCTGGTTCTGCTCACTTCACTCAGCATCAATTCATATAAGTCTTTTCAGGTTTTTTCTGAAATTCATCTGCTCATCATTTCTTATAGCAAAATAGTATTCAATTACATTCATATACCACAACTTGTTCAGCCATTCCCCAGTTGGTGGGCATCCCCTCAATTTCTAATTTTTGGCCACCAAAAATGAGCTGCTAGCAATATCTTTGTACATGTGGGTCCTTTCCCCTTTTTTATGATCTCTTTGGGATATGGACCTAGTAGCATATTGCTGGATCAAAGGGTACGCACAGTTTTGTAGCCCTTTGGGCATAATTTTAAATTGCTCTCTGGAATGACTGGATCAGTTCACAACTCCACCAACAATGCAATTGTGTCCCAATTTTCCCACATCGTCTCCAATGGTTATCATTTTCCTTTCCTGTCATATTAGCCAATCTGATAGGTGTGATGTGATACCTCAGAGTTGTTTTAATTTGCACTTCTCTAATAGTGAAAAGTGATTTACAGCATTTTTAATATGACCGTAGATAGCTTTAATTTCTTCATCTGAAAACTGCCTGTTCATATCCTTTGACCATTTATCAATTGGGGAATGACTTGTATTCTATAAATTTGACTTAGTTTTTATATATTTGAGAAATGAGGCCTTTATCAGAAATACTTGCTGTAAAAAATATTTCCTTCTAATCTTGGTTGCATTGATTATGTTTGTGCAAAAACTTTTAATTTAATATAATCAGAATTATCCATTTTGCATTTCATAATGTTCTCTATCTCTTGTTTGGTCATAAATTCTTCCCTTCTCCATAGATCTGACAGGTAAATTATTCCTTGTTCTCCTAATTTGCTTATGATATCAAACTTTATGTCTAAATCATTGTATCATTAAGGCAATAAACACAATATCAACGATAATCGTGAATATGCCTATGTAGTTCTGTATCACAAAGTATGCCTCTCCATATAGAAGACAGAAGAAGTAAAACATTTATTCAGGTACCAGATAACCATATCCCATAACCAAATGTTCACCTCCCACAACCAGTTAGCCCACTTTATCATAACAACAAGGATCTTAAAACACAATATCACAACATGGAGCTTTGCCATCCCCAAAACCTCTCCAACACCCTGCTGGGGTCTTCCAAAAAACAAATTCACAGTACAGCTATCACAGTCTGCTCAGCTATGACAGACCGACTTTCTTTACCTTAGCTCTATCACTATGACTATTAAAAGCCATAACAACTCCCTCTCTCTCTCTTTCCTGTGACATAACTTCCTTGTTCTCTCAGGAAGCTCCTCCCACCACACATGACTTAGGTTTCTTGTGACATAAGCAGGTCACATGGTCTATTAATGGGTGGGAAAGCTCTTCAAATCTAAATTGCTATTGTAATCATGTACCCATTTTCACCTTACCTTGGTATACAGTATGAGATGTTGGTCCATACCTAGCTTCTGCCCTACTATTTTCCAGTTTTCCCAGGAGTTTTTGTCAAATAGCGAGTTCTTATCCCAGAAGCTGGAGTCTTTGGGTTTATCAAACAGTAAATTACTAGTTATTTACTACTATGTCTTGTGTAGCTAACCTATTCCATTGGTCTGCCACTCTATTTCTTAGCCAGTACCAAATAGTTTTGATGATTGTTGCTTTATAATGTAGTTTTAGATCTGGTATGGCTAGCCCACCTTCCTTTGCATATTTTCTCATTAATTCCCTTGATATTCTTGACTTTTCTTTCAGATTAATTTTGTTATTCTTTTTTCTAGCTCTACAAAATAGTTTTCTGGTAGTTTGATTGGCACTGAATAAGTAATTAATTTAGGTAGAATTGTCATTTTTTATTATATTAACTCAGCTTACCCATGAGCAATTGGTATTTTTCCAATTGTTTAGATCTGAATTTATTTTTGCGAAAAGCATTGTGTTATTGTGCTCACATAATTTCTGGGTTTGTCTTGGCAAGTAGACTACCAAATATTTTATATTGTCAACAGTTATTTTAAGTGGAATTTCTCTTTCTATCTCTTGCTACTGAGATTTATTGGTAATATATAGAAATACTAATGATTTATGTGGGTTTATTTTATATCCTGCGATTTTGCTGAAGTTGTTATTTCAAGAAGTTTTTTAGTTGATTTTCTAGGATTCTCTAAGTATGCCATCATATCATCTGCAAAGAGTGATAGTTTTATCTCCTCATTACCTATTCTAATTCCTTCAATTTCTTTTTTCTTCTCTTATTGCTAAAGCTAAAGTTCTAATACAATATCGAATAACCGTGGTGATAATGGACATCCTTATTTTACCCCTGATCTTGTTGAAAATGCTTCTAGCTTATCCCCATTTCATATAATGTTTGCTGATGGTCTTAGATAGATGCTACTTATTATTTTAAGGAAAGCTCCATTTATTCCTTTGATCTCTAGTGTTTTTAATAGAAATGGATGCTGTATTTTGTCAAAAACTTTTTCTGCATCTATTCTGCATCTGGTCAATTATGCTAATAGTTTTTCCAATACCGAACCAGCTCTTCACACCTGGTATAAATCCTACCTGGTCGTAGTGTATTGTGATCAATTGATGTAATCTCTTTGCTAATATTTTATTTAAAATTTTGGCATGAATATTCATTATGGAAATTGGTCTACAATTTTCTTTCTCTATTTTCGTTGTTCCTGGTTTAGATATCAGCACCATATTTTTGTCATAAAATTAATTTGGTAAGACTCGTTCTTTGCCTATTTTCCCAAATAGTTTATAAAGTATTAGAATTAATTGTTTTTTAAATGTTTGGTAGAATTCACTTGTTGGCCATATGGACCTGGAGTTTCTTAGGGAGTTCATTGATGGCTTTGTTCAATCTCTTTTTCTAAAATGGGGTTAAGTATTTTATTTCCTCTTCCATTAATCTGGGCAATTTATATTTTTGTAATTATTCATCCATTTCATTTAGATTGTCAAATTTATTGGCATACAGTTGGGCAAAATAACTCTTAATTATTACTTTAATTATCCTCTTCATTGGTGGTAAATTCACCATTTTCATTTTTGATACTGGTAATTTGGTTTTCTTCTTTCTTTTTTAAAATCAAGTTAACCAAAGGTTTATCTATTACATTGGTTTTTTTTAAAATAAAACCAGCTCTTAGTTTTATTTTTTAGTTCAATAGTTTTCTTAATTTCAATTTTTTTTAATCTCTCCTTTGAGTTTCAGAATTTCTAATTCAGTGTGTAATTGGGGATTTTAAAAATATGTTGTTTATTTAATTTTTAGTTTTCAACACTCAGTTCCACAAGTATATGAGTTCCAAATTTTCTCCCCTCCCCCGAAGATGGCATGTGAACTGATATAGGTTCTACATATACCTTCATATTAAATTTATTTTCCCAATAATCAAGTTGCAAAGAAGAATTATAACCAATGAAATGAATCATGAAAAAGATAAAACAAAAACCAAAATTAAAATAAAATAAGAGAGAGCAAATAGTATGCTTCAGTTTGCATTCAGACTCTGTAATTCTTTCTCTGGATGTGGATAGTCTTTCCCATAATTGGGGATTTTTAATTTGTTCTTTTTCTAATTTTCAAATTACATGCCCAATTCATTGTTCTGCTCTTTCTCTATTTTATTCATGTAAGCATTGAGAGATATAAAATTTCCCCAAAGTGCTGCTTTTGGTATGTTGTCTCATTATTGTCATTCTCTTTGATGAAATTATTGATCGTTTCTATGATTTGTTTTTTGACTCATTCTTTTGGATTAGATTATTTAGTTTCTAACTAATTTTTAATCTAACTTTCCATGGCCCTTTATTATATGTAGTTTTTATTGCATCTTGATCTGAAAAAGATGCATTTAATATTTCTGCCTTTCTGCATTTGACTTTGAGGTTTTTATACACTAATACATGGTTAATTTTTGTGTAGGTGCTGCATACTGCTGAGAAAAGGGTATATTCCTTCCTATTACTATTCAGTTTTCTCCAGAGGTTTATCATATCTAACTTTTCTAAAATTCTATTCCCCTCCTTAAATTCTTTCTTGTTTATTTTGTGGTTCGATTTATCTAGTTCTAAGAGGGGAGAGTCGAGGTCCCCTACCAGTATAGTTCTGCTCTCTTTTTCTTCCTGCGACTCATGTAACTTCCCCTCTAAGAATTTAGATGTATCACTTGGTGCATACATGTTTAGTATTGATATTACTTCATTGTCTATGGTATCTTTTAGCAAGATATAGTTTCCTTCCTTATATATTTTAATTAGATCTATTTTTGCTTTTGCTTAGTCTGAGATCAGGATTGCTACCCCTGCTTTTTAAACTTTAGCTGAAGCATAATATATTCTGCTCCAGACTTTCACCTTTACTCTGTGTGTGTCTCTCTGCTTCAGATGTTTCTTGTAAATAGCATCTTGTAGGATTATGGTTTTTAATCCACTGTGCTGTTTAATTCTGTTTTATGGGAGAGTTCATCCCATTCACATTCATAGTTATGATTACTAACTGTGTATTTCCCTCCATCCTATTTTCCCCGTTTATACTTTTCTCTCTATCTCCTTTCACCCTATCTCTCCTCACCAGTGTTTTGCTTTTGACTACCACCTCCCTTAATCTGCCCTCCTTTCTATCTACCACCTCCCTTTTATTTCCCCTTTCCCCTCCTACTTCCCTATAGGCTAAGATAGACTTCTTTACCCAACTGAGTGTGTATGTTATTCCCTCTTTGAGCCAAATTTAATGAAAGTAAGGTTCAAACAAAGCTCATCTCCCTCTATTCTTTCCCTCTAGTGTAATAGGTCTTTCATGCCTCTTTATAGGATATAATTTATCCCATTCTGCCTCCTCCTTTCCTCTTCTGCCAGTACAATCCTTTTTTCACTCCTTAATTTTTTTATCATCACATCAAAGTCAACTTGTACCTATACTCTCTATCTAAGTATACTCCTTCTAACTGCCCTAATAGAGATACAGTTCTTAAGAGTTACAAGTATCATCTTCCCATGTAGGGATATAACCAGTTTAACCTTATTGAATATCATGAGTTTTTTTTCTTTCCTGTTTACCTTTTTATGCTTCTCTTGAATCTTGTATTTAAAGGTCAGATTTTCTGTTTAGCTCTGGTCTTTTCATCAGGAAAGTTTGAAAGTCTCCTATTTCATTGAATGTCCATCTTTTCCCCTGAAAGATTATGCTCAGTTTTGCTGGAGAGTTGATTCTTGGCTGTAGTCCAATCTCCTTTGCCTTCCAGGATATGTTCCAAGCCCTCTTATCCTTTAATGTAGAAGCTGCTAAGTCCTGTGTAATCCTGACTGTGGGTCCTTGATATTTGAATTGTTTCTTTCTGGCTGCTTGTGATATTTTCTCATTGACCTGATAGTTCTGGAATTTGGCTACAACATTCCTTGGAGTTTTCATTTTGGGATCTCTTTCAGGAGGTGATTGGTGAATTCTTTCAATGACTATTTTATCCTCTGGTTCTAAGATATCAGGGAAGTTTTCCATGATAATTTCTTGAAAGATACTGTCCACACTCTTTTTTTGATCATGACTTTTAGGTAGTTCAATAATTCTTAAATGATCACTTCTGGATCTGTTTTCCAGGCTAGTTGTTTTTCCAATGAGGCATTTTACATTTTCTTCTACTTTTTCATTTTTTGGACTTTCTTTGACTGATTCTTGATGTCTCATAGAATCATTAGCTTCCACTCATCCAATCCTAATTTTTAAGGAATTATTTTCTTCAGTTAGCTTTTTGTGCCTCCTTTTCCATTTAGCCAATTTTAATTTTAAGGGAGTTATTTTCTTCGGTGGATTTTTTCCCCCAATGTGGCCAATTCTATTTTTTTAAGGAGTTGTTTTCTTTAGTCAATTTTTGTGCTTCATCTTCCAAGCTGTTGACTTTTTTCATGATTCTCTTGCATACCTCTCATTCCTTTTCCCAATTTTTCTTCTACCTCTCTCATTTGATTTTTAAAATCCTTTGTGAGCTCTTCTAAGAGGTCTTTTTGGGCTTGAGACCAATTCATATGTCTCATTGAGGCTTTGCATGTAGGCATTTTGACATTGTTGTCCTCTTCTGAGTTGTCTTTTGATCTTCCCTGTTGCCATAGCTTTCTATGATCAGCACTCTTTTTCATTTTTTGCTCACTTTTGAAAGTTGAGCTCTGCTTTTGGGGCACATGGGGCAGTATCCCAAGCTTCTTGCACTGTGGGCCAGGAGTCTGATCACTAGCTTTCTGCACCAGACCGCTGAGGCTGGTAGCTTGTCCACCATGCTAGGGTGGCCTGGCCTAGTCGTGTCTGTTGTGCCCTGGGCTCTGGGGCTGACATTTTGTCTGCTGCTCAGGGGCTGGAGGCCTCACAGCTGGCCTGCTGAACCCAGATTGCAGGGCCTCAGGTGCTGATCTGTGCTGTGGCTAAAAGACTCCTGCTGGCTTGCCTGGACACCTACTGCCCTGGGCTGTACTCCCTTTTTACCCAAGTGAGAGAGAGAGACCTTCCCTGAAGTCCTTATAAGTTATCTTGGGCTCAAAAATTGTTTCCTTCCATCTTTTTGTGGATTCTGTTGCTCCAGAATTCTTTTAGAGGCTCGACTTAACCTTGTTTCTGAGGGAAATTGGGGAAAGTTCAGGCAACTTCCTGATTTCTCTCCACCATCTTGGATCCACTATTACTGATCTCTGACTCTCTACAGTATCGGAAACTGTTGGACTACCCCATCCTTCTTAATTCTTTCTCCTCCCTTCACTCCCATGATGCTGTGCAGCCTCATAGTTCTCTTCTTATCTTTGGTCATACCTCTTGTTTTTTTTTTTAAATTTATTTCTCTAAACTTAAATACACAGTAAAAAAGAAAAAGAAACGTAAACTTAAATATTAAAACTTAAATACAAAATAAGAGATGTAAAAAAATATCCTGTGCACAGCAGAATGCAAGAGAGGATTCAAAATATATAACAATAAATTTCCATTTCTAGAAAGCCTATGTAATAAATACTCTGCATTGTGTTGACAGCTATCCTTCTTTTCTTTGCTTCCTTGTTAAGTTTTCTTTCGTTATCTGCTGTGCACTTTTTACTTCATTCTTTTCCCCCCTTCCTCTCCCACCCCCCAGAAGACTACAATTAAGCATGGATATATTTATATATAGATATAAATATGCACATATGCATATACATATACATGCATATATACATAAACTTATACTTTCCCTGTCAAATTCTACTACTGATCTTTGTATTATGTTTGTGCATATCTCTTATTTCCTATCTCTCCTAACTCCTCTACTTCACTTCTACCTGCTACCTTGCCCTACTATTATTTAACCTACCCTCGCTCTAAGGATCCCTCCCTTATCCTCCCATTCCCATAAATCTATTCCCATAAATCTTCTTTACTCTGCTTTGATCTGTTCCCTCACCCTTCCTTCTAAAAATCCTTTTCTTATCCTCCTAAGGATCCCTCCCTTATCCTCCCATTCCTATTAATCTAAATACCCTCCTATACCCTCCTTGATCTATTCCCTCACCCTCCCCTCTAGAGATCCCTCTGTTATCCTCTCCCCGCTCCCTATCTCTTTACCGTTTTATTGCTTTCTGAATTTAGAAGACTTTTATACATACGTACATACATACATACATACATACATATATGTGTGTATTGTTCCCTCTTGAACCTATTCCCTATGAAAATAAGTTTCCAGAACTAACAACCCTCCTCCCCCATTTAATTCCTCTACGTCTGTTCTTCCTCTTGCACTTCATTTGGATAATTACTCATTTTAGCTGTTCCTAAACAGTTTCACTTTTTAAAGTCATATCATACTCAAGTTTACCCCAATCTTTCTTATGAACTTCCCAATTACTAATAACAATCTTAGACACACATTTTACATTTTGCATATGTAAAAGGTAAAGAATCAGTTCTTATTGAGTCCCTTGTAATCTGTCTTTGACATGTACCTTATATTTCTCTTGGTTCTTGTATATCAAATCTTTTAATTAAGTTCAGGTTGTTGTTTTTTTTTTAAATAAAGTCCTGAAGGTCCGACAATTCATTAAATGTCCATTTTTTTCATTCAGAATCATACTTAGCTTTGCCGGATATGATATTTTTTGTCTGGAAACTCCAGTTCTTTTACTCTTCAATATATAGTGTTCCAAGACTTGTGATCTTTTAGTGTTGCCTCCTCTGTCTTTCTTGCTGGTTCCTCTTGTTTCTTCAACATGAGTATTCTATTTACTCTATATTCTATCACTCAGGAGTCCCATCCATTCCAATGTCTTCAATTATCACTTCTTTATAAATTGTTTTTATATACATATGTATATATACACACGTGTGTGTGCATACGCACGTGTGTGTCATATGTATATGTATATGTGTGTGTGTGTGTGTGTGATGTGTGTGTGTGTGTGTATTTGTGAGTGTGTGCATGCCCAACTTCTACCCAGAGATGTAGTTTTTAATTTCTAACTGCTTATTGGGGATCTTCAAACTCAACATGTCTAAAACTGAACTCATACTTTTCCATCTTAAAACTTCCTCTCTCTAACTCGTCTATCTCTATTAATGGCACTACCATCTTTTCCAGGCTTGTAACTTTTATTGACATACACCTCCTCCCTCATCCCATACATCTAATAAGTTCTGAAATCCTTTCATTTTCACCTCTGCAATACCTTCCATGTTTGGCTCCTTCTTCCCACTTCCACTCTAACAAATTTGGTTCAAGTCAAGGCTCAAAAGAGCCTTCTAACAGATCTCGATGCCTCTGGTGTCTCTCTACTCTATTCTCCATCAGGCTGAATGAATCATTTTCCTTATTTACTATCATGATCATGTCATATCATTCTATTTGATCGCCTTTAGCATCTCCCTATTTCCTGCTGAGTGAGATTTATATTCCTGATCTTGGCAATCAAAGCCCTCCACAGTCTGGCTTCGAATTTATTTTTACTAATCTTTTCATGTTTGCTACATTGCCAATAAACTGAACTACTCTATCATCTTCATTTTAATTCTTCCCTCTCCTGTTTCCATGCTTATGCCATCCCTCATGCTTTAAAAGATTCTTCTTGAAATGTTACTATGCCTTAAGAAAAAAATAAATATGAAGAATTCAGAGAATCATGGGAAGAGTTATATGAACAGATGCAGAGTAAACTAACTAGAACTAAGAAAACAATAAATGCAATTATTACAACAATGTAAATGGAAAAGAACAATAAAACTAAACTGTGCTATGTAATGATAATGACCAAATTTAACTCCTGCAAAATATTGAGAAAATGAACATCATTCCCCACTTTGCAAAGGTGAGGAACTATGAGTATGAAATATTGAATGTACTATCAAACACAGTTGTTTTTGGATCTGCTGAATTACCTTCAAAAATCCTTACTTTAAGGGATGGCTCAATGGATAGGACAGTGTGATATATTGAAAAATAAATATGACAACAAAAACATCACTAATTCTTTTTTCATCAAAAAAATAGACTCCCTTCCTTTCCTCTTATTCTGTTTAAGTCCCTTTCTTCTTTCAAGGCTCAATTCATAGACTGACTCCTCTGTGAAATCTTTCTTGACCTTTACCACTCACATAAACAGGACCTGTTTACCCCCCTCAAATATTTGTAGCATTTTGTCTCTTCTTTGCCCTCATTGTAGAATCATAAATTTAGAGCTAGAAGAGCTAGAATTGACTATCAAGTTCAACTGTTTCATTTTAGAAATGAATTAAGTCAGATTGTGACTTGCACAGGGTTACCACATAGTGGTAGCCAAGGAAATGATTTTTGGTCTGAGAAGTCACAGAGATGGTAGTTTGGTTGATATATAGATCAGTCAACTGACATCCTTTCCAAAAGCTGATTTGATTACTGCACCCAGAGCAAGATGTAGATAGGGGGAAGGTGATGATGGCAAGATGACTTGATGGAATGCACAACCTAGTCTGGTCTAGTCTAGGACTATCTCAAAGACCTGAGTTGTGCTCCTGGGTCTGAGTGACTTTGGGCAAGATGATACCTAGGACTCAATTTTTTGTTCTGTACAATAAAGAACACTGGACGAGATAATCTCCAAGGTCTCATCCAACATTGAAGCCCTATGCTTTTACAAATCCCATATTCCTTCCACCAGTTGGAACATCTAATGGGAAAAGACCCCCACTCCCTTACAATAACTCACATTTGTAGAGCTCTTTAAGGTTTACAAAGTGTTTTTCTCATATCATTAGGAAGCATCCTCATGCAGTAGGAAAAGTGCTGCATTTTAGGGTCAGAGGATGTGGGGGTCCTATTCCCGTTTCTACGTTTTATTACCTGTGTGACCTTGGGCAAAATACTTAACCACTCTGGCTCTCATCAGTGAAGGTCAGAAGAGGTTAGAATAGATAACTTTCGAGATCCCCTCAGCTTGTAGAGAATGCAAGTAATATTATCCTCATTCTCCACTGAGGAAACAGGGCCTTACAGAAGGAAATGACCATATTGCTCATGGCCACACAGCTAGTAAGTCTCAGAACTAGGGGTGTGTACCCCATTTTCCTGCCTTCCAAGTCTGGCGCTCTTTCACATACACTCTGGAGGTGCTGTTTTCTGCTCTCCCTGTAGTGACTGAATAAATAGCATTTGTACAGGACCTACTATGCGCCAGGACCTGGGCTAAGCACTTTGAAAATATTATCTCATTTGAGACTCACAACAACCTTGGGAAGTTGGTGCTATTACTGAGGAAACTTAAGGTGAAGCGACTTGCCCGAGGTCCCACAAGTGTCTGAAGTCATACTTGAACTCAAGTCTTCCTGATTCCAGTCCCAGCTCTCCATCTGCTGAGCCACCTAGCTTCCCATTTGCAAGTACAAGCCCAAGGACCACTTGCCCTCTCTTTCTGGAAGGACCATTAGGAGCAGGAGACTTTTGTTCCCTCTTGAGTTTCAAAAATATAGTCATATTTTTTGTCACCATAAGCCAATGGTAAATTAAATGAAAACTAGAAATAGAGTGGATTTGCTAAGTATTTTAATGAACTGTCCTCTACCCCTGTTTAAGTGAGAAACCTTGAGAGTACAGGTTCTCCCTGCCCTTGGGCTCAGAGATTCATTGCACCAAACATATGGAAAAGAGTGATTCCTCCACATCCTTGGATTTTAAAGCAAGGTAGTGGATTTGATGGGAAACAATAGGTATTAGTCAACAGTTATAAATATAATTTGTCCATTAGACCCGAAAGCCAAGTTGTGGCATGTTCTCCTTTGATGTTTTACTCCCCTCTAGTGGTTTTTTGTATAGTACACTGTAATATCACTAGTACATTTTCCAAATAGTGTTAGGTTTCTGAACCCCAGAACAATAAAGGTATTGAAAGTAGCAGGTGTCTTCATTGAAAAGACAGGCCTACAAATTCCTCTGCTGTCCTATTATCAAGTTTAAACTTGAAAACCTTTAGGTTTTGCATGGGAATTTTTCATTTGTGATGGAGATCTTTCTGAAAGCCAACAGGATGTAGAATGAACATTGGATCTTGACAGAAGACCAGGATTCAAGTCTAGTCTTTGCCAGTAATTTGCTGGGTGACCTTGGGGTATAATCTCATCTAACAGTTTACTCAACAGTAAAATAGGGATCACAGTAGTAACTACCTCCCAGGGTTGTTGGGTTAATGTTACCTGAAGCTAGTACTACAACAACAAAGCACAGATAATAGGGGGAGGGGTGTGTGTACAGGTGGAGGGAGGGATGATGAGAACACCTGCCTCCTGGGGTTGTGGTAAGGATCGAATGAGATGATGTCATCATAAATGGTAACCATGAGTATAAATTAATCCGTAAAGTATATTACCAACTATGATTAGCTAAGATTCAATTTGATTTTTTTTTGTAATTCAGCTCCATTTATCCCTGCTCTGTATCTTGTCAGTAAGGAAGCTCTTTGTCATTCTCAAACAAGGATCATAAAGATATTTTTAAAAATTCTGACAAGATATAAGAAGAAGGGCCAGAAGGAATCACAGATTTAAACAGGACAGCTTTGAAAATTGTATGTTGAGCTTATTATACATTTCAATGGAAAAGCAAGCCATGCATAACAGAGATTTGTAGTTTTATGTGCAATCCTTCTTTTCTGTTCTAACATATATATATATACATATACGTTTACATTTATATATATAAATGTTAATTTTCTTTGGTTCAGAATTTTTTAAAATCATTTAAAAAACCAAGAATCATAGATGTCCCATAGAAAGGAATCTATTCCAACCCGCTCATTTTACAGATGAGAAAGTTAAGACCCAGGGTAAGTGATTGCCCAAGGTCACACAGGTAAGTAAGCATCAGAGACAAGATCTGAACCTCGTTCTTTTGGCCAGAATCAGAGCTTCTTTCCTCCCCCCTTCTCCCTCTCCACTTCACCATGTTGAAGTTTAAAGATCAGTAGCTCTTTAAAATTTAAAGTAGCAGTAGCTCTGGGTCTGACAATAACATTTTAATGAATTCTTCTTAGATAACAAATTTAGCTACCCTGATTAAAAGCATTCAGTTTTATGTTGTTTTAATGTTTTTCTAAATCCTTCTTCTGCTGTGGTTAACACATTAAGGGCTGAATGAAGATCATGCCAAGTCGACTGCACCTATGGGTCAATCACTTCTAACTGGGTCTGACAGAGAAATTGATGGAATGCTAATGGAGAGCAGCGGGACCTCTGTTGTGGGGACAGCTGGAGGAAAGGGTCAGGGATCTCTCAGCAATTACTAAAACCTCAATTTACCGAGGAGGCCAAAGGTATTTAAAGAAAATGTTCCTTTACTCCAAGTAAATTAGTGTTGGGTAGAAAGGATAGTAACATCTAGATTTCAAGGTTTTGAGTGGTGTCCCCCTTGACATTTTCTCAATGACAATTCACCAGGACCCAGATAACCTTCACAATAGTGAAACCCACCTAAGTCAGGTTCTTAATGCCCAGTTCAGTTCAAAATTCTTTCCCAAAGGGGCAGCTAGGTGGTGCAGTGGATAGAGTACCAGCCCTAGAGTTGGGAGGACCTGAGTTCGAATGTGGCTTAACTGTGTAACCTTGGACAAGTTATTATACTTCTTTGAGCCTCAGTTTCTTCATCTATAAGGTGGAGGGGTTAGACTAAATCATTCAATCATTCATTTATTATTATTAATTTATTATTACTATTAACGCTCTCCTAGATCTTCGGTATACAGATACAAAGGTGAGACAGTTTCTGTACTCAAGGAATTTACATTCTTCCTGGGGAGAGGGATGTTACATGTTCACAGATAAGTAAATTCAAGTTATACACAAGATATATATGTATACACAAATATAAACACACATACGTGTGTGTGCGCGTATATATGCATATATACATACACACATGTACATATAGACACACGTATATGCATATATACATGCATGCACATGTAGACAGGCATGTACACACAGGTATACACACATACATATATATACATGTATGTACACATACATACATACATATGTTCAGAGAACAGTGCGATCATTTGACTGGAATGTAGAACATATACAGGAGAGAAATATGAAGTCAACCCAGAAAGATTGTCTAGAGTCAGATCATGAAGGGCTTTGTTAATTATAATAAGAATACTTATTATAGCTAGCCTTTATATAGTTCTTTAAGATTTACAAGGGGCTTTACAAATATTATCTCATTTGACCTCACAACAACCCTAAGAGGTAGATGCTATTATTATCCCCATTTTACAGATGAGGAAACCGAAGCAGACAGTGGTTAAGTGACTTGCCCAAGGTCACACAGCTAAGAAGTATCTGAAGTTGAATTTGAACTCAGGTCTTCTGACTCTAGGGCCAGTGCTCTATCCACTGTGCCACCTAGCTGCCGGTATTATGGCAACTGGCTTTAAATGCCAGAGAAGTTTGTGGTTTATCCTAGAGATAATGGGAAGCCAGAGAAGCTCCCTGAGCAAGGAATCAACACATTCAGATCTGTGCTTTAGGAATATCCATTTATCAGCTGTCTGGAGTAGAGGCGGTCTATGCAGTGAGACTCAGGAGGCTATCAAATTGGTCCAGGTGAAGAGGATGAGATATACAGGTGAACTACCTACCTCCTCTGGCAGGATGATGGAGGTGACATACAGAGGAAAGGTGAAGGGGGGAAAGAACAAGCAGAGGATGGTGAGTTTTGTGCTTTTGAAAAGAAGACAAAAGAGATTCTATATGGAATCACTGAGGATCTTTGAAAGGTAAATTTTCTCTCATGTTATTAAAGGGGAGGCAATCAGCTTTCTCTGGCAGGTAGCTGTCACAGTAATTACAGTGTTAGCCTTTGAATCAGGAAGACCTGAGTTCAACTCAGACATTAGCTTCGTGACCATGGGTAAGTTACTTAACCTCTCACCCTCAGTCTCGTCATTTGCAAAATGGGCACAATAAAGCTTATGTGGCAGAGTTGTTGTGAAGATCAACCAGGAGAAACATGTGTAAGGCAATGTATGAACCTTAAAGCTTTATGTAAAAGGTAGCTATTATTATGAAGAAACTTACATGTTTGGAACTTAGTAAAAATCATTCAGGGATGAACCATTCAATACATTGCTCAGTGCTGGGCACATTTGTTGTTCAGTCATTCAGTTGTGTCTTCATGCCCCCGTGGAACATAGCACACTAGGACTTTCCATTCTTCTACTCTTTCCCAACGTCTGTCTAGGCTCTTGTTCGTTGCTTCCATGGCACTATCTATCTTATCCTCTGCCATCCCCTTTTCCTTTTGTCTTCCATCTTTCCCGCCATCAGGTTTCTGATGAGTCCTATCTTCTCATTATGTGGCAAAAATATTTGAGTTTCAGCTTCAGTATTTATCCTTCCAAAGAACAATCTGAACTAATTTCTTTAAGTATTGACTGATTTGATCTCTTTGCTGTCCAAAGGATTATAAAAAGTTTTCTCCAGCATCAGAGTTTGAAAGCGTTGATTGTGTGGCAGATAGATTCTGTGGTAGACAGAGTGTCTGTAGAACTATGGACAGAGGTTCACAATATTGCCTGGGAGGTAGCAGCCAAAAACATTCCAAAGAAAAGGAAGAGCAACTTTCCTTATAGTCCAGCTCTCCCAGTTATATTTTGCTATTGGAAAAACCACAGCTTTGACTATATGGACCTCTGTCAGCAGGGTGATGTCTCTGCCTTTTGGTACGCTGTCCAGATTTGCCATAGCTTTCCTTCTAAGGAGCCAAATATCTTTCAATTTCATAGCTACCATTGCCATCTGCAGTGATCTTTGAGCCCAAGAACATAAAATCTGACACTGCTTCCATTTCTTCTCTGTTTGCCTGGAAGTGACGAGACCAGTTTTTTAATGTTAAACTTCAAGCCAGCTTTTACTCTCCTGTTTCACTCTCATCAAGAGGTTTCTTAATTCCTCTTCATGTTCTGCCATCAGAGTAGTATCATCTGCCTCTCTGAGACTGTTGATATTTCTTTTTTAAAATATATCTTGTTTTTACAAATTATTTATTTATTTTTAGTTTTCAGTGTTAACTTCCATAAGATTTTGAGTTCCAAATTTTCTCTCCATCTTTCCCCTCCTCCAACACAAGATGGCATGTAATTTGATATAGGATCTTCATATACATTCATATTGAGCCTATTTTTACATTAGTCATGTTGTAAAGAAGAATTAGAACCAAAGGGAGAAGCCGTGAGAAAGAAGAAACCAACAAAAAAAGAAAAGCGAGAAATAACTTTCCCCCAAGATGGCACCGAAGGCGAAGAAGGAAGCCATTGTCCCCCACAAGACGGAGGCCAAGTCCAAGGTCTTGAAGGCTAAGAAGGCGATGTTGAAGGGTGTCCACAATCACAAAAAGAAGAAGATCTGAACATCCCCCACCTTTCGGTGACCCAAGACACTAAGACTTGGAAGGCAGCCCAAATACCCTCGGAAAAGTGCCCCTCGGAGAAACGAGCTGGATCACTATGTCATCATTAAGTTCCCTTTGTCCACTGAGTCTGCTATGAAGAAGACTGAGGACAACAACACCCTAGTCTTCATTGTGGATGTCAAAGCCAACAAGCATCAGATAAAGCAGGCGGTAAAGAAGCTGTATGACATTGATGTAGCCAAGGTCAACACACTCATCTGGCCTGATAGAGAGAAGAAGGCCTATGTCTGACTTGCTCCAGACTACGATGCTTTAGATGTTGCCAACAAAATTGGAATTGTCTGAACTGTGTCCAGCCATCCCACTCCACCTACAATAAAAAGTTTTCCAGTAAAAAATAAAAAGAGAAAGAGAGAGAGAGAGAGAGGGAGAGAGAAATAATATGCTTCAATCTGCATTTGGACTCCATAGTTCTTTTTCTGAATGTGGATAGCATTTTCCATCATGAGTCCTGGAGTTGTCTTGGATCCTTGCATTGCTAAGAAGAGATAAATCTATCAAAGTTAGTCATCACACATTGTGGCTGCTACTTTGTATAATGTTCTCCTGATTCTGCTCACTTCACTCGGCATCAATTCATTGAAGTCTTTCCACATTTTTTCTGAAGTCTGCCTGCTCATCATTTCGTATTGCACAATAGTATTCCATTACATTCATATACCACAACTTGTTCAGCCATTCCCCAATTGATGGGCATCCCTTCAATTTCTAGTTCTTTGCTACCACAAAAAGAGCTACTGTAAATATGTTTGTACATGTGGGTCCTTTTCCCATTTGTATGATCTTTTTGGGATACAGTCCTACAAGTGGTATTGCTGGATCAAAGGGTATGCACATTTTTATAGTCCTTTGGGCATAGTTCCAAATTGCTCTCTAGAATGGTTGGATCAGTTCACAACTCCACCAACAATGCATTAGTGTTCCAATTTTCATGCATCTTCTCCAGCATTTATAATTTTCCTGTTTTGTGAGACTGTTGACATTTCTCCTGGCAACCTTAATTCTGACTTTTGATTCATCCATCCTGGCATTTCATATGATATGTTCTGCATATAAGTTAAATAAATAAAGTTACCATATACAGCGTTATCATACTCCTTCTCAATCTTGTTTGATTTTTTTTAATTTTTAATTTTTTTTCTCCTTTTCAATCTTAAACCAATCAGTTGTTCCATGTTTGGTTCTAACTGTTGCTTCTTGGCTTGCATATAGGTTACTCAACAGACAAATAAGATGATCTGGTACTGCCATTTCTTTGAGAACTTGACACATTTTGTTGTGATCCACACAGTCAAAGGCTTCAATGAAGCAGAAGTAGATGTGTTGTTGGTTTGTTTGTTGGTTTTTCCTGAAACTCACTTGCTTTGCCCATAATCCAACAAATGTTGGCAATTTGGTCTCTAGCTCTTTCGCCTCTTAAAAAATCGGCCTGCACTTCTGGTAATTCTTGGTTCACATATTGCTGAACCCTAGCTTACAGAACCTTAAGTATAACCTTGCTGGTGTGTGAGATGAGTGCAACTGTTTGATAATTTGAACATTCTTTGGCATTTCTCTTCTTTAGGATTTATCTTTTCTAAAATGTTCTTTTCCAATCCAGTGGCCACTACTGAATTTTCCAAATTTGCTGATATATTGAATGCAGCACTTTAACAGCATCATCTTTTAGAATTTTAAATTGCTCAGTTTGAATTCCATCACTTCCACTAGCCTTATTGTTAGCAAAGCTTACTAAGGCCCACTTGACTTCATTCTCCAGGATGTATGGTTTTAGATCAGTAACCACACCATCATGGTTACTGGTGATGTTGTTGTTTAGTTTTTTTTTTGTGTGTGTATTCTGGTAGCATCTTCTTAATCTCTTCTGCTTCTGTTAAGTCTCTACCATTTTTGTCTTTTATCATGCCCATTTTTTCATGTAACATTCCCTTGACATATCTAATTTTCTTGAAGATATCTCATCTTTCCCTTTCTATTGTTTTCTTCTTCTTTGCATTGCTCATTTAAGAAGACCTTCTTGTCTCTCCATTTTATTCTCTGGAATTCTGTTTTCAGTGGGATATATCTTTCCCTTTCTCTTTTGCCTTTGGCTTACCTTCTTTCTTCAGCTATTTGTAAAGCCTCATCAGCCAGCCATTTTGCTTTCTTGTTCTTCTTTTTCTTTGCAATGTTTTTATTGCTGTCTCCTATACAATATTGTGAACCTCTGTCCATAGTTTGTCAGGCACTCTATCAACCAGATACAGTCCCTTACTTTATTCATCATTTTTACTTCATATTCATAAAGGATATTATTATTATAAAGGATATTATTCCTGTACAGTCTAATAGTTTCCCCTACTTTCTTCAGTTTAAATCAGCATTTTGCAATAAGAAGCTCATGATCTGAGCCACAGTCAGCTCCAGATCTTGTTTTAACTGATTCATATAGAGCTCATCCATCTTTGGCTGCAAACTATATAATCAATCCGATTTCAATATTGGCCATCTGGTGATGTCCATTTGTAGAGTCGCCTTTTGGGTTGTTGAAAAATAGTGTTTGCTGTGACCAGCAACTTATCTTGACAAAACTCTATTAGTCTCTGCCCTGCCTTTGTTTTTCAAGGCCATACTTGCCTATTATTCCAATTATCTTTTGATTTCCTACTTTAGGATTTCAATCCCCTATGATGAATGTGATGTCTTTTTTTCTGGTGTTATTTCTAGAAAATGTTGTGGGTCTCCATAAAACTGATCAACTTTGATCTCTTTGGAATCAGTGGTTGGAGCATTGTTGGAGCTACTTGTAGTTGTCCTTTGCTCTTCCCCAGTAATGTGTTGGATACCTTTTGACCTAAGGAGCTCATCTTCTAGTTTCATATCTTTTATAATTTTAATACTGTTCATGGCATTTTATTGGCAAAGACACTGAAGTTGTTTGCTATTTCCTTCTCCAGCGGAGCACATTTTGTTAGAACTCTTCATTATAACCTGCCCATCTTGGGTAACCCTGTACAGCATATTTCATAGTTTCATAGCAAGCCCCTCCACCAGGACAAGATAGTGATCAATAAGCATCTAGTAGGTGACAAATTAAAGCTTGTTTACTGATTAATAAACAGACAAGAATTTGATGTGCCTTTCAGATTGTGAGCTCTGTTAGGCCAAGGACATTTTTTAAAATCACAATGACTCAATTAATAAGTGTTTGTGAAAGTTATGAATGTGACTGTGGGCAAATTACTTCACCTGTCCTAGCTCTAACATTTCACGACTTTATGCGTCCTGGAAGAAATATCAAGAGAAAAGAAGATGCCTGTTTAAAAAACACTATGAGAGCAAAGAAAATAAGAGTAATCAAAGGAATTCCTTACTTTCTCGAAGCCTGAAATACCTCCCATGGAGTTAGACAGACACATAAGCCTTATTCTTTGGGATGTGTATTTTGTTAGAATGACACGATAACTCCTGATTGGTTTCTGTAATGTCCAAAACAGAGTTTAGGTCTGGTTCTCTCTGAAACCTGGGCAATAGAGTCCTGGATCCTGTTGAAAAGGTACACAATGAATAGACAGAACCAAAATGGAGGACTAGAGCCAGGAACCCAGCCAAACTCTCCCAACATTCATCTCCAAACAACTTTAAAATAATTCATGAAATTGAATTGTGGAGCAGCATAACATCAAAAAAGTTTTCCAGTCCAAGACAACAACTTAAGAATTTGGAAGGAAAAGTCTGTGACACTGGGGTGAGGATCAGCCCAGGAAGCATGTGACAGCAACACTAGCTGTGGTCATAGGAGACAGCTGCAATAGCAACGGCAGAAGTAGCAGCTTTGGGAGCTCTTAGTGCAGAGACTTTCCAGGACAGAGACAAACACTAGTGCTTGAAGCTGTGGGGAAGCAGGTATCCTTCCTGAGCAAAGACCAGAGTGAAGAAGAGAAAAACTGTGACTACATCTCTCCCCTGATCACACCACCTTGGAAGCACTAAAAACTTACAGACCCCAGAAAAAGCTATGAAAACAGTAGCATGAAAAAGCCTAAAACTTGGGATAGAGCATCCCTACTTCTAAGTGAGCAGAACCCAACTTTAACATAAAGTTAAAAATCAAGAAATAGGCCTGAAAAAAAGATCAAACAACAAAAAAAGAACCTGACCATAAAAAGCTGCAATGGTAACAGGGAAAATCAAGACACAAACTTAGAAAAATACAACTGATATCAAAGCAGCTACAAACAAAGAAAAAAAATGCAAATTGGGCAAGCCTAATAAGAATTTCTGGAAGAACTAAACAAAGAGATACAAGTTTAGAGGGAAAACTGGTAAAATGAAATGAGTGATATAATAAAATTATGAAAAAGAATTAACAGTTTGGTAAAATAGACACAAAAATTCACTGAAGAAAAGAACTCCTTATAAAGCAAAATTGGCCAAATGGGGAAAGAGGTACAAAAGTGGAAGCTAATGACTCCATGAGACATCAAGAAACAAAAAAGCAAAGTCAAAAGAATGAAAACATAGAAGAAAATGTGACAATTATCAGAAAAAGAATTAAACTGGAAAATAGATTAAAGAGAGCTAATTTAAGAAATATTGGACTACCTGAAAGTCATGATCCAAAAAGAGCCTAAAGCTTATATTTCAAGAAATTATCAAGGAAACTTGCCCCCCAGTATTTTAGAACTAGAGGATAAAATAGAAATTAAAAGAATCCACCAATCACATCCTGAAAAAGATCTCAAAATGAAAACTCCCAGGAATATTCCAGCCAAATTTCACAGTTTCCAGGTCAAGGAGAAAATGTTACAAACATTTAGAAAGGAATAATTGAAATATTGTGGAGACACAGTCAGGACCATACACTATTTAGCAACTTCCATGATAAAGGATTGGAGGGCTTGGACTATGATATTCCAGAAGGCAAAGGAACTACAATTACAACTAAGAATAATGTGCTCAGCAAAACTGAGTGTAATCTTTCAGGGAGAAAAATAGATATTTAATGAAATAAAGGACTTTCAAATATTCCTGATGAAAAGAAATAGAAATAGAAAATTTGACATTCAAACACAAACTTCAAGAGAAGCATAAAAAGGTAAACATAAAAGAAGTCATAAGGCACTCACTAAGGTTAAACTGTTTACATTCTTATATGGGAAGATGATACATGTAACTCCTAAGAACTTTCTTATTATGTTAGGGCAGTTAGAAGGAGTCTACATAGACAAAGGCATGGGTATGAGTCAATTTTGTTGGGATGATCTAAAAAAAATGAAGCAGTGAGAATGAGGGATGCACTGGGAGAACAAGGAAGGGAGAGGAAGAATGGGGGAAATTATCTCATGTAAAAGATGTGCACAAGAAAGAGCTTTTATAATGGTGGGGAAAATGTAGGGTTGATAGACAATGCTTGAATCTCACTCATCCAAGAGGGAAGAATACATAATACATACATACACATATACATATGAATACACATATGATATGTACATATATACAAACATACATACATACACATTTAGTTGGGTGTAGAAATCTAGCTCACCTAACAGAGAAATAGGAGGGGAAGAAGATTAAGAGAAAAGGGGGTGGGGTGTGAGAAAAGGGAAAATGAGTTAAGGGAGGCAGTCATTGGAAGGAAAATAGACTTTTCAAGAGGAACAGGGTAAAAAGAGAGAGAAGGACAAACAGGAGAAAATAGGATAGAGGGAAATACACAGTTAGTAATCATAACTGTGAATGTGAATGGGATGAACTCCCCTGTAAAACAGAAGCAGATAGTAGAGTGGATTATAAACCATAATCCACACTTGAAAAGAAAATATACAAAGAGTTAAAATAAGGGGCTGGAGCAGAATCTATTATACTTCTGCTGAAGTTAAAAGGGCAGGGGTAGCGTTCATGATCTCAGACAAAAATAGAGCTAATTAAAAGAGATACTCAGGGAAATTACATTTCGCTAAAAAGGTACCATAGGAAATGAAGTAATGTCAATATTAAACATATATTCAACAAATGGCAGAGCATCCAAATTCTTCAAGGAAAAGTTAAATGAATTGCAGGAAGAAATAGATAGTAAAACTATACTAATGGGAAATTTCCATTTTCCTCTCTCAGAACTAGATAAATCTAACCATAAAATAAATAAGAAAGAAGTCAAGGAGATAAATACAATTTTAGAAAAGCTAGATATGACAGCCCTCTGATGAAAATTGAATGGTAATAGAAAGGAGTATACCTTTTTCTCAGCTGTATATGGCACTTTCACAAAACTTGACTGTGTATTAGGACATAAAATACTCAGAAACAAATGCAAAAAAGCAGAAATGTCAAATGCACCTTTTTCAAACCATAATGCAATAAAAATTACATCCAATAAAGCACTTTGGAAGCATACATTAAAAATTAATTGGAAAGTAAATAATCTCATCCTATAGAATGAGTGGATCAAAGAACAAATCATAGAAATAATAGAGGATGACAACAATGAGATGACATATCAAAATTTATGGGATGCAGCTAAAGCAATACTTAGAGGGAAATTTATATCTCTAAACATTTACATCACAAAATTCAGAAAGAGCAGATCAATAAATCAGACATACAATTTTAAAAAACTAGAAAAGGAACAAATTAAAAATCCCAAATTAAAAACCAAATTGGAAATCCTGAAAATCCAAGGAGAGATTAATAACATTGAAAGTAAGAAAACTATTGAACTAATAACTAGAACTACAAGCTGGTTTTATGAAAAAAAAATAGATAAACCACTGGTTAATTTGATATTTTAAAAAAGAAAAAACCAAACTGAAAATATCAAAAATTAAAAGGGTGAATGCACTATCAATGAAGATAAAATTAAAGCAATTATTAAGACCTGTTTTGTCCAATTATGTGCCAAAAAAGCTGATAATCTAAGTGAAATAGAAGAATATTTATAAAAATATAAACTGCCCAGATTAACGGAAGAAATAGAATACTTAAAATAACCACATCTTAGAAATTGAACAAACTATCAGTGAGATCCCTAAGAAAAAATTCCCAGGACTAGATGAATTTACTAGTGAATTCTACCAAACATTTAAGGAACAATTAATTCCAATGCTATCTAAATTATTTGAAAAAATTAGGTAAAAAACGAGTCCTACCAAATTCCTTCTACAGCACAAATATGTTTTTGATACCTAAACCAGAGAATATAAAAACAAAAAACTATAGACTGATTTCCCCAATTTTTTTCCAGGCAAAAATTTTGAATAAATACCAGCAAGGAGATTACAGCAATATAATCACAAAGATCATGCACTATGACCAGGTGAGATTTATACTAGGAATCCAGGGCTACTTTGATATTAGGAAAACTATGGTTGGCCATACCAATAACAAAAACAGCAAAAATATGTGATTATCTCAATAGATACAGGAAAAGCTTTTGACATAATACAATATCCATTCTTATTAAAACGCTGGAAAGCATAGGAATAAATGGAACTTTTGTTAAAATGATAAGTAGCATCTATCTAAAACAAAGAGCAAACATTATCTGTAATGTAATCTTAAACTAGAAGCCTTCCTGATAAGATCAGGGGTGAAGTAAGGATGCCCATTGTGGCCACTATTACTCAATATTGTATTAGAAAAGCTAGCTATAGCAATAAGACAAGAAAACAAAATTGAAGGAATAAGAATAGCTAATGATCATTCTTTGCAGATGATATGATGATTTACTTAGTGAACCCTAGAGAATAAACTAAAAAATTCATTGAAACAATTAACAAATTTAGTGAAGTTGCAGAATACAAAATGAACCCACATAAAGCATTAGCATTTCTATATATTATCAACAAAACACAAATTTGAAATTTGGAATAATTTCAGACAATATAAAACACTTGGGAGTCTGCCTGCCAGGACAAACCTAGAAACTATATGAACATAAAACACTTTTCAATACAAAAAAAAAAAAAGACAGACTTGAGCAACTGCTCATGAGTAGGCTGAGCCAATGTAATTCATTGCCATTGAGGAGGGGGAGAGATCTTTGACTCTTTCCTCCCCTAAAATGTAATCAGTCATTAAGCCTTTATTTAGCACCCTCTTTGTGGCAGGCACTGTGCTAAGTTCTGGAGATACAAATATAAAAAATGAAATGATCCTTACTCTCAAGTGTCAAGCAAGAGACGATATTGGAGAAGGGCCCGAAAGGGAAAGGGTGGAGCTGTTATCAATGGTGTGCTGGAACCAGCTCAAACCACTTATTAAATTTTCAGTGTCAGTATTTACATCTCAAAATTACTATAAGCCAGGGCTTGATTTACTGTGTTGTTGACATCTAGACTTAAGAAAGAAATGAAGACATTGTTAATAATGCAAATTAAACTTTAAAGCATGTTGCCAGTACTTTTTCACCTTACAAAGACTATTGTTAAATATTTATTAGTATACCCCTGAGCCATTTCCAGAGCTTTTATAGTCCACAAAGAGAGGAGATTTTTCCACAAGAGTTCAGCATCAGTCACCAATAATCTTCCATGTAACACCCCATCCCCGGGGACCAATCAGGAGTTTCTGTGTCATCCCAGGAAAGCATATTCCCTTCAGCAAGCATCGAAAGCCTGTGTTCCTAAGCAAGAAGCCAGGGTAAACATCTAGCTAGCTCTGTAGGAGATGCGCCAGTCCAACAACTCAGGGTTCTCTTGATAATCGTTGTTATATATGCACAATGACCGCAATTATATTAAAGTTATTTTTATTTTTATTTTTTATTATGAATTTAACAAATATCTGTAAGCCTGAATATTTCAAAATGCAAAGAACAGAAAAGAGGATTTTATATGAAACTGTGAACTTCTGATATGACTACAATGATGTAAATGAAGACATAGACCCTTTTAACTGAGAAGTTAGAGTACAGCTGAGATGTACACCTATAAGAGTAGACACAAATCATATTCTGATTGAAGGTCCAGTGGGACTGTGACAGCCTTGGGAAAAAAATACTCCCTATCTCCTCTCATCCTGAAGGAGGAAGAGAGCTGAAATCTCCTGAAGGATGAACAGTTTTTGAGTACAAGGGGTGGTCAAGGGCTCAGGCCTACTGCAATGAATGAGTTTACAGGTGTGTGGAGAAGGGAGGGAAGGGACTGAGAGAAGAGTAGGGGGAGGTGTCTGCATTGCCCTTCCAAGACCACCATGCTCAAGCAGTGAAGATGCTGCTTCTAAACCAAGCAATTTCAACTTTGGGACAATCATCGTAAGAGAAGCCAAGATAAATACTAATATCACTATTGCTCTCGCTGCCTCTGCTTTTGGACCAACCAAGGGCGAGATTCTAGGAAAGGATAGTAGCTAAATGATGTGGGGCCACCCTGAGCCATAGCAGAAAGACTGTAGCTGTCCTTGTTTTCAGAGAAAGATAATGTTAATACTCTCTCATACCTTTCTCCTCTTTTCCTCCTAGAGGAGCAGGTACCCATTCCAAGCTTATCTGTTTCTTTAAAGCCTAATCTGTATTTCTGTCCATTTCATCCTAAAATCTAGTATTAAATTAAAACTGTGGCACACCCAACGCATTATTGTTCTGTATGTATTTAATTTGCTCAAAGGTGGGAGGGGGAGCTACGATCAGCTACAGAGAGAGGAGATTCTCTTTCTAATTTGCTGGCAATTTGAAGCTAGCTGGGGGCTTGAGACTAAACAAGAGATTATTATTATTGTCTCCCAAAAGTAGGGAAAAGATTAAATTATTCCAGGCAAAAAACAACAACAACAAAAAAAACATGGACATGCATTGTGGACATACATCATTCTAGAGAAAGAAGCCTTAAGTAAAGAGCTAGAGTCACAGAGGCCTTGGGTAACTCCCTCTCAATTGTTTTCTTCCAAAGCAGGCCCCAACCCTAAACCTAGAGAAAAGTCACACCCATGGGGATGCCTGAAGGGAGGAACTGGGAAAGACTGGCTCAGTGGGTGTGGGTCAGAGAGAGGGAGTAGCTTGTTACCTCTTCTGCCAAAAAAACTCCTACACTGCACGCCCTACCCCCATCCTCCCACCCCCCACAATAACAGAATTCAGGCCAAATACAATGGACAACATTGGTACCAAAGTGTCAAAGTTCAAGCCTGCATCCTTCCTGTTAACAGTCTCACTTTTGTATCTGTATCTCTAACGTTTAGCACAATGCGTAACCTCTTTTTACTCAGTTTGTGACTTCATGCATGTAGAGAGCTCTCTGTGAGTGATTTTCTCTACCAGTACTCATCGGTACCTATTCTGCAGCTTGGTCTTAGCTGTTTGGAACAAGGACAAGTTAAGTCATTTGCCCAGGGTCACCCGGTCTCTATGTGGCACAGGTGAGATTTAAATGGATATTCTCCTAACTCAGAGGCTGGTTCTTTATCTTCTATGTCACATTGCCTGACACATAGTGGAAGTTTAATAAATGTTGGTTGATCTATTGAATGTGACATGTACTGTAAGTACCAATTTCTCTTTTGGTTAGTTTCGCTTAATTGTTTCAGGGAATGTACATTCTAGGGGGCTCTCTATATGCTGGTTGGGATGTGTCTTCCATATCAAAACAAAGTATTAATAAAAAACATATGTTAAATGATAAAGGACGGGAACCACATGTGAAGTAGGTACAATGGGGCCAGCTTTAGGAGTGCAGAGTTGAAAAGGCAATGGAAACAGTGAGGTCAGCAGTACAAGCTATTTTTCAGGTATCTACATAACCACACCCAGCTGTGGCAAAAAAAAAAAAAAAAGTCATGGAAAGATGGGATAAAGTAAAGAAACAAGGGGAGAAAATAAGGAAGAAAGTCAGCAAATATAGAAGAAAACTAATGGGGTACCTTAGAGGTAGTACAGTATAGTAGAGGGCAGCTAGGTGGTGCAGTGAGAAAAGTGCCAGGCCTGATGTCAGGAAGGCTCACTCATCTTCCTGAGGTCAAATCTGGCCTCAGACACTTGCTAACTGTGTACCTTGAGTAAGTCACTTAACCACGTTTGCCTTAGTTTCCTCATCTGCAAAATGAGCTAGAAAAGGAAGTGGCAAAACCACTCCAGTGCCATTGCCAAGAAAACCCCAAATGGGGTCACAAAGAATTGGACATAACTGAAGAATGACTGAACAACGTTGCATCAAAACAAAGCTTATCAGTCTGAAAAAGGGAAAAAGCAGGTAAGGTGAGCGTGCATCAAATCTTATTTTACCAAAATGAACATTGCAATGAAAATATTTATTGACTAAGAGACTTATAAAAATTCCAGTTGGGTCACCGAGTCAGCATTTGAAGGGGCCTTAAAGGTCATCTGATCCAAGCCCAAGGGCAGCGAGGTGGTGTAGTGGATAGAACACCAGGCATGGAGTCAGGAAGACCTGAGTTCAAATCCGGCCTCAGACATTTACTAGCTGTATGACCCTGGACAAGTCGCTTAATCCTGTTTGTCTCAGTTTCTTCATCTGTAAAATGAGCTGGAGAAAGAAATGGCAAAACCACTCCAGTATTTTTGCCAAGAAAACCCCAGAGCATCAGACACGACTGGAAAATGACTGCAAAACAGCAACAAATTCTAAGCCACTCATTTGAACTCAAATGAAAAATTTGAAGTTTAGGGTATTTAAGTGGTTTCCCATTGAAACACAGGTAAAGTGGATTCCAACTCAGCTCTTTTGACTACAGATCCAGAATCTCTTTCGATACATCCCCTATATTTTAAATAATATTTAATACAGTATGCTTATCTTAACATGTAATTCTGACAGTCCCTTGAATCTAGGTCCATTGAGTACCATTTCCACTATTCCACACTTTCAACTCTTGTTTAGGATGCAATTAGATAACATAATTGTGATTCTAAAGTTACTCAATTGACTGTGAATGTTATACATCTTGTGTGGCATCAGAAAGATGGCCTTATTGGAAGAAGGTTTTGTTCTAGAATTTGCCCAAAGTTAAAGACAAACACTTGTATGAGAAGAAATGACATGGTAGAGACCTATTTAGGAATCTTTGCTAAATCTTTGCTAAAATTGGAAACAAAGTAGATTCCTATTTATTGGGAAATGGCTAAAAAAAAAGATGTGGTAAATGAACTAAGGAAATAGTACTGTTTCATAAAAAAAAAAAATGATCATGTGATGGATATAGAGAAGCATGGGAAAATTTATATGAACTGATGCAAAATGAAATAGCTTAATCCAAGAAAACAATATATACAATGACTAATTCAATCCAATAAATTCACTGCAATGAACATTCACTACGTGCTTACTATGTGCCAGGCACTGTTCTATGTGCTGGGGATACAATTAATAAAAAGAAAGATAGTCTCTGTCCTCAAGAAGCTTACGATCTAACTGGGGAGACAACATACAAAAGCAGAAAAATGGAGGTGGGGAGGGAAAGAGGGAAAGGATACATACCAGGGGGTATCTCATTTTGTGGCGTTAAAAAAATCATGCTGGGCAGCAGATGCAAAGTAGAGTAAACCTGGAAAATCGAGTTTCTGCCCTCTATCAAGGAAGGTATTGGAAGGAGGTTGGTGTTCCACCCTTCAGCTCTCCAATCAGGGGAAAGGAGACTGGGGCAACTAGGTGGTACAGTGGACAGAGGACCAGGTCTGGAGTCAGGAAGACCTGCCGTTCAAATTTGGCCTCAGGCACTTACTAACTCTGTGACTCTGGGCAAGTCACTTAACCTGGTTTTCTCATCTGTAAAATGAGCTGGAGAAGGAAATGGCAAACCGCTCCAGTGTCCTAGCCAAGAAAACCCCAAATGGCATCATGAAGAGTCAGACGAGACAGAAACTGTTGAACAACAAAGTTTGAGTTAGCAGCATGGTGATGAGATTAGAGGTAATGAGCTCAATATGGGAAGGGCTTCTTGTTTCCAGAATTGAAAAAAAAAAAGACACCTAAAACCTGCAGGACATTAAATTCAGAGTGTATGTAGTGGGTCACTCCGATGTAAAAAGAAAGAACAACAAAAATAAATCAATTGAAACAAAATGTTTTGAAATTATAAGAACAGCCCTGGTCCCAAAGAAGAAATGTGAGAAGATAGCTCCTCTGGCTTTTCCGGGGAGCTTAGGGCATAGGTGTGGAATATTGCCTATAGCAATTTTTTAAATTAATTTTACTGATTTTTTTCTCTTCCCGTTTATTTTTTATTTTTTCCCCTTTATTTTTTAAAATTTCCTTGTTATAAGGGATAGCTCTTTGGGAATGAGGGTGGGGAGAGATAAAGGAGGAACTCTGGGCAATATAAAAACAAAAAATATTAATGCAAATTTATTTAAAGATTAAGATTTTGATGTGAATTCCAAATGGTAAACTACTTGAGGGAAGAGACTATGTATAATAAAACTGTGAGTTATTATTAAAGAGCTATGCAATGCTATATGTTACATCTCTGTGGTGGTAGACTTGTGATGCGTGATGATGTATGGATTCTCTTCTTTCCATCGGCTGCATAGTAGGAACTGGCTGTCTTTAAATCTACCTAATAGAAGCAGAATCTTTTTCTTTCCAGCGACTTCCAGGGGTGAAGGGAATGGTATGCTGGTAAATGTTTAACAGCTGGCTTCTCTGAAGAAAAAAAATTGTGTGCAAGATACACTTTTGAATTTCATATTCATTATTGACATCTTCTTTGTCACTTTTTAAAGTCTAGACAATCAATAAAACAATAAATCAAGCCCCGATTTGTAGTGTTTACTGATTTCCTAGGTGTCAATGCTCGTATTGAAAATGTAACAGGAGGCTCAGGAGAGCCCTTTCCAGCTGGCTCCAGAACATCCCTGAGAAAGGTCTTGTTCATCCACAAACTGGGAGGAAGGGCAACCTTCCTCTTCCTCTTAGGCCCTGTGACCCCAAGAAATGGGGTTGGAGTTTGGGTCTTATTTCATTTGTCCTTTTCAGTTCTAGGTACAGGGAGTGAAGTATCAGGACCTGGGACCTCAAGGATTCCAGGCTGGATATTGCTGCCAGTCTAGGAGGGAAGCCCTAAGAAGCTAGGATGCTGAGATATAAGCCCAGGAATGCTTGGTACTTGGAACTTGGTGGGATATATCTATCAGAACTGAGTTAAATTGTAAACCCAGTTTCCCTCCCCTCTCTATAGACTGAGGTGGTGTAGAAAGAGGATTATGATCCCCCAGCTGTTGAGGGGGAATGTGTGTAGGTTTGTTCTTGCTATTTCTTGTTCTGCCATTTCAATTGTGCTGGACACTTTGTGACCCCATTTGGCATTTTCTTAACAAAGATACTAGAGTGGTTTGTCATTTCCTTACCTCTAGCTCATTTTCCAGATGAGAAAATCGAAGCAAACAGGGTTAAGTGACTTGCCCACGGTCACACAGCTGGGAAGTCGTCTAAGGCCGGATTTGAATTCAGAAAGATGAGTTTTCCTATCTCCAAACCTGGAGATAGGAACGTGCTCTATCCTAAGGACCCCCTAAAATTGAGAAAACACAATCCATGAGGGTTTGAATCAAAGGCAGAGACAAGATATGCCCTCCCTCAGTCCCCATAAGGGTAATAGAGAACCTTGGAGAAGAGGTGTACTATAACATACCTTCTCTTTGGGTAGTGAGGGCTGGAGTAGCCATTGTTACATTGGACTTTTTGTTAAGGGGTGGGGGGGGGAGGATGAAAGGTTAGTGAGTAGTGATAGATAATGCAAAAAAATGCATCAATAAAAGATCTTTAATGGGGGGGGGAGGTGGAGGGGAAGGGGATGGAGGGAATAAGCATTTATATAGCACCTAATATATGCAGGCAATGCTCTAAGCACTTTTTGCAAATATTATTTTGTTTGAGAAGAAAAGAAAAATGCAGAAGAGGATACAGAATTGTTTTGTTTGCTATCTTGTCAAATTTTATATATGTCTGTTGTGTATGTGCATATATGTAATGCATACATGTGTGTTGTATATAGATGTACTTCAACTAACTGTACATAACAAATATATAATTTCTCATATTGGCCTCTTTCATGTTTTTTATATATTGAAATATTTGTGTTTATTGATGATAACTTCACAATGAAAAAAGAAAATTAAAAAAGAACAAGCCTAGTGTATAGAAATGTCTGCATACCAGTAAGAGTTAAGAAAAGTGATTAAGTGCTGACACGAATAAATTAGCTGTTCAGAACGCTTCACGAAATCTGTGATGGTCCATATAGCACGCCGTACGGTTTGAAGACTGTCTCAGGAGAGTTGAGTTAAGTCATGTATTTATTGGCTTCCATGCCTGGTAAAGAAGTGATCAGGGAATCTTTGATTGGAATGATGGAGAGCATATTTGTTTCGATCCTCGCATCCTATCTTGAAGGAACAGCTGGTTCTTATATACTCATGCATACACACGTATTTTTTTTTTGCAGTGAGCATCTATATTCCTCATATCTCTATTGAGAGCTACGTAAAATATAAAGAACTAAGTGCATTAGTTTCCTATGTGGTCAGTTTTTATACTTCATTTATGCATACACAGAAATATCTTTATCTATTGGAGTTTTTTTTTGGTACAGTCTCCTAGTCTAATAACCCTTCCAGAAAAGGAAATAAGATGTATGATTAGACACCAAAAATTCTTTTTTCTCCATTTATTTATTAATTTGGAAAACAGTGATTTATGCATGCGCTATCAGGAACTCATTTGGAATTGGTATAGCCACAGACCATTCAGGACTGAGGGACTTCTTTGAGACCAAACTCCTATTGCTTCACAGGTAATTTTGCTCTTGTAAGTTACTGTTTCCTTTCATGAGATTATAAGAAGGGTGAGTGAAAGTATTCTGGTGAATGCTTCAATCTTGGTTTTTGACTTAACAGGTATAGTGCTTCCCAGTTGATTGGATAAGATTGCTATCTACTCGAGACTTGAGGATGCTGAGACCTGGAATTAGCTGCATAGTAGATAATAACAATAATTACAAATATTTATAAAGTGCTTCAGGATTTACGAAGCTCTTCACATGTTATCTGATTTGATCCTTATAACAAGCCTAGAAGGTAGGTGCCAGTATTATCCTTATTTTGCAGATGGGGAAATTGAGCCCATAAAAAGTTAAATGACTTGCCCAGGGTCACAAAGCTTTTAAGACTGTGAGGAAAGATTTGAACTCAGGGTTTTCCTGACCCCAAATTCAGTACTCTGTTCACAATGCCACGTAGGGCTTGAATACCTGTTCAGTCCTTCACAGCTCCACTGAATGATTCAAACTTTTGTGGTGAGTGTGTCAAATAGTTCTTTCTCCAAAAAACTTGAATAAGCATAGACTCATGGACCAACACCAAACCCAAATTTACATAGGGGCTGAGAAAGGGAGAAAGAAATTTTACTTTTTGCATTCCCCACTATTGCAAACCAGCTTCAAAGGATTTTAAAATTCTTATATTGTTTGAAAAAGTACTTTTAAAAGAGCCAGATTTTCTCCCTAAGGATTATTTCTCTAATGTGTATTATCAGTACTTTCACAAATTTTTGCATTTAGAGGAACAGAGAGTGATTGTGAAAAGACAGCTGGGTGGTTCAGTGGATAGTGCCTAGCCTGGAGTCAGGAACACCTGAGTTCAAATTCGACCTCAGACCCTATGACCGTAGGCAAGTCGCTACCCTTATTTGCCTCAGTTTCCTCATCTGTAAAATGAGGAGAAGGAAATGGCAAACCACTCCAGTTTGCCAAGAAAACCCCAAATGAGGTCATGAAAAGTCTCGTGAAGAGTCTGATATGATTTATTGACTAAACAGCAACAAAAAGGGATTGTTTTGAAAGGGCTGGTAAGTAGCCGAGAAAAGCTTTCACTGTTCTACTAGACGTCCGAGGAAGTATCCTTTGCCCGAGCAGTCTATCTTTATTATTCCCAGGAATAAAAAAATATAAACAGGAAGTAGAATAATTCTTCCAAAAATGGGCCCTGCCTTGCTGAACTAGGGAGGGAACCACAAGGGGGGCTCAGTTGTGTGCTAGCCAATTTAGGAGACTCGAGGCATGGAAACAGGAGCAAGAGTTCCTGTCCGTTATTGTCATCCCTACCTTCCTCCTCTTCCTCTTTTTTTCTGACTGATGGGCATGAGAATGATGACTGTGACATCTCCATGATCCCTCAGCTCCAAGATTAAAACCAAAACCAAAACCAGAAAACAAACAAACAAAGCTGGATCAGAGCCATGGGTGAATGCTTGCCTTGGGCAGGATAAAACTTCCAAGATCTGCCTAGCCACTGACAAAGACACTCTCAACTCTCTGGACTATCCTCACCATAGCATAATAATGATAATATGTTGTTGTCAGTCATTTTTTGGTTGTGCCCTACTATTTGTGACCCTACTTGGGGTTTTCTTGGCAAAGATACTGGAGGGATTTGCCATTTCCTTCTCAGTTCATTTTACAGATGAGAAAACTGAGGCAAACAGGGTTAAGTGACTTGCCCAGGGTCACACAGCTAGGAAGTGTGTGAGGCCAGATTTGAACTCAGCAAGAGGAGTCATCTTCCTGACTCCAGGTTCTGCTTTCTATCCATCCTGCCACCTAGTTGTCCTATGAAGGGGCCATCTAATCCAACTTCTTCATTTTATGGATAATGAAACTAAGGCCCAGGAAGTTTAAATAGCTTCCTCATGGTCTCACAGCTAATAAGTTTCAAAGGTGGGATTTGAACCCAGATCTTCCAACTAGTTGTACTAGACCATTTCCCCCTTCACATTTACAGTGCTTAAAGGTTTGACAAGTCTTTATATTCTTTTTTTTAATTTAAACTATGTTATTACTACTTTCATTTTTCAGATGAAGAAACTGTTTCAGAGAGCTTAACTGACTTGAACAGAGAAGTGTTTTTAATGCATGTGGATCAATTCGTGTAGTGTAGTATCAAATATATAGTATCTAAAGTCAAAGGTTTTGAGTCCAAAGCCCAAATCTGACATTTACTAACTCTATGACTGACTTTTCTGAGCTGGTCCATTCAAACACTGTGGTTTACCCATTTGTTGATACAGTTCAACCACCCCTTGTAGAATATCTTGGACTTGGATTATTGCAATGGACTTCTACCTGGGGACACTCTGCTTCCAGTCCCTACATTCTACAATTCATTCTCCACACGGTTGACGAAATAGTCTCCCTAAAGCGCAAGGCTGAACATAGCAATCTCCTGCTTAATAATCTCCAGTGCTTCCCTTTTGCCCCTAGGATCAAATACAAATGCCTAAGCTTGATGTTCAAAGCCCTTTATAACCTGATTCCAGCCTGGTTTCATTGCTCATTTCCTATTACTCCCCTTCACTCACTGTATGTTTCAGCCAAACTAGTCTGTTTGCTATTCCCAAACTTAGACCCATCTTCTAATCACATGCCACTGAACAGATTATTCCTCCATAACCAATGTGCTTTCCATCCTTCTGCCTCTTAGCATCCCTAGTTAGCTTCCTTCAAGTCTCGGCTCACATGCCATCAGGGTCATTTTGTGTGCGTGTGCATGTGCGTGTGTGCATGTGTGTGTGTGTGTGTGTGTGTGTGTGTAAAGACCCAAGCCCTTTCTTATCATCTTCAGTGCTCTCTCCCCCCACCTCAAATCATCACACATATATTTATTTTCTCCTCTCTCCTGAGCAGCTTGAACGCTTAGATGATATGGGATTCAATCATTTTTTGCTTTCTAATAACATTGAGGACCACAGGACTTACCACTGCCTCCTAAGCTCCTCCTTACCATCCACCCTATCTCCATGCCCCGTAGTCCTGTGGAATTGTCATCTGGCCTACTGATATACCCAAAGAGACCCTTGGAGACTTGTCTTTCCTATCCCTTCACCCTTAGGGTATTTTGGCCTTTCCATCAACCCTGAAGCTGAACTTTTATCACCAAAATGGAATGTGAGCTCCTTCAGATCAGGGACTGTCAGGCTTTTTCTATTTGGATCCCCCGAACTTGGCACAGTGCTTGGCACATTCTATTCATTTATCATTATTTATTTACCTCCTACTAGAGACCCACCTTGTCATGCTTTGTGTTCTCTCCCCCACCTCAAATTATCAAATATGTACTTATTTTTTTACAGATAGTACCCCCACCTCTACTCTCGACCCCTGAATAGAAAGTAAGATCCTTCAAAGTAGGGATGGTTTTTGTTATAGTCAGGTTCTGATTAGTGTAAAAAATGTATCTCATGAAATTACCCAATTACTGGAATTCATACTATTTAAGGTTATAATTATTCAAAATGTGATCACTGGGTTTAACCCAATGGAAATATGCAGTACAAATTTAAATAAAATGATCTCTTCACAGGCTCCGTTATTCAAACTTTTCAGAGTGTAATAGTATGATAAATGCTTGTTGGATTGGATTGGACAAAAGTTTGACTAGTGAGAGTATGAGGAAGTAGATAGAGAGAACTGGCTGCTGAGTCAGCAAGCTCTGATTGCAGTTCTCATCTCTGATACACCCTGGTGATGTGAGTCTGGGCTAGTTACCTAATTTCTCAGTGCCTCCAGACAATTCTCTTGAACTATGAGATGCAGAAAAATTCTCAATCTGCATAGGCCAAGGAAATTTCCTTACTAGGGTGCTTCCCGCACAGATAAAATTGCAAGTAAGGATTAAAAAAAATTCTTATTACTTTACTAAAGCTATTAATTGCCTCAATTAGTTTCTTCACTGATTCTCCTGTGTTTTCTAAGTAAATTTATCTAGAAATAGGAATATCTTTTTTTCTCTTCTCTGTCAACATTCAGACCTTTTGTCGTTGTTCAGTCATTTGAGCACTTCTAACTCTTTGTTACCCTATGCACCCATAACACGTCAGGCCCACTGTTCTTGGGGTTTTCTTGGCAAAGATACTAGAGTGGTTTGCCATTTCTTTCTCCAGTGGATCACTTTTTCTCAGCACTTTCCACTATGATCTGTCCATCTTGGTTAATGCTGCACAGCATAGTTCATACTTTCATTGAGTTACACATGTCTTTCTGTCATGGCAAAGGTGGTGATACAAAAGGGGATTTGGATCTTTAAGTCTCTCTTTTACCTCAATAACCTCAATACTGTCATGAGATTTAAGATATATGTCAAATAATAGTGGAGAAAAGAGACAATATTGCTTTAACCCCCCCTCCCCATTCAGAAAATTCTTCAGGAAATCTTTCAGTTGCAGATAGTACTAGCTTTTGGATATATGTATATGTGTATACACATGTGCATACACATATGTGTATACAAGCACATACATATATGTATTTGTATATGTACACACATATATGTGTTTATATATAATATATATGTGCTTCTGATCACATTTTCCATTCTTATGCTTTTTTGGATTGCTAACATAAACGAGTACTGAATTTTATCAAAGGTCTTTTGTGCTTCTGTTGGTATAACCATTTGTTTTTTGTTGTCCTTATGACTGTTAATTGTTTTCCTAATGCTGAATCATCTTTGCATCATAGTATATATACAACTTGATCATTAATGAATGTTTTTTTTAAATCTATTGCTACAGTCTCTTTCATAAAATTTTTTTTAGAGTTTCTGTCAAGAGTTTTGGTCTCTTCCTCTTAACTTGAAAAACATTTATTTGTTGTGTTCTTCTAAGAAATATTAGTTTACTTTTCTCCTCTTTTTTCTTTCCATTTTTGTTTCATGCTGCAATCTAGTCTCTTATTCATGGACTACACATGTACATTTTTTTCTTTATTCTCTCTGTATAAATCATTAAAGGTAGAACTTCTGGGGGACAAAAATTATGCTACTTCATTTCATTCATCTGTTAACATAAATTTCTGTTTTTTATGATCTATCCCTCCCTGGTTTGGGGCTTACTACTGTATTTGTTCCATAAAAGCTTGGTAGAGTGTCTCCTTTCTTAATTATTGAAATATTTTTGTAACATCAGTATTAACTTCCCTTTGAATATTTGATAGAATTCACTTGTAAATCCATCTAAACCAAGGTTCCCTCTCATTCCCTTCCACCTATATATAGACATATATACACACATGTATACATATATACACACATATACATATATACATACACACATACATACACATATGTGTGTGTATATATATGTATATATATGCATATGTACATATACACTCATGGATTAATCTGTTCTAGAGGCAGCTGGGTGACATAGTGGTAGACGAAGTACTTGACCTGGAGTTAGGAAGATTTGAATTCAAATATGACCTCAGACACTTACTAGCTGTGTGATCCTGAGCACATACTCTGTATGACCTCTTACCCTTTCTGTCTCAATTTTCTTATCTGTAAAACAAGGATGATAATAATGGCACCTACTTCTCAGGGTTGTTGTGAGGACAAAATGAAATAATATTTAAAACATGCTTTTCACACTTTAAAGCTATATATAAATGCTAGCTATCTTTCTGTGATTAGTTTTATATTTTTATAGATATCATGGATTTTCTTTAACTTCTCAGTTTTGTTGCCATATACTCATATATAACAGACATGAGAATTCTTTCTATTTCCTCTCAGTTCATCATGAATGCACTCTGCTAACTTTATTTTAGTGTTTTGTTTTTCTTCATTTTTTATTTCTTTAGTAAGATTATTTTATGGTTTGCTGATTTTATTCATCTCAAAAATCAGCTCTTAATTTTGTTGATAATTTCTATATTCTTTTTGTTTTCAAATTTATTTATTTCCCCTCTGATTTCATAATCATTTTTCTTGTACTTCTTAAGGGTTTGGTATTTAAAATTTTTTTTCTAGTTCTCTAAATTTCATGCTTAGTTCATTAATCTATTCTTTTTTATTTTGTTAGTATATGTTTTCAGAGATATAATTTTTCCTCTAAGGATTCTTTTAGCTGCATATTTAAAATTTTGCTATGTTGTCTCACTTACCAGGATGTTGGTTATTTATACTTCGCTTTGGTCTATATCTTTCGTTATACTATGCATATTAATTAATAGCTTTGTTGCATCTTGTTTTATAAATGATATATTTATATTTCTGACCTTTTACACTCACTGATGATTTATTTGTGCCTTTGCACATGATCCATTTTTGTAGAGATACAATGAGATACTGAGAAACACATAATACAGTACTATTTAATGCTCTCATTCAAAAGATGCCGTACATTTTTTAAATTTAAATTTTCCAAGCCTTAATCCAGATCTGAAAGAAAAATGTTTAATTTTCCTATAATCATTAGGTCATTTCTCTTCATAATTTAGTTAGTTGTTAACGAATATGGGCACTATGCTATTTGGTGTATATACAGGGTGTCCCAAAAGTCTCAGTGCCATTTTAAGCTGTAATAGCTTAATTGTAATTAAGGGATCCTATCTGTCTCCCACAGCTTCCTCCCTTCCACAATCTCAGTTTAAAACTACACTAAGACTTTTGAGACATCTTGTATATTTAATAATGATATGTCTAAGGTGTTTTTACATATACCATCATTTGCTTGTTTACTCCTCTTGATTCTGCGAACTTTTATTCAGGATAATTCTGCCCTTTTTGATTAACCTCATATATATCACCCTTTATTTTTTCCAGCCTCTCACTTTCAGGCTGTATATAACCTTATCCATTAGATGTATTTCTTAGATACAGTAAATTGTTGGTTATTCACTTCTTATCTATTCTACCATTATCTTTCATTTTATGATAGAGTTTAATCCATCCACATTTAATGTCATAACTGTTAGGTTTGTGCTTCCTTCCATTTAATTCTTTTGTACTGATTTCCACCTTTCCTTTTTTAAATCAATACTTAGTCCCTGGACTTAGTTTTGTTTGCACTAATTTGGCTCCTATCTCCCTCCCACAGGCTCTACTTTCTTTCCCTTATTCTATCCTAAATTCCTTGTGTTTACTTAAATTATTATTCTCCTTTATCTCCTTTATTTATTTTGCTTTTCGAAAATAAAACAGCTCTACTCTCTCACAGTTCAGATTAATGCAATCCAGAATCTTCCCTCTATTATTCCCTTCAATTCTGTCCTCTTGAGTAACATTCATTTGTATCACCCTTTCCCAAGAAATACTAATTTATTTTAACCTTTCATATTTCTTTTCGTTTTTAGTCCATTCTAAAATCTGGTCTTCCATTCTTAGACTTTATGCTTATATGGTCTTTATTTAAGGTAGAACTTCTAGGAGACAAAAACTTTTCTCTCTCTCCCAACTCTGTTAATCTGTTTGCACAACTGCAAATCATGACCACTGCTGCTTTCTTTTGTTTGTTTTTTGAAGGACCTTTTCCTGACGAGTTTTACTCCCTAAGATCTCAATTCACAAAGGAGACAGTATGGTGTGATGGGAGACACTCTCTTCCCGAGATACTCTGAGCCCTTAAATGCATTGCTTGCCTACCCTAATGACAATATATGCTGGCTCATAAATCATGTTCCCTTGTCTCCCCAGGGTTCCTTAGTGTCTCATGAGGGTTATACACTCACTCTTCTAGGGTGGGCTGCATTCCTGGGAAGCATTAACCTTACTCAAAGAAGGACTCCTGAGGTACCAACTCCTCTGAATAAAAGCCATTACGGGGCTCCCTATTACTCCACACTCCATGGAAAGGTGTTTTGACATTCTCCCATCAAAGAAATGGGAGAATAACCTCCATTTAGTTTCCCAACCCTTGCTTCCTTTCCTCCATTATTCTTATCCTAGGCAGGCAGGTCAAGGGACTGAAGAGATTGCTTTCTCCTCTCTACTTAAAACCAACTTGGACGGAAGCACGTCTAACTGCCTTCTGTCACTTCCCAGCCTTATCCTCACTTGAGCAAATGACCCCTGAGTAACTCACATTCCCTTGCCACCCCAACAACCCAAATAATGATTCATTTAGGAGGTAGTTTTTATTTCAGTCCCTGATAATTCAATTAATTCTCCATTCCATCAGCTGACTCTTCTATCTTCCCTAAAACATTAGCCACTTAGAGCCTTTTGCCCCTCGATGGAAAAAATGTCTTTAAATGATAGCCTCATTTAGCCATTGAATCATTAGAGGGCTCATTTCATTTCTTATACTTTTCTTGCTATCCATGCTGAGAATTGCATTAATCATGTTTATTCTTCCATCTTCTATTATGTGACCCTATGAGTAAGCTGCTGTCAGGTACCTTCACTCAAGTTTCATCATTCAAATACATATTCGTCATACATATAGACAACAGAGAAAGAATTTAGTTTGGCTTTTCAAGCCCAGTTATTTTGATCCTGTAAAAATCCGTACATTAAAATAGCAAGTCATTAATTTTAACTAACCACTAATTACTAATATTAGCATAATGTCTAAAAGAATGATAGTTTAAAACAAGACAAATAACCTAGGTGCAATTTGATATTTTTTTTCGCTAACTCAACTTTAATCATTAATTATCATCACATACGAAAGAGGAAAGAGTGCTGTTCTTTTCATCAAGACCTCAATTTCAGTTCTGACTTTAAACTTATTAGTGATATGACTGGGTCGAATGATTTCATTTTTTGAACCTAAGTTTGCTTTAAAATGTTGATAAAAATATTTGAATAGTTTACCTTACTAGATTGTTGTCAAGAAAGAATTTTCTAAATCCATATAAATGTGACTTGATTACTATATTTTTTTCTTAAAAAAAAATCTTTGGACTAGAATTGTGATTTCATTGCTGTAAGGAATCCCCAAACAGCAAACTTCTACCCATGCAGATAGATACCTGTTTTGTAACTTATTCTTGGGGAGTTTTATGGGGCACTGAGAGGTTAAATCCTTCGCCTTCCTCAAAGATCCTGCTGTGTTTTTGTTTGATATTCCTTGGTAAACCTATTTTTGCCTTTGGGCAGCATGCAGGAATTTTTGCTTATTATTATAGTGCTGGAGTTTAACTATAATGTGTCTAAGAGAGTTGAATTTTGTTTGTTTGGTTTTCTTATCAAGGTCCTGTGGCTTCTTTCCATTTGTATATCTTGTTTCAATTAATTCTGGAAGGTTTTCTTGAATAATTTCCTGGAATATAGTATTTTGATTCTCTTATTTTTAAAAAATTTCTAGAGGGTCTGTAATCTTGAGGTTACTGTGTCTTGACCTCTCTTCTAAGTCTGTCACTTAGGTCTGTAACATTTCTAGGTTTTTTCAATAATTCAGTCATTTCCTGTGCATGTATTTCCAGTCAGTCTGTTTTTCTATAATTTCATTTTCTATTGTAGTAAGTCTGTTGCTACTTATTTCTATAGATTCTTTCATGCTTTCTATCACAGTTTTCATATTGGTCATTCCTTTAATTATTTCATCACACATTTTTTTTGAAGTATCTTTAAAAAGTTTTTAAGTTTCTTCAATGGCCTATTGCCTCCAGATTTCTGCAAGGGTATGAAAATAGTGACAGAGACCAGATTCCTAATTAAGAGGGGGATAAGAAGTTGGTTCCTTTTATATCTCCTCTACCAAAAAAAAATGATAACTTTGGGCCCTTAGATAAATTATAGTTAGAGAGACTCTAAGGGATCCTGGTGAGAATACCCTGTGTGGGAACTAGTCAGTCAGTTAGTCAACAAGCATTTATTAAGAGCCTATTATGTGCCAGGCCCTGTGCTAAGCACTGGGGGTACATAGAGGGAAAACCAAACAGTCTCTGCTCTCAAAGTGCTCACAATTTAATAGGGGAGACAACATGCAAACAATTATGTACAAATGATAAATGCGGGTTAAATTAGAGATCATTTTAGAGGGAAAGCACCAAGATTTAAGGAGGACTGGGAAAGGCCTCTTGTAGAAGGCAAGACTTTAGCTGAGACTTAAAGGAAGCCAGAGAAGTCCAGAAGAGTTGAGAAGGGATTGCAGGCATGTGAAATGAATGTCTTGTGGGAGGAACAGCAAGGAGGCTGGTGTCACTGGATCACAGAGAAAGTAGATAGGAGTAAAGAGTAATAAGCCTGGGAAGATAGGAAGGGACTAGTTATAAAGGACTTTAAAAACCAAATGTAGGATTTTATATTGGATCCTGTAGGTTATGGGAAAAAACTAGAGTTTAAAGAATGGTGTGAATGCGTGAGTGTGTATGTGAGTGTGTGTGTGTGTGTGTGTGTGTGACATGGTAAGACCTGTACTTTAGGAAGATTAATTTTCTACAGATGACTGGTGGACCAGACCGGAGTGAGAGAAGACATGAGGGTGGAAGCCTAACCAGAAGGCCATTGTAATAGTCTAGCTGTGAGGTTGATGAGGGGCCTAAACTGGAATGGTGTCAGTGGAGGGGGTGGGGGGCTGCCATGTACAAGAGAAGTTGCAAAAGTCAAAATGACCTGACTTGACAACTGATTGGATGGGGTTTGTATTGGGGAGGGGTATGAGTGTGAGTGAGGAGTCAAAGATGACAAAGCCAGGGTGACTGGGTGGATAGTGGTACCCTCAACAGTAATAGGAAAGCCAGAAAGAAAGGAGGGCTTTTGGGGGAAAGATTACAATTTTTTTGGGAAGTGTTGAGTTTAAGATGTCTATAGGACATCCAGTTTGAGATGACTAATAGGCAATTGGAGATGTGACACTGGTGGTCAGGAGAGATCGTGTCTCAAGAGATATATTACATGGTTTCTATTACTTTGGCTATTTGAGTGCCTATGTTGTATTTTGTTTTATCAGTTTAATGCTTTTCGCTTTCTTCATTTCCTATTTTGGTTGATTTTATTTGTGCGCAAGGGTATACAGCTATTTTTCTTCTCTTTGGAGTTTTCTATTTTTTTTGAGTGGAATATGCAGTCCCCCTTGATCCTCTCATTCCACCATTTTAACTCTAAATGCCACCTAATGTTTTTGATGAATTATAGCATAATAGAATTTCAGAGAGGGATGGTACCACAGCAGGCATGTAGTCCAATCCATATCTGAAAAAAAGAATCCCCTCTACAACAAAGTAGACAAGCACTGAAAGCTTGGTCAGATGTCCAAGATGCAAGGTCAGCCACTGCATCCTGGGCCACCATCAATCATCCTGATTTTTGTCTCAACACTGGACTTTGATGACTTTGGCAGAGGGAATGAGGCTGATGACTTTGTGCAACTCTGTCTCACTTAAATTCAATTCACGTGCAAGTCAAGGCATCACCCTGTGATGTCATTCTGGATCCCCTTTGAAAATGAAGGATGAACAACAAACAGACAAGTGGACAGCAAGCTTCTACACAGAAGACCCCCATGAAATGGAACACTACTTGCTCCTTAGGCATACCATTCTACTTCTGCTTAGCTTTAATTGTTAAATAGGTTTTTCTTGACAATAAGCCTAAATTTTCTTCTCTGCAACTTCTATCCAACTCCTCATTCTGCCTTCTGAGGCTGAATAGAACCTGTATAAATCCTCTTCCACAATCCAGCCTCTCAAGTGCTTGAAGACAGCCACCATGTCCCTCCATGAATTTTTTCTTCTCTACGTTAAACATCCCCACTGCTTTCAACCCATTTTCATGGGTCTTCAGTTCATGGCATGAACTTGGGGCCTTTCACCATCCTGTTTACCCTTCCCTGAATGATCTCCTGCTTATCAAAATCTTTCCCAAACTGTGACTCACTTCCACAACTGAACACAGTACTCTAGAGGTGGTTTCACCAAGACGATATAGAGTGGGATTAGATCCCCCCCTTATTCTTGTAAGTTGAGAGATCATAGACTTAGGAAATGGACCTCAGAAATCACTTAGTCCGAAGGTGTCCAACACATGAGTGCAGCAGAACCAGCTTAAAACCTCATTTCATTTTCTTTCATTTCTTTGGAGGCAGTCTGGGATAAGTCACTTACTCAGGGTCATGCAGCTAGTAAATATTGGAGGCTGCATTTAAATTCAGGTTTCCCTGACTCCAGGGCTGGTGCCCTATCCACTGCACCACTTACCTAACCCTTAAGACAGCATTTTAAAACTAAGTCAATATGCAGCCCAAAGGAATCTTTAGCCCATTTCTATTTGTGTTTTACTCCACTGTTCTAGTCCAACTCACTCAATTTACAGATGAAGAAATAAGGTCAGAGGTTAAGTGGTTTGCCCAAATTTATACAAGTAATAAATAGGAGAGAGGAGAGATTTGAACCCAGGAACTCTGACTCTAAAACCACTCCTCTTATCATTGTATCACACTGCCTTCCACCTTTTTATAGTACAAGAATGAATTTGCTTTTTTTGTCTCCAGCATAAAACTGTTGACTCATATCAGTGGTGTGCCAGTAAATGTTTAATGACTGACTCTCCAAAAAGAAAAAATGTATGAACAGCACATTTTTAAGTTTAATCAACATTATTAACGTTTCTCCATCATTTTCTTAATTATATAATATCTAACATTTATAGAGAGCGTACTATGTACCAGACACTGTGCTAACCACTTTATGAATACTGTCTCATCCTCACAATAACACCCGTGATAAGTACTATCATTACGCTCATGTTACAGATGAAGATATGAGGCAAAAAGAAGTTAAGTGACATGTCCACTGTCCTATAACTACTAGTGTCTGAGGCAGGATTTGAACTCAGGTCTTCCTGACTCCATGCTCTGGGCTCTTTCCACTGAGCCACTAAACCTTAAGTCTAGACAATCAGTAAAATAATAAACCAAGCCCTGATTTGTAACATTTGCTGATCTCATACTGAAAATTTAATAATTATGAGGTGGTAAAAGGTGGTTCCAGCACACCCCCAACCCACATTGAACTTGTAGTCCACTAAATTAATACGAGACTACAGAGTGTCTGATGTTTCATTCAGTTTGACAATTTGCATAGCTCTGAATGTCCTCTTCTTTATCATTTTATACCCAACAACACTTGCTTTAAAAATTAACATAGAAGATAGTGTCATTGATGCAAATAAAGTAGGGGAGGACCAGTCTGTCCTAAGTCTTGAATTAGTAAAAAGTCTTAGTTATAGACCTTAAAATATATATATATATATATATATATATATATATATATATATATATTTATATGTACTGTATAGCACCTGAACACCCATCTCTCACATGCAGGATCCCCAGAATAGCTACCCCAGGTTCAAGGTACTCTGAGAATAGAAATCCATTGAAAACTCAAGCTCATAAGTCCCCACTGGTGTGTTTACCTTTTCTCTAGTCACCTAGAGAACATAATTAATGCAAAGCAAAAGGCATTTAATGAAATATTTTAGAAAGAATATTTACAACAGAACATTTTCCACATAAACATAGGGTATTATACTATCCCACAGAAGAGTAAGTATGTTTACTTGAGGGGTCCACATATTGAGAATACATATGAAGAGGCAACTTAGACCTCTGCTGGGCCTCTGCTGGGTGCATTGTTCCTCTAATCTCACTGGGCCTGCTTCTCACTTGGCATAATTTTTCTGCTTGGCCTGCTGCTTGTTGGGCTTAATGCTCTGCTGTGCTCATAGACTCCACAAGGCCAGCCCAGATGCTGCAGCTATTGTATAGTGGCTAAAATCTTTCTTTGATAAGGGCAGACAGTCAGTCAGCTTTTTAGTTATAGCCATCACATCCAACTAACAAAAACCATGTGTCCCCAAGCTAAGATTAGGTCTTTCCTTTTTGATCCCTATGTTTCATGCAAAGCCTTACGTTATGTTTAACTTAGGGTTCAGACAATTCCACACATTCAAAAGATTCTCTCTCACTTAGCTGCAAATGAATTGGAGCCAGAATTAAATTAAGTAGACTAGGGACACAAGGTAAGAATTTTCTAGGCATCTAACATGAATTCCTGTCTTTATCATGCATATTTGCTAGTAGCAAAGGCTGGGTACTTTGGTGTTGTACTTTGGCTAGCAAAAATACCAATCTCCCTGTAACTGACTTCAAGCATACTTGGTTGAGGGCTGCTTAGGAAATATTCTGGGAGGGAGGGGGCTTATTTTAATGATTTGTATGTGTTGTATGTAAATGGTACTTGTAAAGCATTTGAAAATTAGCTTAGAACACCAGGAAGGCTCTAAGACTATACACTGTGGAACAGTTGCTTTTCTGAATTGGTAAAGGAAGCTTTTTCACTAGGAGTTCATTATGCAAAACAAATCACAAGTACAGAAAAAGACAAAAACAAAAAATTAACTCTTTCAAAGAGCTTGAAAATTCCTATAGGCAATTTTTGTTCATGTTATTTAACTTGCGTAGTGAACTGTTTCTTCATAAATATCAAAGGAAAACATCAGTTCATTCCTTAGATGAATAATCTGGAGTGATATTCTGGACACACTCTCCCAAACTATAAGTGATCTAGCAGGTCAGGTCTCCAGAAGCATAGTTAGCTACATCATCCCCTCAGAGATCTTGAGGGACCCCTGAAGGGCCAATGGGGCTCTTTTAATGCTGTTGCCTCAAGCTCCTGTCAAGTGTATTCTTCCAATATCATTGTCAGTGAGTGATTCATGCCCTATTCTATATATTACACCAGAGCTGCCCAAAATATGGCCCACAGGCCGCACGCAGCCCACGGTGTGATTTTATGCAGCCTTCCTATGGGTTTTAATTTTCACGAGCAAAAAAATAAAACAATAATTTGCATGGAATGTGTATTAGATTTTTTAATTCCATCACTAATAAATAATCTCATTGATGTTAATTTTCTTTGATGTTTTTAAGCAGTATTACAGTAGAACATATCGCATGGAATTTCCAGTTAATCTATGGGATGCATTCTGTCTGTACGACGCAGACTAGTCAGTAGGCATCTACCTTTATTCTGTTGTGTTGTCGCTTTGTTGTTTTGTGTTTGCTTTCATGCTTTGCACCTTGGCCTGTCGTATTGATGATGCACGTTCCCCCACTTTCTATTAGCGTACTGTATTTTTTATTCTGGGCGTGGCACTCGAATAATTATTTTATTTTAATGTGGCCCTAAAATAACCTAAGGTTGGACCGCCTTGTATTATATAATATCTCCTTGATGACACTGCTAACCAAATTAGCATCAATTTAGCTTTTACAAAGGGATATTTACTAAGAAGATATAGTAAGACTTTCTCAAGTACAAAAACAACCCCCAAACTGAGGTCCACTCTTCCCTGCACATCTTGGTCCCTTTGGACTCAAACTTAAAGTAGTTGCTACAAACATATCCATCACCAAATTAAATCCTAGGTGCACCATGGCCAACAGACCAATAGCCAACAGATAATGGCCAACAATCACCCCTGGCTTGTAGGAAACAATATTTTAGCTGATAGGCTGATTCACTGCTGGGCTGGGTCAGGCTGGCCACTCCTCAAGGATGGCTCCTTCCTAGGACCCACATTGGACTTCAGATGGTTTTTCTGACCTTTTGAAGCTCATTGGATTATAAGTTGGTCCATTCTGTGTCAATATTTATTCACTTAAGAGAAGGGAACAACAAACATGAAGGGGCAAAGAAACAGAAGGGCCATATGTGCATAGCCATGCATCAGGTCAGATGGGGGAGAAGGGTTGCTAGCATTACACACACACACACACACACACACACACACACACACACACACATGCACACACACAAACACACACACACACCCCCACACACACCCCATCCCTTTTTTCCCTTTCTCTGTCCTCCTCCCTCCCTCCCTCCCTCTGTCTCTCTCTCTCCTGTTCTTTGTCTCTCTCAGTCTTGATCTCAGTCTCTCTCTCTCTCTGTCTCTCTCTCTCTCTGTGTCTCTCTCTCTCTCCTCCTCCCTTTCTGTCCTCTTTTCTCTCTCTGTCTCTGACTGTCTGTCTGTCTTTCATTCCTTAATCTGTTTTGGAGCCTTTTGTATTACACTCTCAGTTCCAGCTCAGGAGCCAATTAAAACGTTTTCTTCATCATGTAGCAAGCAGACAGGAAATAGTCACAGAATGCTTTTTTCATGCTCTGAATCACGTTATCAAGCATTTCCAGAAGCAGGCCTACAAATTCTCCAGTCAGAGCACACCATGCATGCATGCTCTGAGGAGCAATAGCCCCAAAGTAGTTCTCCATTGCAGATCAAAAAACTTGAATTAACGAGGTTTAGTTTTATATGGTCAAGGTACTCTAGATTTCCCCTTTGCTAAAAGGATAGAGTTGATCAGACAACTTGGTAATTTTGTAAGATTTGGAGTTAGGGGACCTGGGTTGGAATCCCCACTCTGCTGTGTACTACCCTTGTGACTTTGGACAAGGCGCTTAACTTCCATAGGCTTCAGTTTCCTCATCTTTAAAATGAGTGACTGGACTAGAGATGATCTCTAAGGCTCTATTGAATCTATTGTGTTCAGCACAATTCAATTAAACAAGCATTTAAGGGCCTACTATGGGCAAAGTAGCTGGAGGTATTAGGATAGAGATGGGGATACAAAATCAAAAAGAGGAAATATTGGTGGCCCATACACATTTGGCTATGAGCGGCTGCTTGATTTCAGAGTGGTTCTCCTCAAACCAATCCTGATAATTATGGTTACCAGAAGCATCTGTGGTTTACTGGAAAGAACCTATTATTGAAGTCATACTGAATCCTGGCTCCGCTACTTGGGAGTGTGACCTTGGTAAAGTGTGTTGTTAAGCAAAATTGTCTCATTAGCATGGCTTTTGTTTCTTTTGAGTGGAAGTACTTTCAGCTGTTAAGTGCTAAGCCCCAGGCCCAGGGCCCTGTCAGGTGTGAAACCTGTGTGGGTGTGGATTGGTGACTTA
>CM053624.1:133769194-133797664 GCA_028646595.1 Phalanger gymnotis
ATGGGCTTTCTGGGCCTGGAGTCTTTTTGTCAAGATGTTGGAATGGGGAGGCTGGTTCAAGTTTTTGCTGCGGTGGGGCCTAAATAAATTTCTTGTTGTTTTCTCCTTAGAGAATCTCTCATACCTTGCGATTTCGGACCATTCAAACATATACATGATTATATTTGAGATCATAAATTCGGCCTTCCTACTACATAAAGTCACACGATCATCAGAATACCTAACATTTCTTAGACTTAGTTTCCCTGTGTATAGTTTCCCTTTGTGGGCTATCTAATGCACAAGGTGAGATGACCTCGATAAAGCACTTTTGTAAGCCAGAGAGCTGTATAGGAATAGAATCTATGCTAATCATTACCTGACCAGTGGCAGCATAGTCCGTTATTGTCCCAATGTCATATGTGGTTTAGGAAACACCATTTTAAGGGAGGGTTACAGTTGGTGTCCAGGGCCACCTCTTGGTAAAAAGTTAATGCAGATGATACACCTCTACATTTTCCCTTTGTTTCACTCTCTCCATGTTTTTAATTGTTAACTTTACTGTAATATTCTAGAAAATTAAAAATTATGTTTAAAAATACCGTGATAAAGTTTCTACCTTTTTATTTACTAGTGTCAAAGGTGTAGCACCATCCTGAACTTCTTGTCCCGCATGTTAATCTGGTCCCTTTGCTATCCATCCATCCATCCATCCATCCATCCATCCATCCATCTATCCATTTCACAAGCATTTATTAAATGACTATAGTATAATGGATAGAGAGCTAGCCAGAAAGACCTAAGTTCTAGTTCCATCTCTGACACAAGCTGGCTATATGACCTTGAGCAACTCACTTAATGTTTCATTGACGTAGATCATTAGTGTCAAACTCACATAGCCACTGGGCCCACTGAACCTTATATAAAGATCTCTGTAGGCTGCATATTGACTTAGAAAAAGCACATATGGTGGTGCAATGGATAGAGTGCTGGGCTTGGAGTCAGAAGATGAGTAAGACTTATCTTCGCAGGTTCAAATCTAGCCTTAGACACTAGCTGTGTGAAAGTTGCTGTTTGCCTCAGTTTCCTTATCTGTAAAATGTGCCGGAGAAGGAAATGGCAAACCACTCCAGTATCTTACCAAGAAAACTCCAAATGGGGTCACAAAGAGTTGGACACAACTGAATAACAATAACGAAAATTTACTTTGAGAATATAATTTAAAGATATAGTGGAAAACAAAGTACCAACATTTACCTCTACACCTTGGGGCACGATTTTCCTTATATGACCTTTGTCTCTGGGGTAGAGATGGGGATAGGCTTAGAAGTCAGCTCGATTCTTAAAAAGCACTGGATGTGAACTTGGTAACGTGGTCAACATTCAGTATTATATATTTATTGGTTGGAAAACAAGGTAGAGTCCAGAAAGAACACTGGAGTTGCAAGACCCAGGTTCTGATCCTAATCCTGGAATTTAGTGCAGCTGTGGGCAAGTCATCTGATGTCTCTGAGCCTCAATTTGCTTATCTATAAACTGGGATAACAGTATTTATGGTACCTATTTCACAGGGCTATTATAAGGAAAACACTTTGGCAACAAAATGCTATGGAAGCATAAATCTTGGCTTCTTAAGGTAATCAAAGGGTAATATAATAAGCCAAATAAATTCTACCAGAGAGGCCATTTTCTTTACCCTATTGCCCCTCCCCCCTCTGCCACCCCTCAAGAGTTTTGAATTCAGACACATTCATCTGTTTAATTTAATTTTTAAATCATCAGTTTTTCCTGTAAAGAGGGCATCATTTCTTCCTGGCAGGGCCAGAGAGGCAACTCCCGATTTTGTTCAAGCAGACTGCGTTCCTGGTACCACTTTTTGCCAGTGTGCCATAGTGGCAGACACATTGCCAAATCAAAGCCAGGAAATTCCCCTCCAGCCCCAGTTAGAGTTCAGAGTTCAGGTGCAGAGGCCATCATAACAGCTGCATTCCCAAGGACAGCAGAATAAGAGGAGGTGGGGTGAATGGGATGGCAAGAAGCGGGTGAAGTTTGTCTTTGGTACTCTTGACTTCTCCTTTGTGCCCAGCTTCCCTCTTCCGATTGTCCCAATTTTCTCCTCTCCCCACTCCCTACCCTACAAATCTTTCTTTTGTGCCCCTTTTCTCACTCAAGAAGAGTGGATTTGATGAACTCATGCATGCTAAGGTGTTAGAGATTTACTTCACCCCTGAGTATTTGAAATTTGAGAACTGGGGAGAGAGGGTCCTGCTTTAACACAGACTTTGGTAGTTGGAGGAGTTGACATGCCTTCCTGGGCTTTTTAAATTACTCTAGTAAGGGACTGTGGTCTCTCTGTGCAAACATAGGACAACTCGCTGAAGGGAGAGAAGACAGATGTACTGTGAGCTCCATGGCCTAGTGAACATTTCTCAATCAATCTTTGAATCTTTTCATGTGCCTACCTAGTCAAGTGCCCTTGGCTTATGACAGGTGCTTAAGGGAGCCATGAAAGGCCCAGTGGAAAGAAACAGTGCTGGATTTAGAGTCCAAAGACCTGTATTTGGGACAGCTAGGTGTTACAGTGGGTAGAGCACCGGCCCTGGAGTCAGGAGGACCTGAGTTCAAATGTGGCTTCAGACACTTGACACACTAGCTGTGTGACCTTGGGCAAGTCACTTAACCGCAATTGCCCTGCCTTCCCCCCTCAAAAACAAAACAAAACAAAGACCTGTATTTGAACACTATCTCTGCCCCTTAACTACCTGCGTGCCCTTAGGGAAATCATTTACTTTCTCTGGGCCTTAGTATCTACCTCTAGAAAAAGAGTAAATTAGACAAAATGAACTTTGAGTTCCCTTCCAGTTCTAAATCTATGATACCATGATATCATTCTGATGATCTCAACCAATTATTTGGGATCAAACCATAAATGTCATCTGTGGCCCAGGACTGAAGCTCTGGATTCATAATTATCATTGTAATTATAATAACAGCTAAGCCTTTGTACAACATGTTAAGAATTGCAAATATTATCTCATTTTCATCTTCACAAGACCCCGGGAAAGTAAGGTGCTATTATTATTCTTATTTTACAGATTTAGAAACTGAGGCAGACCGCTATTAAGTGATTTGCTTAGGGTCATGCAGCTAGGAAGTATCTGAGGCTGGATTTGATCTCAGGTCTTTCTGATTCCAGGTCCCACGCTCTTCCATCTCCCATCTTGAGTCTAAAACAATCTGTCTCTGGCTCATTCCCTGAGAACTAGATTTAATCTTCCAGCTCCCCCCTTAAAATAATTTCTCTCTGGTTCAATCCCTGGTTCATATCCCCTGGGCACAATAGAATTTGACTCCTTTCTAGGCTTTTACAGAAAAGACAGAGAGCTCTCACCTCCTGTGCAAGCAATCAGGCTAATTGTTGTTGTCGTGTGTCATTGGTGTTCATTTTCAAAGAGCCAATGACATTACAAGTGATATCTTGACTTGTGCGTGAATTGGATTGCAGAAAATTGCATTCTTTCTTTCTAAGTCATTGAAGTCCAGTGGCAGGTTAAAAATCAAAGGATATGGCCCGGGATACAGAGGATGACCTTGGCATCTTGGATGTCTGACCAAGGTCTGAGCACACTCCACCCGTTTCAGGCCCGTTTCAGCCACCTTCATGGACGTTGGAACAAATAGTTCTCATCCACCTGTTCCACTGGGGGAAGTTTTCACATGCTTAGGGTAGACATCCCACTAGAGGCCTATTGGTTACCCTTAATTTGGTTTAGCCATCCACTGAGATGGTTTACCAGGGTGTGGCCATTGTGTATACTGCAACTTCTTGGAGCTGCTGGTGAGAGCTGAGTACCAGGTGGACATCTAAGGGGATGAGCCACCCTGAAAAGGCTAATGAGGCTAATGAAATGTCGCGCATGGGGTAGGTTTGATTTCATCTTATAGAATAGCCTCGATTTACATAGCCCTTCAAGGTTAGCAAAATGCTTTAGATACATTTTTTCATTAATGTGGATACTTACTTCCCCAGTGAAAATCTCACACAAAGGACTGACACCCCACCTTGTAACTGGTTATAATAGGGGGTGCGAGAGGGAACAGCATCAGGCGGCAGAGAAGCTTGCCTCAATAGTTCAAGCATCTGTGATTTCATAGGTATGTCTACTCCCCCTCCCAGTACAGACTGTAACTTCTCTACGACTTAAAGAATTTAGAGAATTATGCCAGATATATTAGTTGAGATCATCTTAGATTTAAACTTCAAACAGGACCTATCAGAGAATCATAGATTTAGAGCTGTAAGGCAATCCAGGGATTATCTAGATAATTTACTCTTTCTAGTTGAAGATACTAAGGACCAGAGAGGGAAACAGATTGGCCTAAGGTCAAACAGGTAGTTAAGAGGCAGAGGCTGTGTTCAAATCAAGGCCTTTGGATTCCAGATCCAGCATGGTTTCCACTGCGCCATTCAGTCTCCACCCAACTAACTACTCTGTCCAGAGAGCACTGGGCTAGACACTGAGGCAGATCAAAAGATTAAATGAGAAATGTTGACTATGTCACAGTTCAGTGGGGAGAGGCAGGGTAAGAGAGGTAGGACCTTCTGTTCTCCTTTCTTCCAGCTCTTCTTATTTTTTTGGGAGAGGGAAATATCATCCCTTATGCAATAAGGGATACATTTTCCTCTAGTTCAAAATTAATTGAAGTCAATATGGTACATTGGAAAAAACAGGCTTTTCCCTAGAGTCAGATATCATAAATTCAAATCAAACTTGTCATTCACTCTGTGACCTTAGGACAAGGAAAGAAGCGAGGAGGCATATTGGCCCATTGAACTAGAAAGTAGAATGGCTGAAGTAGAGTGGTGTCCCTCATGTTTATTTCTGTTTCTAAAAGGCTGAAAATGGTGGTCAAGGCAATGTTAGATAGTCATTTCAAAGACCTGGGTCTTTCCTTGTTCTGACTTGGTGAAACATGGTCAAGGGTTCAGAAAGAGTTATTTCTCCATCTTTCTCCCTTCTGCCACCCAGTTATCCTGAGCCTCCAGTTGTATGCTACCCCACTCCCAAATGAAACAAATCTACATCTATATAAATGCTTGTTGAATTAAATGAATTCTTCCCTGGTTGAGTTTACCGATACTCAGGAGAGGTTTTTAGGAAATGGCTACTCTAATGAGTAGCCTCTAATGAGAGTCACCTCTATGTGAATCATTCTCCAAGGCCTTAGACCTAGACCTTGTAACTAGTAAACCAAGCTTTCTGGTGGCTTGTTTTTGTGTCAAGCATCTAAGAGGATGTTGGATATGGCTATTCACAGGGTTTCCCTTTCCATCAAAGGCCCTTTGGAGTGGTTTCTGGCTCCCACCTTCTTGGGATGACCTGGGATGCCTCATCCAGACATTCCCTCTGACCACACTACTCCAGCCAAAGCAAGGACCTGGCATGTTGTGGGCGGTGAGGTTTGGAGAGTGGCTTTTTATTATATGTATATTAAAAAAAGTCTTTAAACACATTTTAAGATGTGTCTAAAATATTATTTTAGGCTTGTGGGCTACGAAATAACAATGTGTTTAAATCTATGCCAGGCATCTACATGGAGCTGGCAGAAACATTCCAGAAAATGGATTTAAAAGCAAAACCCTTAGGATAAATTAAATTCTGGGAAGTGATGATATATGGAGTTGGTGGGCAATATAGGAAGTGGAAGTTGCAGTGAGGCAGATTTCACTTTCCTGTAAGGAAATACCTCCTAATAATACTTCGCGCTATCTAGACGTGGAATGGCTACTTTGAGAGGTAGGGAGTTCTCCTCCCTGGAGGTCTCCAAGCAGATTCTAGATGACTTTTTTTTTTTCAGAAATGTGCAAGGAATTCCTATTTAGGTCTGGTTTGGATTAAATGGCCTGTGAGGTTTCTCGTATTTCTGAGCATCTATGAAGCGATTGAATTTAGGAGAAATGCTTTTCAGTGGGGTTTCTCCTGGGACCTACATGTAAAGTTATGAGTCAAAGACATTCCTGAGATTGACACAGAGCTCAGGGATGACTATATTCCAAGTACTTCCTTTAGTTAGTCAACCATTGACTCCATAAGTCTTTACCGATCTCCTACTAAGCCCCTAGGACTTGGCTGGGCAATAGGAAGGTATCACTAATAACAGTAATGCCACCACACATTTATATAGCATTGTAGAGTTTGCAAAATGATTCGCTAGATAATTGACCTTCATAGTCAACTTTTAACATTGGCAGGGCAGATATTATCCCCAATTTAAAATGAAGAAATTCAGGCCAAGAGAGATTAAGGGGCTTATCCAAAGTTACATAACTAAAGATGCTGGGCTGCCAGGATGATACCCAGATCTTCTGACTGCTAGTTTACTTCTCTTTTTGCTGCGTGATGCAATGTCATTCTGCCCTCATCCTTTTGAGGGATCTACTGATACTGATATTGTTAAAGAGGCAGCAGTTAGGCGATGCAGTGGCTAAAGGGATGGACTTGGAGTCAGGAAGACCTGAGTTCAAATCCAGCCTCAGACCTGTACTCCCTGAGGGAATTTTTTCATCCAGAGTTCCATGTACCAATAAAATCATATGTCCAGTCCCTATCTCTTTGTCAGAGTAACAGACAGCTACTTAAAGTGTTATTTTGGTGGAGTAGAAAAAGCGTTAGAGAGTCTAAGAGTCTAGAAGACCCAAGTTCTGTTCCTAGCCCCACTGCAAGCAACTCCAATCAGTCCTTTGGCACTGGAGCCTCATCTCTCTTCAGTAGTCAAGCCACTCAGTCTTCATTTGAAGATTCCTGGTGGGTGAAGAGAATTTTCTGGATTGACTCTTTGGCAGACAAAACATCCATCAAGTCAGGAGGGAGAATGAGAAATCCCCTAAAGGTTTAGTCATCTCGACCTAGAGAAGGCCAAACTCTGACTAACTAGGACTCTAGCTTATTAAAGTTAACCATTAGAAAACCACCAGGGAAGATCGAGAGAACTCTCTTCAGGGCTAGGAATCAACAGGACCCTTCTGGCTAAAACCCCACCCTCTGAAGGAGACCTCCCTGTTTCACACATGCAGAAGGTATGTGAGGCTGGAATCTTGCATTTTAAGATGGCAGAATCCCAGTGGATATGTTTGGAAGAGCTAGGCTGGCTAAAGAAACTGGCTGTAAATAAAACAAGGATTATGCAAACTAAAGGGAATTCTACTAAGTATGAGATCATTGGGGTTGGGCTTTAGTGATAATGCATATTATCTATATCAAGGGACTTATAAGGGAGCATTCTTTTGGTATACCCTTGAGTTTCCTCTATTCTTGAGAGTGGACCTTCCCTTCTAGAGACTCTCCTTTTAAGTTTGTGACAGGTTAGTGCTTGTTAACATTAGACTAGATGTAGGAGAGCGTCTTTTTTTTTAAAACCATTTTTTTAAAAAAATATGAGTTTAATAACTACCAACAAAAGCAACAAACCAAAACAAGGGACAAATCTCACCCCCAAACTATGAGCCTTTAATAAGGCTGAGCCAAATGAAAGAACAAACAACAAGCAAAGAAAATGGATTTGTTCTGAGCTCCCTTGTAGGCCTGGTCAGGGTTCTGCTCTATTAAAGTCAGTTTTCCTTCCCTCCTTCCTTCCTTTCTTTCTTTTTTTCTTTCTTTCTTTCTTTCTTTCTTTCTTTCTTTCTTTCTTTCTTTCTTTCTTTCTTTCTTTCTTTCTTTCTTTCTTTCTTTCTTTCTTTCTTTCTTTCTTTCTTCCTTCCTTCCTTCCTTCCTTTCTTCCTTCCTTTCGTTCTTTCATTCTTTCTTTCGTTCTTTCTTTCCCTTTATATATGTAGAGGCAGATTAGGAAGAGTTGCAGTGAATTGCAAGCCTCCTGCTCTGCTCTGGCTAGCTCACACCCATGGAGTGCTGAACCTATGTCCTTGGACACTTTTAAAGAGACAGGTAGCTCGATGCTGAACCGACTTTGAGTTTTCATGTGACACAGCAAACTCTGGGTAGTTTCTTGCTCCTCCTTCCCCCTGGTCCATGATCTTTGGCAGTGGGGCAGAGTGCTGTGTCACTTAAGAAGGAAAGACCCAGAGCAGACTGGGGCCCTGCTGTTTGTCCTCCATTTAAGCATAGTTATATTCAAGGTGTATATATTTCTGGTTCAGTTAATTTTGATCTACATCCTCTACTATAGATATTTCCAAATTTCCTTGATTCATAATTATTGGGAGTTTTTATGGCAGCCTAATATTAAGGTATAGCGCAAGGGTTCGTTACCTAAAGCCTGCGAGTTATTTTTTGTTTTAATAGTATTTTACTTATTCTAATCACATGTAAAGACAATTTTTAACATTCCTTTTTAAAAATTTTTGAGTTCCAAATTTTCTCCTTCCTTTCCTCCCTCCCCTTGCCCTCTCTAAAAAGGTAAGAATTTTAAATAGGTTATATATGTGTAATTGTGTAAAACACACTTCCATGTTACTCATATTGTGAAAGAAGAAACAGACCAAAAGGAAAAAACATGAAAAAAATAAAGAAAATTAAAATAGTATGTTTCTATCTGCATTCAGACTCCATCAGTTCTTTCTCTGGAAGTGAATAGCATTTTCCATCAAGAGTCCTTTAGAATTGTCTTGAATCATAGTATTGCTGAGAAGAGCTAAGTTATTCATAGTTGATTGTGGCACAATGTTGCTGTTACACTGTACAATGTACTCCTAGTTCTGCACATTTCACTTCGCATCAGTTCATATAAGTCTTCTGTGAATTATTTAAAAAATATTTTGATAGATGCCCATCAATGTAATTAGTTTCCTTTTTAATCCTATGTATTTTATCTTATGCATTTCAAAATATTTTTCTGAGAAGGGGTCCATACGTTTCACCAGACTGTCAAAGAAGTCCATGAAACACACAAAAAAAGTGAAGAACTGGTATAGTGGCTAGAGTGCCAGCCTGGGAGTCAAGAAGACCTAGAGTGGAAGGAACCTTGGAAGCCAGCCCTCTCATTTTTATAGATGAGGAAAATGAGGCCAGAGAAGGCTAAGTGACTTGGCCAAGGTCACACCAATAATAATCATCACAGGTGGGATGTGAACCCAGGTCTCCTGACTCCAGAGCCTGATCTCATTCAAATACTGTCCCAGGATCCTAGGCAACTGCTTAAGACAAGGAGTTATAGAATTGTTAACAATTTGCCTCAGTGGAGGAAATTTCCCACACTAACGAAATCATGGATCCAGAGTAAAAAACAAACAAAAACTCTACAGTAACATAAGTGGTTTATACCTTCTTTGTCATTAGAAATAGAGAAGCTATGAATATTTTTGTACAGAGATCCCTTTTTTTCTTTTTATTGACATTTTAAGGATAGAATTCTACCAATAGAACCCCTGGATTAAAAGAGATGACCAATTTTGTGATCCATTTCATATCATCCTATTGCTTTCTAAAATGTTTGCATTGGTCTGCAGTCCAAAAAAAATAGTGTATGAGAATACCTGTTTCCTCCCAGCCCTCCCAGCACTGTATTGCATCATTTTTTTTCACCCTTTTTGCTGTTTTAATGATATGTGGTAATAGCTGAAAGTTGCTGTGATGTGAATTTCTCTATTTTTAAAGCATTTTTAATGTTGTTATTATATTCCTTCCTTTGTAAATTGTCTATTCATGTCCTTTGACCAATTGCTCCAGGATATGAGTCATTTCGAACTGGCTCAAGAAGGAGGACTGCTAATTCTCAGCGTGAGCATTTACACCTTGTAAACTGGCAAATGCTACAGATAAGGCCTTGATTTACTTATTTTTGTTGATTATCATTTTAGGTTTAAGAATGTGATGAAGAAAATGTTAACAATGTGTATTAAACTTAAAAGCGTGTCCTCTGTGTGTGTGTGTGTATGTATTTATATATATATGCATATATATATACATACATATATATATGTATGTATTTTGAGAGCCAAAGTATTTCTGAATGTGTTCGTTATTAGTCATCTGGATATATATAAGTTAGCATTAGTCTTATGGATGTACATAAGTTCTTTGTCAATTCCCGATGTCAGACATTTAGGCAAAAGAAAAGCAACAACAAAAGCAAAAACCAACTCATTCGATCCTAATTAGCAGCTTTGTGATGAACCGGCAATGATGAGGTCAGAGTTCTTGGATTACCTACTTCCCCTCCTATGTATTCTTGACCTCTTCACTAAATCCTGCTTTATAAACCTTCAAAACCACACGGCTCTCCCCTATTTTGAAAGGACAGCTCAGAAACCTTTCCCAGAACCTTCTGTCCCATTTGAGCTTCTATTGCTCCTGTTTGTTTCCTTTCACTGCCAGACTTCCTCAAGGAGTAAATTGTATTGTATGCTCTGCCCCCGTGTCTTTACCATTCACTCTCTTAAATGCTTATAATTCCAGAATATCATAAAAGTTTTCTCTCAAAGGTCACCAATGATCACTATATTACCTGATACAATGGTCTGTTCTCTGCTGTATTCTCCTTAAACATTTTGGTTGTATTTTGTACTGTTGACTATCTCTTCCTTCTTGAAACTCTCTCCTCCATACACTCCGACTCTTTTCTGATCTCTGGCTGCTCTTTCTCTATTTTCTTCAGCTTGTTTATCATCCCACCCCTTACTTGTGGGTATTACCCAAGGTCTAATCCCTGACTCTCTGCTCTTCTTTTTCCTTCTTCTTCTACATTCCCCAATTCTCATGACTTCAACTCTCTCTTTTATGGATGAAATTCATGGATGGACTTCAACACTTTCTCTGTCTCTCTGTCTCTCTGTCTCTCTGTCTCTCTGTCTCTCTGTCTCTCTGTCTCTCTGTCTCTCTGTCTCTCTGTCTCTCTCTCTCTCTCCCTCCCCTTTCCTTTCCTCCCTCCCTCCCTCCCTCCTTCATTCTCTTTTCCTCCTTCGCTCTCTGTCTGTCTGTCTTCCTCTCTTCTCCCTTTATCTTTTCCTCTAGGTCCTAGCTCCATAGTTCCAATTGCCTACTTGCCATTTCTATTTGGAAATCATGTCACCCTAAACTCAACATATCTAGAATCAAAAACACCATTTTTTCCACACAACCATTTACCCCCTCTTAACTCACCTCTCTGCCACCAGTATTACCATACATGTCCATCATTTCCATATTTAGTTAGTCATCTAAGTCAATACTTCCTTCAAATGGGGATTGGTTGAAAAACAAAACAAAACAAAAAACCCAACTATATATGAATGAAGAAGAGGCTATGAAGTGTGGCCATAATGGATAGATGGCCAACCTTGGAGTCAGGAAGTCCTGGATTCAAGTCTCAGCTCTGACACATACTAGCTATGGTGACAATGACCAATTTACTTAAACTTTCCATGCCCCAGTCAGTGCCCCTATCGGTGCAGGAGTTGAGCTGCACTGGTAAAGGGAGTTCTGCCACTAGGAGTACTTACACCAATGAAGGTACAGCTAGGGTGCAGTGGATAGAGTGCTGGGCCTACAATCAGGAAAACTCAACTTTCTGACCTCAGACAAATCTGGCCTCAGACACTGTGTGACCTTGGGCAACTCTTATAACCCTGTTTGCCTTGGTTTCTTCATCTTTAAAATGAGCTGGAGAAGGAAATGGCAAAGCACTCTGGTATCTTTGCCAAGAAAACTCCAAATGGGATTACAAAGAGTCAGACATGACTGAAAATAGCTGAACAAATGCCGATGGAATCACAGGTTTGAATGTCTAAGCACCAGCTCTCCCCGAAGAATATAATGGAGTACTATTATGTAGAAATGAATGAGAAACATGAGGAATGTAAGAAGGTTCATATAAGCTGATGCAGGGCAAAATATGCAGAATGAGAGATCCCAAAGACTTATGACCATGTACACTGAAAGGAAGTTAAATGTGTGATGGGAAAGCTAGTCAAGGTCCCAGAGAAGAAAAAAATGAAACATGTCTGTGTCCTCATGCCAGAGACATAGGCAACTACTAAGACAGAATATTGTATGTGTTGTTGGGAACAGCCTACCTATCGCACATTTTGCGTAACCATTTTTCTTTGTCGTAAGGAAGGGTGGAATCTAGAGGGCAAGCATGGAAAATGACTGTGATATAATAACAAGAGGCATTAACAAAATGTATTTAACTTTTTCCTCCTTATAGTGTCTTTTGCATGCAACTTTTAATTTTCATTCTCACTACTACGACTATCATATGTAGCTCAGTGGAACAATGGCTCTATTGTTGTTTGTTTATTTTCAAAGAGGACCAGTGACTTCATGGGGTGATGTCTTGACTCATGCATGAATTGGATTTAAGGAGGCAAATTGTACAGTCATCAGCCTCACTCTCTCTTCCTGAGTCATAGAAGTCCAGTGGGAAGACCAAAGTCAAGATTACTGGCAATGGCCTGGGATGCAATAGAATGATCTGGCATCTTTGATGTCTGACCAAGTTCTAAGAGTTTCAGAGTTCCTGCTTCAACCACCTTCATGACCCTTGAAACAAATTATTCTCATCCACCCATTCCACCAGGGAAAGTCTTCACGTGCTTGGGATAGACACCCCACTAACTCATGGATGGATTTGAGGCCCATTGGTTTAGCTCAACTTGGTTTAGCTTGTCTGCCAAGATGGTTTTACTGGGGTGTGACTGCCACACATGCTACAGCTTCTTGGAGCTACAGATGAGAGTTGAATACCAGGTGCACACCAAAGGTAGAAAGCAGCCCTAGAAAGGGTTCAGCAAGCCTTTACACCAGAGGTGCTAGTTTTCTCTGAACACCCCATACACCCTAGTAGATATAATGGCAGCCTGGAGTTGGGAAGACCTGAATTCAAATCCTGTCTCAGACACTACTAGCTGTATGACCCTATGCAACTCACTTAATGTTTCTCGGCTCAGTTTCCTCATCTCTGAAATGGACATAATCATAGCTCCTACTTCAGAGGTAGCTGCTTGTGAGGAGCAAATGCGATAACATGTAAAATTCTTGGCAAACCTTAAAGAGCTATAAAAATGCTAACTATCATTATTGTGGCCACACTCCTAGATTATACGACCCCTCTGACTTGAGGCTCTTCCTTTCTCCCATGTGTCCTGCAAAACTAACCATCATTAAACCCTACTTCCATGAATGTATTCCCCATTCAAAGACTTTCCATGGCTCCCTAGTCATTACCATATCAATTCCTAAATCTTTAGCTGGTTTTCTAGGCCATCTACAATATGACTCTGCCCCTCCCATCCAGTTTTCTCCCTACTAGTCTCAGCGGACATCCTCTGCTCTAATCAGGCTTGTTGTTCCATGAACATGCCATTCTCATTCACACACCAACAAAATGAACCTCAAATTCTCATGGGCAAAAGAAAGGGAAGGGAATTTGGTATTCTGTTGTCCTTGGCCAAACTTCTGCGATTCATTTGAAAATATTGGTCAAGTAAGAGCCTGACTCATTTTATTCATTCTTTGGCCATTTTATCTCAAAATAAGGGGAAAAAATAGGCCACTACAGAGGCTCCAAAGTCGACCAGTGAGGGGATTTTCCTTTCCAAAAATACAATTGTTTTTTTCTTTTTAACAAAGTCACTTATGTTGAGAAAGAAAAGATAAAAAAAACCCCACTGCTGACCTAAAATTAAGTTCCATAGTATAAACTGGATTATGGGGTATTTTTTGTTGTTATAATTTATGTAACTTAATTTTCTCCTATACTAAACTAACAATCTGTTCCTTTTGGAATATAAATTGGCTGTCTGGAATCTGTGTAACCCGTAATGATGATGTGTTGCATATTTCTCTTTCAATTCATGGGCGTCATGCATTGTATAACATTACCTCATACACTGTAACTATCCTCTGTCACATGCAAGATACATAAAATACATCATCAATGTCCCCCAAGATAGCAGGGCCATCCAATTCCAATTAATTTACTTTACAGACTGTTTGCAGTTCTTGTACTAGAACATATAAACCATCAGGAATGAAAAGTCAACTTAAATGTTTGAAGGTCTGATTGAGGGAAAACATAATGTCTGGCTGGTGAACTTTCAGTTTCCTGTGTTTCCTGCCTAGAGCTGGTTGATTCTCCCTTGAAGATTGCTCTTGAGGAATTTGGAGATGAACTCTAAAATATCGCTTCTCTTTCTTTCTAATCTACTTTCTCATCCTGAATTACTATTCAAATACGAATTCAAAGAAAGCATTAGTCACATAGAACATAAGCTCATGGAGGGTAGGGACTGTTTTTCATTTTATTCTTTTAGTCCAGGAACCTGGCACAATGCCTTTCACACAGCAGACGCTTTAGAAGTACAGCATTAGAAGCGGCATTGTGGATAGAGTTCTGGAGCGGGAGTCAGAAGGACCTGAGGAATGTGTGACTCTGGGCAAGCAATTTGGCCTCTCATCCTTAGTTTCTTCATCTATAAAATGGGGATAATAAGAGCAGCTACCTCCCAGTGTTGTAAAATACTTTGCAAGCCCTAAAGTTGTGATATATACACACATATATGTGCTTATAAATGTGTATATATGTGTGTGTATATGTGTATATATGTATGTATGCATACATATACATACATGTGCATACACATGTGCACACAATACACATATTCTAGCATGAGTATATTAGTGTTACATCTATATGCCAGTATTATTATTAACTAGTGCTTAAATGATGAGACTGGATTTAGATGACTTGAATTCAATTTGGTTCTTTAACCTTTTGGGTCAAAATCCAATTCAGAGACTCTACTGTCTCTGACAACTGTCTTAGTAGCCATCTCTCCTATGGTGGAGGAGGTATGTTTCATTGACTCTTCTCCAGGAGCTTCATTAGTTTTCCTACCACCTGCTCAACTTCCTTTTAGTGACTTTTTAGTTTACATTATTGTAATTTACATTATCTCTTCATTCTTCTTACTTGGCTGTACTTCACGCAAATCTCATTTCTCAGAATTCCTTATATGTACCATTTCCTTCCATACAATACAATTCTATTATATTCATTTGATGGGTGGCAAGTTAAGGCATATAGATCAGTGATTTCATTGACATAGGGAACCCTCCTGGTGAGGGAACTCTGTCACTTGCTTTGCAACTTAGAGTCTTAAAGAATTGCTGAGGGTTAAATGACTTTCCTAGAGTTACATAGGCAGTATATTTCAAGATTGGGACTAGAATCCAGGTCTGCCTAAGTCCAAGGCCATTTTTAGATTATAAGCTCTTTGAGGGCAGAAACTATCTTTTGTTTCTTTTTGTATTCCCAGTGCTTAGCACAATGCCTGACATAGCTTAGATGCTTAATAAATATTGATTGATTGATTCTATCTACTATGCCACATTGACACCCCTTCACTCATATGTCTCTCTGGGCCTTAATTCCTCATTTGTAAAATTCGGAGCTATGTCATTTGACCTTGGAGGTCTCTTTCAACTCTAAATACATGATTCTGTCATTCTTATTCTTACTTGCTGATATTGGAGGATGTAGTAATTTTTCTCCTGTCAGAATCTGGATGAACACATAGGGATATGTGGGCAGGAGACTGATAAAAACAGCCTCTACTCCCTTGAAGAAATAAGAACCCTTGTCTGAGGAGTTTTAATCAGGAAAAGAATGGAGAAGGCTTCCTAGGGACATGTAGCCACTCTTACTTTTTAAAGGTTTTTTTTCCTTTACCTGTTTGGAGCTCTTGAGCTACACTTGGTTTTTGTATCCAACTCCAAAATCACTTGCCGATGGCTAAGTTAATCAGTCTTCTTGGAATCTGGGATGGAAATAGATTTCACCATCTTGCTCTAGGTGGCCAGCTAGCCTGGTATCCATCCCAGATTAGGACTGCTGGTTCCAGCAGGAAGCCATCCAATTTCAGGACAGGAAGTCTTGTTCCTTCCCAGAAAAGTGAGAGTCTGAGGAGGAAAGGAAAAGGAAGGGAAGAGGAACAAACAAGATTTGTCAACTCTCTTTGCAACTGTTAGGTGGTGGGTTTAGCACTTAATGTAACAAATTCTTGCCATGTTTACTCATTTTATTATTTAGAATTTTCCAGGGAAGAAGTTAGATTTCTGACTCATAAGGCTTTTAGAAAGTTGTGGCGTTACATTTTTGTATCAATTGGCATTGAAAGATCCTATTCTCCTAGCTTTCCTGATTTATGAAATTTGAAGTCATGACAATAGTACATTGAAAGTGGTTTGGTTTTTTTCCCCTCAGATTTGTTTTTGTGGGTTTGTGTTTTGAGGCCAGATTGAGATGAAGTTTGTTGTTAGCTAAACATAAGAATTCTTAGTTAAACATAAGAATTTATTTGGGGTGGGAGATAGGTAGTGGGGCTAACACTTTAAAAGAAATAATCTTAGGTTAAATAACCAGCATATATTTCTCTTTTTACTCTTCTCCCTTCCTCTTCCTCCTCATTTTCTACTCTAATTCCAAATTATTTAATCTGAAAAATCTAACCTTAAATAGGTTCCAACAGCACCTAACAGCTATGGTGTTGAGATGGGAAGTTTCAATAGTCAGATGACCTGGGTTCAGATCCTAGTTCTACTGCTTTATATGGCTGCTAGGCCTCTGATTCGTCATGAGTAAAATGAAAAGTTAATTTTATGAACCCATGTTACTGTGATTAGATGACTTCTGATTCCCTTCTACTTCTAAATCATTGATCCTATGAATTGGACCACATCCTTCCCCCAAAACCAGCATCTCTCTTATTTTTCTTGTCCCAAACTAATCCCTTTCCCCCCTTCCTTGTCCCTATGAAATGGTTTGCCATCGTTCTTCCAAGCACCCAGATGAGAAATGTCTCCCCATGTCTAGTCCATCACATCAAATGATTTCTTCCTTTGAAATCTCTCATTTGGATATATAAAATTTGTTTTCAATAAATCTAAATTTGAAACAAATTGTATACTACTCCAGGCCAGAAAAAATATGGCTTACCAACATTTTTTCTGAACTACTAGGGCACCAACTTTTGGTAGTAATAATAATAGTATCTCACATTAAATGATTTAAGGCTTTCAAAGTATTCTCACAAAGCAAAGGATTTGGAGTTAAAAGATCTGGGTTCAACTCTTGCCTCCTATCATTTATTACCTCTGCGATCTTGGGCAAATCACTTAACCTCATTGGGCCTCAGTTTCTTCCTCTGTTGAATGAGAGGGTTGGACTTGATGTCTTCTAAGGTTACTTTCTGCTATATATTTTGGAAATCAGACCCTTATCAGAAATACTTGATGCAAAGATTTTATCCATTCTATAGATTTCCTTGTTTGTGGAAAAAAATGATTTTTTTGTCATCAATATTATCTATTTGATTTTTCCCATGATAACAATATCATTCCTGTAATAGCCAACACTAAATGTGAGAGGAGAGCATACAATGAAATTGGAGGATGACACATTTTCTGATTGTCCCTTCCCCTGACTTTTTTCCCACTACCAACCATGCATTAACAAGTTTCTCATTGGAGAATTAACCATGAACCATGGCTCATCCCTTCTCAGCTCCAAGTAACTTGTCTTTTTTTTAGTGGAAAGGTAGGAGTTCTTGAGAGGAAAATCCACAGAGTTGGAGGAGTATCCGATCTATATCAACACAAGAATCCCTTCTCCAAAAAAGTAGCCCATTGCAGTTTTGGATGGCTCTGTTCTTAGAAATTTTTTTCCTGACATCAACGCTAAGTCTGCTTCTCTGGAGCTTCTACTCTTTGAAGGTATTTTCATCAGAGAATATCTAGGGAGTAAATCTGAACAGTTTTAGAAAACCTTAAAAAACAGAAAAGGCCAAATGGTAAAAGAGGCACAAAAATCCACTGAAAAGAAGAACTCCTTAAAAAGCAGAATTGGCCAAATGGAAAAAGAGAAAGAAAAGCTCACTGAAGAAAATAATTCCTTAAAAATTAGAATTGTGCAAATTGAAGCTAATGGCTTTATGAGACATTAAGAAACGATAAAATCAAGTCAAAAGAATGAAAAAATAGAAGAAAATGTGAAATATCTCATTAGAAAAACAACTGACCTGGAAAATAGATCCAGGAGAGATAATTTAAAAATTTGATTTAGCAATGAAATAGAGGACTTTCAAGCATTCCTGATGAAAAGACCAGAGCTGAATAGAAAATCTGACTCTCAAATGTAAGACTCAAGAGAATCATAAACAGGTAAACAGGAAAGAGAAATCATTAGGGATTCAATAAGGTTAAACTGTTTACATTCCTATTACATAGGAAAATGATACTTGTATCTTCTAAAAACTTTCTCATTACTAGGGTAGTTAGAAGGAGTATACACAGAAAGAGGGCATGCATGTGAGTTGAATATGACAGGATGATATCCCCAAAATAAAATAAAATTAAGTGGTGAGAAAGAAGAATACACAGGAAGAAGGGGAAAGGGAGAGGTAGAATGGGGTAAATTACCTGACATAGAAGAGGCCCAAAAAAGATTTTACAGTGGAGGGGAAGATGAGGGAAGTGGGGAAGGGAGCCATGAACCTCATTTTCATTGGAATTGGCTCAAAGAAGGAATAACATACATACTTAGTTGGGTGTAGAAATCTTTCTTACCATACAGGAAAGTAAGAGAGCAAGGAGATAAGAGAAGGGAAGGCTGATAGAAGGGACGGTGGACTGGGAGAGGTAAAGTCAGAAGCCCTTTTGAGAATGGACAGGGTTAAAGGAGAGAAAATAGGATAAACAGGGAAAATAAGATGGAGAGAAATACATAGTAATTATTAATATGAAAATTTTTTTGTAGCGAGTATCTCTGATAGACCTCATTTCTCAAGTATGTAGAGAACGGAGACAAATTTATAGAAATAAGAGCCATTCCTCAATTGATAAGTGGTCAAAGGCTATGAAGAGGCAGTTTTTAGACAAAGTAATCAAAACTATCTATAGTCATATGAAAAAATTCCATAAGTCACTATTGATTAGAGAAATGTAAATGAAAACAACTCTGAGCTACCCACCTCCCATACCTATCTGATTAACTAATATGACAGAAAAGGAAAATGACAAATGTTGGAGGGAATGCAGAAAAATTGGGACATTAAATGCACTGTTAGTGAAGTTGTATACTGATTCAACCATACTGGAGAACAGTTTGGAACTATGCCCAAAGGGCTATAAAAGTCATATATATAGTCGTATATATAAAAGTCATATATATATAGTCATATATATGAAATATATGACTATAAAAGTCTTTGACCATACAATACCACTACTAGATCTATATCCCAAAGAGATAAAAAACAAAAAGGAAAGAACCTATATCTATAAAATATAGCAGCTCCCTTAGTGGTGGCAAAGAATGGGAATTTGAGGGGATGTTCATCAATTGGGGAATGGCTGAACAAGTTGTGTACAATAGTAATACAATACTACTGTGCTGTAAGAAATGACAAGCAGGAAGCTTTCAGAAAAAAATATGGAAATGCTTACATGAACTGATGCAAAGTGAAATGAGCAGAACCAAGAGAACATTGTATACAGCAACAACAGTACTGTATGATGATCAACTATGTATAACTTCGTTATTCTTAACAATACAATGATCCAAGAAAATTCTAAAGGACTTAAGATGAAAAATGCTATCCATCTTCAGAGAAAGAAATGATATAATCTGAATGAGATTGAAGCACACTTTTTCTTTACTTTATTTTTCTTGGTTTTTTGATCTCTGTTTTCTTTCACAGTACAACTTACATAGAAATGGCATATGTATAACCTGTGTCAAATTGTTTGCCTTCTCAGTGAGGGAGGGGGAGAATTTGGAACTCAAAATCTGAAAAAAAAATGTTAGAGTTGTCTTTCATGTAATTAGGGGGGAAATAAAATATTAAATTAAAAAAGAAATTAGAACCTCAAAGTCTTAAGGAAGAATAAGACTGTTGGAGCTGTGTTTTGTCACCAGGATGAGCCTACTTTGCATGAGTTTATCTTATTTCTCTAAAGACAAGTGACCTCTGATGGCCTTGGGTAAGTCACTTCCCTTTCTTTGAACCTCATTTTTCTCATCTATAAAAGGGAATAATAATAATACTGGAACTGCCTACTTCACAAGGTTATTGTGAGGCTTAATAGAGACAATCTCTCTGAAAGTATTATATAAACTATTATTAGCATTCCCAACCACAAATTTGAAACATCCTTAGGCATTTTTAATTATTTCAAGGGATAGCGTGAATTTCTCAAAACATAGTTCACTTTAATTTTTTAAAAGTAAACATATTATCCAGCACCTTGGGCAAGGAAGAGGATAAAGATGTTATTGAATCAATGAGGTGGCAAAACTCCCCCAAAGGATAGGAATCGCTGGTCTTGAACTTGATCATGCTTTACCATTGGGTTTCCCCATGACAGCTCCACTAAATATGTGTTTTTGTTGGTTAACCTCTTTTGGTCGAATACCACAGGCATAGAGTTAACAGAATTGTAGTATCTTACAAATGTACAGGACTTAAGAAATCATGCAGTTCAACCACTGAGGCCCAGAAAGGACAGGTGATTTACTTACCTAAGGTCATCAGGTCAAATCAACTAGCATTTATTAAGTACCTACTATGTGTCAGGCACTGTGCTAAGTACTGGGGATACAAAGGAAATATTTAAAAAAACGATCCCTGCTCTCAAAGAGCTCATATTCTAGTTGAAGGTAAGGGGACAACATGCAAAAAACTATGTGCAAACAAGAAAATATGTGCAGGATGAATTAGAAGTAATCTCAGAGAGAAGGCACTAAGATTTAAAGCGGTCTGGGAAAGCCTTCTTGCGGAAGGCGAGATTTTAGTAAACCTTGAAAGAAGTCGGAGAAGCCAGCGGAGGGAGAAGAGGAAAGAGAGCTTTCCATTAATGGGAGGAGCCAATGAAAATGCCTGGAGTCCCAAGATGGAGTATCTTGAAAGAGGAACAGCAATAAAGCCAATGTCACTGGATTTCAGAGTACTTGGAGGGGGGTAATGGCACCCAGTGAGTTGGTCGATCAGGTTGCTTGAATACATACATAACTAAACTCTTTGGTACACAGATGTTGCAGACAGAAAGTTTTGAGTTACTTTAATCTAAAGAGAGGATTGGTCTAGAATAGGCAAAGTTAAGATTCTAACTCATCTAGTATTGTAACTTAAGTTAGACTTTTCCCGGGGGTCGTTGAATTAAGAGGGCAAGGAATTTAGAAGGCACGCATACTTCTTCAGCACACAACAATTGTTTAGGACCTAATTGGCAAAAATAATTAAAATAGGAACTGGAGTGGGCTTCTTTCTCCGCAGTCTACTCCCCATTCTACTCCCCATTTTCACCCCCCCAAGTGAGGGAGCACTTCTTTATGATTGTCCTGGGTGTGTTGTCGTACAAAAATATCTAATTAAGGCTCTGTGAAAATGAGTGAGGAAATAATAGAAAAACCTTTACCCTTCTATTCCCTGTCCTCCCTTCACTTTCCTACTTGACTTCAAAATCTAGTTTTGTTCAGAATACAGCTGTTTTTGGGACCCACCCCTCCTAACATCACGCAGCCAACAATTGAGAAGATGAATCAGTGTCCCCTGCCTCTGGAAGCCAAACCCAATTACCATAGTCTCTGTGAATCGACTGACTCTTAGAGAAGCTTAGTTTCTTCCATAGCCCCAAGGGGGCTTTCCAGTGTTCAAAGTGGAGTCCAGGGGGTATGTGTATGTGCTTTAGGTCTAATTAGAGTTTGTAAGTATTCGATACTGAATGCAAAATCATTACAACTGTGTTTGCTCTCACTGGGGAACTAATCAGGAATCAACTCCCTTTTGCCCAGGGTGGGGGGGGGACCCCAAGTATTTCCAAGTTTCTGAGCCTTTGGCAAAGAGGAGTTATCCCATTTGTCAAGGAAAGTGGAAAATTTTCCTTTTTCTAGCCTGAGGGACTCAAGTTGGGAGTGTAGGTTCTTTTCAGTGGGGCATCCTTTTGAGTTCACTCCAGGGGGTATTCTCATGTTTCTCAGGATCCAGCCTGTTCTGGGGGAAAAAAGACCACAGGGGTGCTCCTGGGTCCTTTCCCAGACAGCCCTGAGAAGAGAGCTGAGTCATTCTGGAATCCCCTGAATCTTCTCCATCACCTCTCACTTTCTTCTAAACCTCCCCCCTCCAGCACTCATATGCACACACACGTACACCACATGCAGTGTTCCAAAACTGGAAAGAGCCAAGTGCCTATTCTTCTATTTTAATTAGCTTGCAAACATAGAATGCTAAATGTGACCAAGTTACTCAGGATCTTGTCTTGGTTTCCTCTTTTAGAGACCAGGTCCTTTTTAGCTGCCTTCATTGTTTCAGTAGAGGCTCTCTGTGCAGAGTTTTAAGCCTACTCACCTGTACTGGGACTGTGTGGTAGCCAGAGTTGTATCCAGGGTGGGGCAAGTAGGGCTTTGCTCAGGCATGGCCAAATGTAGGGAGCAACAAATTGGAATTCCAAATTGACAAGAGAAGGGTAGGATAATAAATACACTGGAATCTGCAACGAATAGGGTTATTCTACTGCTGCCCTTCACCAAGTGTTGGAGCAGTCTGAGCCCAGTAGCTCTTCCCTCAGACTCCTGCATCCCCTACACCCTGGATACCTCTAACCCAATCCAGGAAAGGAGGTGATGGTTATGCTGGGCCACCCTCAATCTTTTAACTTTCAGGCTATGGGACTTCTATTGTCAATTACCGCTTCTACTCCTACACTTCTTACATCCCACCTTTGGGTGCTTCCGGGAAAGTGGAAGGGATATCCCAGAGGTAAGGAGTATTATTGCCTTAAATTTGTACCTCCTTTCACTTAAGGGTCCTGGACCTTTCCCATTGTAGCTGAACCTCCATGAGATCTGGAGGATAAGTACCCAAGGCAGCCACTAGGGGACCGAAGTGTGATATTTCATGATGTTTCACTCTCCTCTGTCTCATCCCCATGGCCACATAGATTAGAGTGAGATGACTCAAGAACTGCAAATGCTTTGCCTGGATTGGGTGACAACCCAAATATCTGATAAGTTCCAAATCCCACCTACCTCTTGTTAGCTTCTTCCTGGAGCCAGGTCTCACTGAGAACTAGCATGAAGTGGGAGAAATGAGTACCCGGGATGAACATGGACAGAGATGGTCGGGGTAGAGGGGAAAAGTAGATAGCTAGAGGAGGATGACACAATTTTCCTCCCAACAACACCCTTGTTCCTCTCCCCTATCATCTTGGATAGTCGATATGATCTCACTAGTTAGCAAAAATAATTAAAATAGGAAGTTATCTTCTGATAACTCTCCCTTCTATAGCCAGGCTCCTAAAAGTATTTTTTTTTTCAAAAGGCCATTACACCCCTAAGTTCTAATTCTCTTCTAATTCATTGTCATCCTTTTGCAATCACTTCTGACATCACCACTCAACTAAAACTGTTTTCTCCAAGGTTACCAACAATTGCTTAATAGCTAAATTCCATTGCCTTTTCTCAGGCTTCATCGTTCTTGACCTTTCTGCAGTATTTGGCACTGCTGACTGCCCTCTCTTATTGGATGCTCCACCCTGCTCATGACTCTTCTGTCTTTTGCTTTCTTTCTATCTCTCTAATCACTCCTCAGTCTCCTTTCCTGGATCCTCATCTAAGCCCTAACCTTTCCCTGTAGGTATTTCCCAAGTTCTATCCTGGTCCCTCCCCCGCCCTCCCATGACCTGTGTCAAGTATCTCATTGGTTCCATTTGTTTCCATTATTATCACTTTGAGGCTGATCCCTGGATCTACATATCCAGCTCTCATCTTTCTCCTGACCTCCAGGCTTGTATCATAAAGTGCCTGTTGGACATCTTCTACTGAATGTCCCTTAGAACTTTATCATTCTGCAAGATGAAATCCATTTGGAAATTCACACCTCTTCAGCACCATCTGCCCCTGGGGTCCCTCCTTCCCTCTGGTTTGAAAGGATGGGATGGAAATCTGGGAACTCTTCCCTGATCCTCTAGCATTTGAGGAGAGCATACAGGGAATTCTCCTGGTCATTTCCCACCAGCTGCCTTCCTAGACTTCATCATCTGCAGAAACCATCATTCTGCAAGATAAAATGAACTCACAAACTCATATCTCCTCAGATTATTTCCCACCCTGGCCGCAGGACTTCATCATTCCCATCACATAGTAACCTCTTCTTCCTACCCTTCCTACACACTTCTCATTTTTTGACTTCTTTTTATGTGTGGTCTTCCTCATTAGACTGTGAGTTCCTTGAGGGCAGGGAAAGTCATGTGCCTTGCTTTGTAACTGGCCCATAATAGGTGCTTAATAAATCTTCACTGACTCTGACTCTAACCCTTAGTCATCTCAAATACATCATATCCAAAATGAAACTCATTTTCTTTCCTTCCAAATCCATCATTAATCCAAATCCCCCTATTTCAGTTGAGGGCATCATCTTCCTTTCAGTTGCCTAAATTAGCAACCATGCCTCTGTTCCCCATCTCTCCCTCCCATATGAAATCCACCACCAACACTTGTTAACTCTACCTTTACAACATTTCTCACTTGTCCCCTTTTCTCCACTCAGTGCACTTTATCCCATTTCAAGACCTTATGGCCCCTCTCCTAGACTTTTGCAGCATCCTTCTTAAGTGGATTCCCATCCCCTACTCTCTCCTCTCTGCCATCTATCATCCACATAGGTGCCCGCATATTCCCAAAGCATGAGTCTAACTGTGCCATTGTCTTGCTCAAGACATTTCAGTGGCTCCTCTTTTGCCTTTAGGATAAAGTACTGTTGTTGAGTCGTTTCAGTCATGTCCAACTCTGTGACCCATTTGGAGTTTTCCTGGCAGAGATGGTGGAGTGGTTTGCCAGTTAGGATAAAGTACAAACTTCCTAGGTTCATAATTAAAGTCCTTCTAGTAGCTAGGGCTAGCTTTACTTTCTCAAGTGTTTTGCATGACTCCCCTTCACACAGTACTTTTTCGCCAAACTGGCATGCTTGCTGTTGCCTCTTCTAACCATTCGGTCAAGCCCATCGATGCTTTTTACCAGTTGTCCTCAATGCCTGAAATGTACTCCTTCCTTGCTTCCAGGTGTTCAAATCTTTAGTCTTGTTCAAGATGTAGGTCATTTGTTACCTCCTTCAGAAAGTCTTTCCTGAGTCCTCTAGTTACTGTATTTCCCCATGTATAAGATGCATGTTAATTTTGGGGTCCGAAATTTGAAAAAAAAAATGTATTACATGAAGTTATTGAACTCAAGTTTTATTTACCATAAAATTCACACAATAATATGATGAAATTCAAGGACCTTCTGCTCATAGCTTTCAGGAATCTTTTGGGCAAGTCTGGTGCATGTACACATGCTTAGTCCATTCCGTTTCATGAACCTAAAGCACCAATTGTGTCCTCCTTTGAAATCAGTAACTTCTTTTTCATCAGCAATTCTTCTTGCCTCATGCTGAACCATCTTTCTGGACACAGGAATTCCAATTGCCCTTTGCTCTTCAATCCATATCTTCAATTCCCTCTCTAAATCAGGCCGTTTTGCCGACTTGCCTCTCATGGCCTTCTTCTGCCGTGGTGTTTTCAGTAGGTTTTTTTCTTCCCGTAGCTAGTCTCAGATTGTTTTCTCAGTTGGAGGAGGACCAAACTTACGTTGAGCAGCACAATTTCCATTCACTTTTGCAAACTGGATCACTTTTAACTTGAATTCAGCACTGTATGAAAATCTTTTCTGAACCATTTCTGGGCAGAACGTGGCAAAACATAACCTAATATACGGGTAACAAATGTGAAACAATAAGCGCAAAGACAACAAGCGTGAAAAAGCAGGAAATGCAAGTATAAAAAATCTGCAAAAATGAGCGCAAAAACAAGCCTGAAAAAGTGGGAAATGCAGGTAAAAAAATCGATAGCCACTGTTTTTAGATCCCAATTTTTTCAAAAAAGGGTGCATCTTATACACGGGGAAATACGGTAATTGATGATTTTTTTTTTTTTTCTCTCCCCACTCAAATTGTCTTCTGCATTGTTACCTGTTTACATGCTGTTTTCTCCCAGCAGAATGTAAGTTCTCTGTGGGCAAGGACAGTTGCCATTATCTCCTCATCACCTAGGACACCAACTTGCAAGGAGTAGGCAGGCACTTACTGATCCACAGAGGCACCTTCTTTCCCCTACCTTGTGGCAAAGTCCTAAAGTCTTTGTCTCCACCCCAAACCCTAACTTAAAGATACCTTTTCTGCCTCTTCCTCCAGGGGACAAATTCTAGTCATGACTGTTAGCATCTAAGCCGATTGTCTGCCTGCTCTTTGAACCCAAACTGCCCTACTCTTACCCAGTTTCTTAGTGTGTAGAGCATGTGTAACCTGGTGCCTGTTGCTCATTCAATCACCCAGAACTACACATCAATTGACTCTATGCAAATCCCAACCACAAATTTCTGCCACATGAAGTTATTTGCTTAGACTTCAGGAATTTCCCAAATTGTCTCCCTATTAGATTGCAAACTTGAGGACGTGGACTGTGTTTTTCCTTTCTTTGTATGTCCTAGGTTTAGCACAGTGCCTGGCATATAGTAGGCACTTAATAAATGCTTATTGATTGATTGGCTGACTAGAGATACCTAGAGCTAAGAGCCCTCTAATGGGACTTGGGCGTCAAAATGAGCAAAGCCATATTTAAGAGCTCTTTATACTCTCCAGAAAACTGAACTGATACAATTTCAATTGTTTAAGAGATCAAAAGGAAAAAAAGTGACCAAAGCAAGGTGAAGGAGGTCAGGAGAATTTTTTTAATGATGATGATGATGATGATGATGATGATGATGTTAACTGACATTGACAACATGCTTTAAGATTTTGCAAAGTTTTAAACCTCACAGGAACACTGTGAGGTAGGCACTACAGGCAATGTTATTTCTTACACCTGAGGAAACTGAGGCTGAAAGATGTTAAGAAACTTACCCCTTGTCATGTAACTAGCCAATAACTGTCAGGGATAAGATCTGAACCTGTGTTTTCTTGACTCTAAGACGAGCACTCTGTCAACTATGTCATGATGTCTTCTTGGAGAAAAAAATTTGGAATCTTGAAAGAGCTTTTATAGAATTATGTGACTTTTAAAAGCTTGGAAGAGACCCCAGAAATTTAGGCCTGTCCTTTCAATTTATAGATGATGTAGTTGAGTCAATTAATCAAAAAGGATTTATTGAATGCCTACAATGTGCCAGATACTGTTCTGAATGAGCTTCACAGGGGTTAAGTGACCTGCCCAAAATCACATAGTAAGCTAGTGGCAGATTTGGAGATAGAAACCAGGTCTCTCCTGACAGATATGAATTGGCCAAGAGAAGGAAAAGCATTTCAGAATGGGGAGATAGCATAAACAGAAGCGTGACTAGCCGAATGAGAAAGATATGTTTTAGAAAATATGGTGGAGCCATTTAGGAGTAAAGAAAGAGGAGGCTGGAGAAGCCAGACTCTTGGAGGGCCAAAGCAGAGCCATTTAATATTTATAATCTAAGCATTTATTTTTACATATATAATAGCATATATTATTATATGTAATCTAAGTATTTATAATTTATAAATCTAATTTATGGTCTGTGTCTTTTTCATAAAATTCATACAGGACATGGAAAGAGTGGAAAAGGAGATGGGCTACTTGTATAATGAGAGTGAGAATTAACAAATGGGTAGACTGAGTGCTGCACTGGTCACTATAAATGATTATAAGAACCAGAGGAGAATCTCTATTGACTTAGGAGGATGACACAGATAAGAGCTGTTGTAGGATGAGGACATGTGCATGGGTTACAATTTACACATGTAGAGGAAAAACCTAACTGAGGAAATCACAGATCCTTCCAAACATCAAAGTGAAACACGGGTCATAGGGAATCACCGAGGACTCATGATCAGGGAAGGAAAGTAATGCCAGAAATGTTCACATTTTTTTAAATTTATTTTTTCAAATTACTGTTTATTTATTTAATATTTTTAGTTTTCAGCATTGACTTTCACAAGAGTTTGAATTACAAAATTTCTCCCCATTTCTACCCTTCCCCCACTCCAACTGATTGCCCCTTTCCCCAGTCAGACCTCCCTTCTGTCACCCCACTCCCCCCCATCCCCTTTTCCCTTCCTTTCTTGTAGGGCAAGATAGATTTCTATGCCCTATTGTCTGTATATCTTATTTCCTAGTTGCATGCAAAAACTTTTTTTTTGAACATCTGCTTTTAAAACTTTGAGTTCCGGGGGGCAGAGCCAAGATGGTGGCTGGAAAGCAGTAACTAGTGTGAGCTCCCTGCCAAGTCCCTCCAAAAACCTATAAAAATGTCTCTGAACCAATTCTAGAACTGTACAACCCACAAAACAGCAGAGGGAAGCAGGGCTCCAGCCCAGGACAGCCTGGATGGTCTCTGGGTAAGGTCTATCCCTCACGGAGCTGGGAGCAGAGCAGAGCCCAGCGTGGGCGGTGCGGACGAACCAGACCAGGAGCCAGGCGGAGAGTGCCCTAGTGCCCTGAACCA
>CM053624.1:133798164-133857588 GCA_028646595.1 Phalanger gymnotis
AGATATTTCACATTGTCTTCCATTTTTTCATTCCTTTGGTTCTGTTTGATAATATCTTGATTTCTCATCAAGTCACTAGCTTCCACTTGCTCCAATCTAATTTTTAAGCTAGTATTTTCTTCAGTGGTCTTTTGGACCTCCTTTTCCATTTGGCTAATTCTGCCTTTCAAGGCATTCTTCTCCTCATTGGCTTTTTGGAACTCTTTTGCCATTTGCGTTAGTCTATTTTTTAAGGTGTTATTTTCTTCAGTATTTTTTTGGGTCTCCTTTAGCCAGTCATTGACTCGTTTTTCACGGTTTTCTTGAATCACTCTCATTTCTCTTCCCAATTTTTCCTCTACTTCTCTAACCTGCTTTTGCAAATCCTTTTTGAGCTCTTCCATGGCCTGAGACCAGTTCATGTTTTTCTTGGAGGCTTTCGATGTAGGCTCTTTGATTTTGTTAACTTCTTCTGGATGTATGTTTTGTTTGGTCTTCTTTGTCACCAAAGAAAGTTTCCAAAGTCTGAGTCTGAGTCTGAGAGTGTTTTCACTGCCTGGCCATGTTCCCAGCCAACTGCTTGACCCTTGAGCTTTTTGTCAGGGTATGACTACTTGTAGAGTAGAGAGTACTTTATCCCAAGCTTGAGGGGCTGTGCTGTTGTTTTCATAGCTATTTCTACACCTCGCTGAGACTCAGATCTAAGCAGCTCTGATCTGCCACTTAATTCCTCCCACTGGATAGGCCTGGGGCCAGAAGCAACTGCAGCTGTAGCTGCACCACCTCCACTGCCTCTGGGCAGTGGCCAAACCTCGAACTCCTTTCATTCTGTCCCAGAAGTTTTTTCCCACTAACCTTCTCTGTTGTCTTTGGTGTTTGTGGGTTGAGAAGTCTGGTAACTGCCACAGGTCACCGATTCAGGGTGCTAGGGACAGTTTTGCCTGGCTCCCAGTGTGGTTGATCCGCTGGGCTCTGCTCTGCTCCACTCCCAGCACGTTGTGATAGACCTTATTGAACAACCATCCAGGTTGTCCTGTGCTGGAACCCTGCTTCCCTCTGCTATTTTGTGGGTTCTGCAGTCCTAGAATTGGTTCAGAGCCATTTTTATAGGTGTTTGGAGGGTCCTGGGGGAGAGCTTTAGACATGTCCCTGCTTTCCAGCTGCTAACTTGGCTCCACCCCTAACATTCACATTTTTGAGGCTAGAACTGAAAATTTAGGTTTAGAAAGGTGGGGTTTATTCCTGGAATAGTCTTAGTCAAGCTTTTTATTTTTTAAAAAGCTATACTAAAAGCTTTTTATTGCCCACTGTCTAGCCCCACCTCCAATCCTACAGAATATAAGCTTCTTGAGGGGAGGCACTGTTTCATTTGTTTTTGTTTTTGTATCCCCAGAGCCTAACAAAGTGCCTGGCATGTAGTAGGTGCTTAATAAATGCTTTTGATTGATTAAAAAGCAAACAAACCCCTAACCCTCTGTATTTTAAAAAATTATTATCCTATGGTGGGCTTTTCAGTATCGACAAGCTCTTATAATTTTCATTTTCCAAGAATAGTCATGAAACGAATGCAGTATAAATATGTAGCTTAATTGCCTACACAAAATTCTGCCTGAGTAAAATGCAAGGAATTCTGTGGTTCTAAGTGAAAAAGCCTATAAACATTTAAAAAGCAGAGCTACTTTCCCCAAGTGTTAGACCATACACACACAGATAGCTTAGATTTAGAAAGGCATTATTCCTTTCTTATCCTTTGTGTAGAGCTGACATGAACTGAGATGCTTTAAGGACTAGTTAGCCTAGCCTAGCCTGAGGCTCACAAATATGGCTGGTCACAGGTACGCACTAAATAGAAAGATCTGATATGTCTGACATTGCTATACGATTGATGGTTCTTTTCAGTCACTCAGATTAGATTTCTCAAGAGGAACCACTGTGGGAAGGAAGATTGGAGGGAAGGAAAGGATATAGTTGTTTGTCTTAGAACTGTGCTTCCCTATTTTTTTTTCTTTGGCAGCATTTATCCTTTTGACTGTCTTGGGGGAATGGGCCATGTGTGACCTCTGTAAATTCCTACTCTAGAAATGCTGAAGAGAAGGGATTGCCATGAATAAGAAGAAACTGTGTGTTCTGGGCTTGAGACAGGGCATTGGAAGCTCATAGGGGCCCAAAGTTCCAGGGTCCCAAAATAGTCCGTGCTCACAATTCATGGTGTAAATCATTCCTTTGGATTAAGTCATACTTCGTATGTTGTGGTAGAGATTCTTGTGTAGGTGCTGGTTGGAATGAACTCTGAGGTCCCTTCCAACTCCGAGATTTCATAAGTCAGTGAGTAGTTTACTCAGTTCTGGGCACTTCATTTTAGGAAATACGTTGCTATGTACAATCAGCATGCTGTGGTAGAAAGAACCATGGATATCAAGTCAGAAAATCTAGGTTCAAATCCTTTCTTTGCCATTTCCATCTGTGTGGTAACCCCGATTACCATCTGTGTGACCAGTTTTTCATATCTGTAAAATGAAGGGATTGGTTTAGGTCATGGGTGGGGAACTTGTGGCCCGTAGGCTACATGTGGCCTTCTAGGTCTTTGGGTGTGGCCTTTTGACTGAGTCCAAGTTTTACAGAACGAATCCTTTTATTAAGAGGTTTTGTTCTGTGAAGTTTGGATTCAGCCAAAGGGCCACACTTGAGGACCTAGAGGGCCACACGTGGTCCTCTCGAGGCTGCAGATTCCTCACCCCTGGTTTAGGGGATCTCTCAAATCCCATCAAATTCATAATCTATTATCTTATAAAAACACTGACCCTCAGAAAGCCTTTGTTTAAAATATAAAACCAGGACTGCTATTATACTTTCTATGTTATTACTCATTGATCAAATAGTGGTAAAACTCTGAAGATAAATTTGTCTCTTTCCTTCCTCTCACTACCTTCCCCAATTCACACTAAGGTGTGACTAGTAACAGCTTAAAATACCCTACCTTTTAGGTATTTGCATTTTAATAGATTCCTTTGTCTTAAGATAAGGAAAAGAAATGCAACTTCTGTGGTAGAAATTTCAAGCTCCATGAACAGATGGACCATATATCTCTAGATAGATCCCCTATCTATATCTCCAGCCCTGATCTCTGCAAAGGTATGTTTTGGGGTAGAAACACCTTCTCTGTGTTCCTGGAATCATCACCTAAAGCCAAGTCTGAATAGATAACCACTTTTTAATAATATAATTAACCTCTGTTATCTGTACAATTCTTCCTTCTTTGAATCTCTACAATTCTTCCTTCATGAGTCAAATAAACAGGCTTGAATTGACACTAAGGTTGGGAATCACAGAATCAAAGTATTTTATGAATCCATAGTCCCTTATGTATTAATTATTTTATGAGACAAAATAATTGATTAGATTTCTCTTTAAGTAGGCACAACAAAATTTTGAATAAGGAATTGATTCTGCACAAATCTCATTTGTCACTCAATGAACAAGCATTTATTACACTTTCACTTTGTGCCAAGCACCGTGCTATTCTGTGTTGACCACAGTTTTTAAGCTTTTCACAATTGTTTTCCCTTTACAATATTGTAGTAGTATAAATTGTTCTCCTGATTCTGTTCATTTCGGTCTGCATCAGTTCAAATAAGTCCTCTGAGCTCTCTCTGAATCTGTCCTTGTTTAAAAAAAAATTGGTGTAAAAATATTCCTTGACATTTGTGCAATGCATTTTTTGTTTAGTCATTCCTCAACTGATAGGGAATTGATGGGGAAACCTATTTTTGTTTTTAGTTCTTTGCTACAACAAGAAGTATTACTATAAATATTTTTGTCCATATGAGTCTTTTCCCCTTTTTTGATCTCTTTGAGGGATTAGTCTAATAGTGGTATCACACAGTCAAAGGCCATGCACAGTTCAGTGAATTTTGAGACATAGTTCCAAATTGTTAGCGGAATGGTGGACCACTTCACGGGTATACCATATTAGTATAGTAGCATACTTATCTTCTCACAGCTCCTCCAACAATTGTCATTTTAGTTTTTTTGTCATCTTTACAGAAGTGATGGATAGAGGTAGGACCTATTAATGTAAACATTGTTTTAATTTGCACGTCTCTTATTATTAGGGATTTGGTATGTTTTTATATGGGGTCAGTAAAAATTTGCCTTTTTCTTAAAAAAAAATTGGCTTTTAATATCCTTCGACACTTTATCTATTGTGTAATGGGTCTTCTTATGTATCAAATCAATTCCCTACATATCTTAGATATCAGACTTTTGTTAGAGAAATTTCTTGCAAAGATATTTCCCAGTTAATTGTTTTCATTCTCATTCTAGCTGCATTGCTTTTGTTGGTACAACAACCTTTCAATTTTGTTAATAAACAAAATTGTGTATTTTATCAACTGTGAGCCTTTCTAACCCTTGTTTGGTATCTCCTCTGCTCTCCTAATTTGTTTATTATGCAACCTTTTATCTCTAGGCTGTGTATCCATTTGTAACTTATTGTTGTACATAGTGGGAGATGTTAGTCTAAAAGTAATTTCTGTATGACACTGTTTTTAAGCTTTCCCAGTAGTTTTTGACAAATAGTGAATCTTTGTCCCAGTAGTTAAAGTGCTTGGGTTTATTAAATACTATATTTGATTCCCTCTGGGTGTCAGGTACCTAATCTATTTCACGGATCAACCTTTTTTTATTTTTATTCTTTAGCCAGTACCAAGTACAGGTTAAGACCTGATGCTGCTAGGTCTCCCACTCTCCGAATTTCATTAGGGAGTCTGGAGCCTAGCAATGTGCCTAGCTCATAATAAGAGCTTAATAAATGCTCATTGACTTATAGATGAAGAAACTGGATCACATGGTAGCAGTGCAAGAATTTGAACTTAGGTCCTCTGACTTCAAATCCAATAGTTTTAGAGCAGTTTATAGAAGAAAAAGGGAAAGAAGGGAGGGAAATTCTAAGGCAAATTTCTACAGTTTTTTTTAAAGAGAAAGTCCAGGCCTACTTTATTCATTTCTTTTCTCCAACCAGGGTGTTGAGAGAGTTCTGAAAGTCATTACAACCTTATGCTAAGAGGCAGGGACAGTCTGCTAAACATATGAAAGCGCCTTTCTTTGGGGAGGGATTTTGAGACCTTACCCTGGATATTATCCCCATGTGCTCCTTTAACCCCACCTCCTTATATATTAGTTAGGACTGACCATGATTCATAGATGGAAATATAACTCCACATCCTCGATCTTCCCATTGCCTCATTCTTATTCTTTTTTTTCCCCAAAGGACATTTAGGATTATTTCATTAACATTGAAACTAGGGCAATCAGGAAGAAATTAACTATGGAAGTTAAAACAGCTAAATGATACCATGTTTAAGTGGACCACATTCTAGATAGAGCTCACGAGGAACAAAGTTAAATAATATGGCTATTAAGTTTGGAAAAAAACAAATCCACATGGCCCAAAGTAAATATTTATGGTCTTTCTTGATGAAGATACTAACAGGGTCTAGAAAATTTGTTAATATTTATTTAGAGAAGCAGAGTTCGTTTTGTTTTGTTTTTTGAGTCAGGGTGTGAAGTGGAAAGGACACTAGCCTGGGAATTAAGGAATGTGGGTTTAAATTCCAGATTTGCCATTACACGATATATTCACCTTGGTAGATCTCTATTTCCTCATATGTAAGATGGGGATGTTAAACTAAATCACATCAAAAGTCTCTACCAGTTCTAAAATTTGAAAGTTTGTGAATTGTTAAGGGTAGTCATATGATGATGGAAGAAGAGTATTCTGAGTCTTAATTAAGCCTTCTTTGTTAATCTTACCTTCTTATTATAAAAAGCTGCCAACTGGAGTTTGCAATGCAAGAGAAATGTTTCATATAATTATGGATAGGGACCAAATCCACATTTCGTTGGTATAGGAAATTCCAAGGTGCTCAAACTCTCTTTACCAATGTAGAGGGCACTTGATCTATAACTTATAGTCTTAGAGAATTATCCAGAGCATTGAGAGGTTAAATGATTTACCTAAAGTCACACAGCCTCTGTGTCAACAGTAGTGCTTGACCTCAGACCTTCTTGACTTCAAGTCCGTCTCTCTATCCGCTACTCCACATTGCCTCTTGGTACAATGTGGTATGAATGGGTAGAATAAATGGTTCTATTTCTTCTGCTGTGTATCCACTTAGAGGTAGAACATCTTATTTTCCAACTACTTTGATTCTGGTTGGCAAGCAGGGGTTGGGTACAATTTCATAACTACAATCTGTACGTAAAGCGTGAAACAAATACTAGAAATAAGTGATGACTTGGTGTGGTACTGAAAGATCTGCGGGTTTTAGTGGATTTTAGCTCAATGTAAATCAGTAATATAGTGGGGGAGCCAAGAAACATAATTCAATTTTGAGCTATATTAAGAAAGGCATAGTTTCCAGCAATACAGAGAACACGATAATCTCATTGTACTCTGCTCTAATCAGGAGTATTTATCTGGAGTATTGTGTTTAGTTCTGAGTACCACAGTTTAAGCCGGGACATCGATAAACTTTAGAGCTACCAGAGAATGGCAATCTTCTGGTTCCTCTCTAATGGAGCTGACAATCTAGTAGGGGGATAAGATATCAGTATAGCTAGCTGCATACTATTACATGGTAAGTTCATTTGAGAATCACAGAAATGTGAGAAGCAATTGAGTCCATGTCATATAAGAATCTGTTGAAGGACATGGTAATGTTTAACCATGAGAACTGGGGTGATGGTTCCATAATCTAGCAGTTATCACATATATTTTATATGCAGAAGGTCCTGGGTTCAAGCCCCAATGGGACCAACTCATTCCTTTATTAGGAGGCAACTAGGTGGCTCAGTGGCTAGAGTGCTGGGCCTGGAGTCAAGAAGACTCGAGCTCAAATTTGGCCCCAGACACTTACTGGCTGTGTGACACTGGGCAAATCATTTAACCTCTGTTTGCCTATATCCACTGGAAAAGGAAATGGCAAACCATTCCAGTATCTTTGCCAAGAAAACCCCATGGAGATTATGGTACATGGGGTCATGAAGCGTTGGATGCAACTGAACAACAACAACTACTTTGAGTCCCATTTTCTTCAAGAAGCTTTTCCTCCAGTCTTCTTTAACCTTTGTTCCTTCTCTCTGAGTTTATTTTGAATTTAGCCAAATATATCTAGCTTGTATGTAATTATTTGCATGTTCTCTCCCCTATTACTGTGAAATCCTTGAGAGCAGGGACTGTTTTTTGCTTTTCTTTGTATCTCTACTGCCTAGCACATAGTAGGTTCTTAATCAAAGCTTGTCGAATTGATGTGAACAAATGATAACTATGTTTAGGCATTTCAAGGGCCTTTACGTGGAAGAGAGGTTAGACACATTTATTGTTTGGCCATCAAGGGCAGAATGAAAAAAAATGGATAAAATTTAAAGACGCCAATTTAGACCTGCTATCAGGGAGAAAAAACTCCTGATCCAAAGTTGAATGTGTTACTTTAAAAAGTGGTAGATTCTCCCTCCTTAGAGATTTTCAACCAAAAGCTGGATAACCACTTTGGGGGCAAATTGTGATAGAGATTCCTTCCTTGTATGGATAGGATTATCTGACCTCTGAGGTCCATTCTAACTCTCAAATTCTGTGATTTTGTGTTATGTCTTCAACCATGCCTGGCATGTGTTGAGACATAGTAGGTATTCAATACATAACTTGTCTTGTCTGTGTTTCATTTTCAGCAAAAATAATCCCAAATTCTTTGTTAGCCTTTCAGATTGTTTGTTCATTTCCCTCCACCATTGTACTAAATCTGTCATGTCTGGGAGAAAAAAAATGACAGGGAACCCCAGGGTGGGTCTCATACATAGCTCATGGAAAACACAAATGTAATGAAGTCTGGGATCCGAAGTTTTGTTTTGGGTGGAGAGGGACTTTTTGCTTTGGGGGATTGAGGTAATGAGAGTTATTTCAATAACATAATCAGACAGTTGTGGACCCTCTGTGCCAAGAGTAAGATGATGAGAACCTCACCCTGGGCCTTGTCTGCAAAATGCAAAGGTTTAAAAACTGACACATTGAATACATAAATCCCACTCCCTTTTCAACCCCACAGAATTGATCAGGTTTTTTTTCTTTTACTCATATTTTCTCCCTCAAAGGCAGAATTTTAAGTTGACGTGGCAATTGCTTGAGGGAAAAAAATACAGATTTGAAAGCACACCTATTTTTCTTTGCCTCTCCATGAAATATCGCCAAAGGAATAGAAGAACAAGCATTTGTTAAATACTTGTTTTTATAACAATGGTTTTTATTTTATCATATAACACATTTTATTTGAATAACAGAACATAGGACAATAGTGATTCCATGGTTTAATATTTAGTGCTCTGGCCTCTGAATCCAGTGATCCAAATTCAAATCTCATTGAAACCTGCAGGAAAATAAATCCTTTAAGGCAACTAGGTGTCCCAAAAGATGGAGTGTTGGACCTGGAATCAGGAAGATCTGAGTTCACATTCTGCCTTTGACTCTTACCTAGCTTCATGACCCTGGATAAGTCATTTAAGCTCTTTTAGCTTCAGTTTCCAGATCCTTAAAATGAGATTAATCATAGTACCTGTCTCACAAGGTTGTTATGAAGATTAAATAAGCTAACATATGTAAAGAGCTTTGTAAATCTTAAAACACTACATAAATGCTAGCTATTATCATGTGCAAGGCCCTAAATGACATATCGTGTAAGATCAGGTGTGATTCCTCTCCTCACGGAGTTTACGATATAGTAAAGGCATAAGATAGCAATATAGCTAACTACAGTATATTGCATGGTAAATTCATTTGAGAATCACCAAAATGTTGTAGGAGACATCTGAATAGGGAAGATCATTATTAACTAAAAGAATAAGGAAGAATTTCCTGAGAGAGGTAGCATTTGAATCGGGCTTTAAAAAAGGTAATTTAGCAGGTGAAGAAGGGAAATGCGGGAGTTCTGAGCATAATCTATGGCACAGGATCCCTCAAAGACTCGTAAGGGTTCATAAGGATTGGGGTTGATGCCAGAGGTTTGTCCCTAAAACGTCAGTTTCCATGTGGCTTATTGTCCCCATTTGGAGTACCTCAGGAAAATATCTAAATATATTTGTGGGTAAGAGAATCTTCAGCTCCTGAACCAACATTGAAGGTATTAAATGCCTGTTGGATATGGGACAGCCTTTATTTTGCACAGACAGAAAATTCATGTTTCAAAATATTCACAGAGAAAGAGATATACATGAAATATTCAAATTGCCCATTAAAGATAGATATTCCCTGAAGGGAAACATACTTCTGGAGTGGGGTGTAGGGTGGAGTGCACTGCCAAACAAGCAGCACCCTTCTCTTTGCACCTGCCCTCCCCAAGAGTAATTGTGGGAAGGTGTGACAAAGTCCAGTTTTATTCTTCCTTCTCCCATAAAGTGCTTTCAGTCCTCCAGCCATAAGGGTCATATTGACAATATCCTTCCTTCTTCAGACGGTATCCTGTCGAGGAAAGTTTCTCCTTCTGTGAGAGGGTTCCCAGTGTCTTGAAGTTCAGAGCTTTCAAATTTGGTATTACCCATAAGGTAACTTTCAAGGCTGAGAAAATTCACTCTCAAAATCTTTCTTCACAGGCTATATGTCTGGCAAGGTCATGTGTTTCTGCAGGAATTCTCTCAATTCACTGAATGCTTAGACAGGGAAAAGTCCAAATTCAGTATTCTAGTTTCTGACCTGTGCTGAGAACAGAAGACAGAAAGGCAGAAAGTGTCAGAAACTTGAGATCCAAGAACTTCAGGTCACCTGAATACAAGCACAAAAACTTGCTTTGTGCTTCTTTTTTGTTATTATTGTTAATTGTGAACTCTTACTATAGCTTAAAGTTTGTTAATTTAACATGATAATACCACTCCTGTTTTGGTCACCTGTATTCTCTCCTGAACTTCCTTTTGCTACCTAGTGAACTTTTAAAATGTTTCTTTGGCACTTTTCTTTTTCTTTCTTTTCGCCCCTTTCCCCTCCCCTCACATTACTGCCCACTCACTCCCTTGCCAAAAATCTCCCCTCTCTCTCAAATTAAAATCTTTGTTTGTAACAAATAAGCGTAGTCAAGCAATGAAAAGCATATGTTGTTCAGGTCTGAAAATGCATGTCTCATTCTGCACCTCTAGTCCATCACTTCTCTGCCAAGAGGTAGAAAATATCCTTCATCATGGATTTTCTGGACTTACGATTGGTCAATGCATTAATAAGAGTTCTTAAGTCTTCTGGAGTTGTTTTTCTTTACATTATTTCAGTCATACAAATTATTCTGATTCTGTTCACTTCAGTCTGCATCAGTTTATACAAGTTTTCCCAAGTTTCTCTGAATCCATCCCTTTTGCCCCGCCCTTTTTTTTTTACAAAACAATACTATTCCATTACACTCATATGCCATCATTTGTCCAGTCATTCTCTGATTGATGGGCATCCACTTCATTTCCAGCTCTTTGTTACAATGAAAAGTGGTGCTAGAAATACATTTATCCATGCCAACTATTTTCCTCTTTCTTTAACCTTTTTGGGAGTAATATTCAAACAATATTTGCAATGTACTTCTCTTAAAAATAGTCATTAGTTATTTCTGGTGAGTGGGGGAAAGGGAGAAATTCCCTCTCCTCTTACCCGATGAACATTCAATCTGCTTTGCTTATTTCTGGAGGTCCAAGGGAGAGCAAAAGAAAACTGATTAGCTCACTTTTATAGACCACAGAGGAGGGATAGCTCTTCAGATAAGAGTTCCCCTAACTCTCAGTCACCATTTATATTGGAGGCAGACCACTCATTAGCCAAAAATCAGAGGTTCTCTGAGCCCTTTAAGGATACATTTCTTCCCTCTATTGGGAGATGTCCCTCAGAAACCTCCATACATAGAGGCATGGACTGATTGGGGAAACTTTCAAATTGATTAGAGACTCCCCTGATAGAGCCCTCTACACATTTGTAGAGAATTATGTGAGTAAAAACACAGAGGAGAGACTTCACCATGCATATTCGTGGTAGGGAATTATCCAGTTTGTCAGAAGTATAGAGCGTAAGGAGGAGTGAAATATAATAATGATGGAAAGGGTGACATTGCAGAAGGCATCTAATGCCAAGCAGAATATTTGATCATTACAATAGGGTGATAATAAAGAGCTTTGAACAGAGCAATAGAACATCAAGAATTTGCATAAGAAAAATTATTCTACTGTGTTATTTGAACTATCTTTTCTTTAAAATTCATAATCCTCCTGGGTAGTAAAAATGTTATCTGTCACAAGGGCATTTTACTTTCCTCATCTTTGCTTAATTTTTTTTGTTTTATTATTTATTTTTAAATTAAAAATTATATGTATTTTTTCAATTCACAAAAAGCTAGCTGTTCTCTTTCCCACTGAAACCATACTCTCCTTTGAGAATAAAAGAAAAACAATACTTATTAAAATGTGTATAGTCAAGCAAAACAGATTTCTGCATTGGCTATGTTCAAAGAAAATCTATATCTCATTCTGCACTCTGAGCTCCTCACCTCTCCATCAGAGGTAGGTAACATGTTTCGTCATTAGTCCTCTGGAACTATGGTTGGTCATTACATTGATCAGAATTCCTAATTCTTTCAAAGTTATTTATCTTTACCAAATTATTGTCAATGTATGGATTATTCTCCGAGTTCTGTTCACTTCACTCTGTATCATTTCATATGTCTCCCAATGTTTCTCTGAAATCATCCCATTGATTTTTTTTGCAGCCCAATACTATTCCATCATATTTATATACTATATAACTTGTTCATTCATTCTCCAAATGATGGATACTCCCTCAGGTTCCTATTCTTTGCCACTTCAATGAGGCATAAATATTTTTTATATATTACTTTGTTTTGCTTAGTATCATCCCTTAATCTATACTCCCTCCAATTTCCCCTTCTCTCCTTTCCCTCCTATTTCCCTATTGGAGTGAAATGTATTTCTATACCCAATTGTGTGTGTATGTGTGTAGTCTTCCCTCCTTTTACTAATTCAGATGAGAGTGACATTCAGGTGTCAGATGCTCATCCCCCACTCCTCCTTTTTATTTGTATAGATATCTACTTGTGCATGCTGATTTTGTGAAATCATTTTTCCTAACCTTCCTTTCCCTTCTCCTCCTAGTGTATTCCTCTTCCTCTCTCTTTCCATTCTTCTCTTAGGATCATCAGGATATTACAGATCTATTAAATACACCAGTCCAAATCCTGATGGGAAAATCCAAGACAAAGTCATAGTGAGTCATTTTCCAAGTTAGGTTAGTATAGAGAGACAGATGGAGAGATCTGTGGGAACTGGAGATGGGGTCTGGCCCATAGTATATCTAAATGGGCATTCTAACACAGAGAAAGGCTGTGTGCCAGCACAAGAGAAGGTTCCAGACCTCTACCTAGGTACCACGAGGTATAGGAACACGTACCAGTTGGCAGCTTCATCACTCATAATCCAGTTCCAAGTTAGAAATCCAGGGACGATAAAGAAGAGGATTTGTATGCAGGGATAGCATTATTTCCACAACCACCCCCCAGCCTTGTCGGATTAGGCTCCCTTTGTGACCTCTGATGATAAGTTTCAGAGGGTATATATGTGTCATCTCCCCACAATATGCAAATATTTGAATGCAAACAATTTGTTCTTGTTTAGTCCTTTATGGTTGTTCATTCATGTTTACCTTTTTTCATTTCCCTAAACTCCTGTATTTGAACTTCAAAGTTTCTATGTGGCACTGATCTTGTCAGGAATGCTTGGAAGTCCTCCATTCCATTAAACATCCATCCCCCCCCAATAGGATTATATTCAGTTTTTCTGGGTAAACTCTTTTTAGCTGTAATCTTATGTCTTTTGCCTTCTAGAATATGGTATTATAAACTCTTTGATACTTTACAGTGCTGGGTGCAAATCATGTGTAATCTTGACTGTGGCGCCTCAATACTTGAATTATTTCTGACACTTCTGATATTTTTTCCTTGACCTGAGAACTCTGGATTTTAGCCATACTGGCTTTCAAAGTTTTCTACAAGGAAATGGATTATATAGATCCTTTCTATTTCCATTTGGTCCTCTGGTTCTGAGAGATCTGGACATTTTTCTTTTAAGATTTCGTGAATTAAGATGTCTAGGCTTTTATTTTGCTCATGGTATTCAGATAGTCTTATGATTCTTAAATTTTTCTCCTTAATCTGTTTTCCAGGTCAGTTGTTTTTGCTATAAGATACCTTACATTTTTTCCTATTTTTTCAGTCTTTTGACTTTGTTTAAATATGTCTTCTTGTCTCACAGAATCATTGGCTTCTATATCATCCACCCTAATTTTTAGGAAGTTCATTGCTTTAGACAAGGTTTTGTACCTCTTTTGTCAAGCTGTTCATTCCCTTTCCAATTTTTACCCCATAGCTTTTATTTCTTTTCCAGTTTTTCCTTGAGTGCTCTCATTTCACTTATTTAAAAAATTTAAACTCTTATTCGAAACTCTTGCTAAATCTCTTTCAGGAATTCTAATTGAATTTGTACCAAGCTGTGTTTTACTTTGAAGTTTTGCTTATATTTTAGGGTCGTTCTCTTCTAATTTGTATCTTTAGAGTGCCTGTCCCCATACAGCTTTTGATGGTAGGATTCTTTTGTTTGCTTCATTCTTCCAGCCGGCTTCCTAACAGGATTTATTATGCCTAGGCTTTGCACACTTCTGAAATCTAGGCTAGTCCTACTGCTATTTGGGGGGAAAGTTGAGTGTTGGATTATTTCAGAATCACAGGGACAACTCAGACTGGGAACCTGCAAGCTTTCAGTGCTTCCAAAATCATCTGATCCAAGACAGAGTCTGATTGCTACCCCTTGGTCTGAACTCTGCAAATTCCTAATCTGGATTTGGGTCTGAGTAATAGTAGACTGCAAGTGGACCCAGCCTTTATCAATCAACTGAGAAGTTCTGGTGTTTCAGAATGATAGAACGGTAGGGTCTCCTTTGGTCTGGGATTCCTGCCTTGGTTAGTCCTCTTTTGGGCTTCAGACTAGGCTAGAAGCTTCAACTAAGATTCCATTCTGTTCCTGGGGTTCAAGTCACCTCGCTGCTACTTGCTTCTGAAGTTGTTCTTCTCTTGGTATACCATCGGTAACTGATCCCTATGCTGAGAAACAATGTCATCCCTGGGTGAAGGTGCTCATCTTCACCTTCCCTGGATCTGTGACCTGGACGTGAACTTAGAACCAGATTATAAGCAACAAAACTGATAGTGGGTGCCAGTTCCTGTGCCCTGTGGTGCTCAGGTAGCAGTCTAGAACCTCTTCTTGCCCTGGTACAGTTTCGCCAGATCCTGTTCACGGTGACCACAGACCTCTTTGTCTCCCTGTGATCTGGACTGGAAAATGATTCATTATAACTTTGTCTTGGATTTCTCCATAAGGATTTGGTCTGGAACATTTACTAGATCTGTTCTGAGGCATTTCAGAGGGGAATTTGTTACCTTTTCCCCCACTGCTTCAGCATCTTGACAAATTTTAAAAGACCCTCACTTTGCTTTGATAAACACTTTCTCTCCTTTTTCTTCAATAAACATTTATTAAGTGCTTGCTGCACACAGAATACTTTTGTGAATCCCTGAGAGAGATACAAAATTTTAGATAATGCCACAGTACGTGCCCTCATGGAACTTACAGTCTAGTTGGTAGATATGACATGTCTGCAAATAGTTACATCAAAATATTCTAGCTGTTAAATGCATTAAAGAAATACAAATGCTATGTGAATTCTGTGAAGGTTAATGTCATTACCAGCTGTGGGGATCAGGGAAGACTTCATCAATGGGGAGATCTGAGTTGGGCATTGAAGGAGAAGTAGGATTTCAGAAAGTAAAAAGAGGGCATTTTTTGGTGTAGGAAACAGAGGCATGGAGTCGGGAAAATGTAATACATTAATGAACAATACCTTTCATGTAGCTCTTCCCAGTTCTTTAAAAATGAGAGTCAAATTTATTTTTTTAACACTTTTCAAAAGTCAAGAAGAAGGCTCAATATTGTCTTTCAGCATAGACGGAGAAACTGGCCTGCACACCTGGCACTCTTTCCATTTTACTACCGTGTTTACTTCTTAGACTTCACAAACATTCACATATAACACATAGATTCTTCTCTCTTGCCCTTCTTTCACTCTCTTTTTCTCTCTCTCACTTTCTTGTTCCTCTCTATTACTCTCTCCCTCTCTTTTCTCTCTCTCTGTGTATATATATATATATATTCATCTATATCCAAATATGTGTAACTATTCTTATGCATGAAAATGCCCACTTTAGCTTACAGACTCCAAGCTTGTCCTCATGCCCTCATTTTGCTTATATTTATATGTAAAGAGAACATTTGAAAAATCTAAATTTTTCAAGAACTTGGAACTTAAAGATATTCCAGTATGTGTCAGTCATTGCATCATAGTATGGGGAAGGAGCAAAAAGCCATGGAAAGTAAGCTCAGGGTAAAGCAAATAAGCCCATCATCGACAAGTTGCTTCTGCTTTTTGCCTCCATAGATGAGAATAGAGTCTATGACTTCTGTATTTGAAAATGATGGCAGAGCTGTTTGTGGGTCAATGATCGATTCAACAAACATTCATTAGGGAAGGACTGTCAGGTTTACAATAGAAAGAGCTATGGTTTGGGTATCAGTAGACTTGGGTTCAAATCTCAACTGTGACACTTACTAATGTGCTGACATCGAGCAAATCACTTAACATCTCTGATTTAATATCCTGATCTATAAAATGAGAAGGGTTCAGACAAGATGAATTGCTCTAAATTAATCTCAGAAACTTGATATTTGATTAATGAAACATGTTTGTTTTTTTAAAAAAAATTAATATTGTAACTCTCTCACCAAATAGTTCCATAGTAAAAGTGCCCTGTGTACAAGGCCCCCAAACTGGCCATGTTTAGATTTTCACTAACTGCCTTTAACTTCAGAAGGTAAATTTGTAGATTTTGGCAACTAAACAAGTTAAACAATGATGATAATAACATATAGAAATCTCTTTTAAAAATTTAAAGTTTTTTCTCCTTAAAAATCATGGAAGGTAAAGCAGCTACAAATGTAGCACTTTGGAAACATAAAATAAGACAAATACAATAGAGTTAAGTTTAAGCATGAAAAATCTTCAGAATAAAATTGTGGAGTTTCCCAACTGTTCTGTAATTTAGAGAAGGCCTACATAACCCTTTATCTTTGTCAGTGACAGTTTACTTTGATCTCCAGCTCCTTTCCACCACAATCCTGGGAAGGCATTTGCTTCTTCAGCTTTCTCCACCCCAGCCCTGGGGAGCATTTGGTGACAATAGCAGCAACAGTGGCAGCTGTTGGGTCCCTCTCACTGTTTTGTTTGCCTGTTTTTCTTTCTCTCTCTCTCTTACTATTTTTTCTTCTTTTGCCCTTCTTACTCTAGGAGGAGATTCTTGTTCAGCTATTGCTGGTCTAATGGCCTCTGAGGTTCCTTCCAGCTCTGAGATTGCATGATTCTGCAATCTCTAAAATACCTTTTGGCTCAAAGTCCTCTAATCTTACAAGCTATAATAATGTCCTTATTCAGCTTCAGAGAATTAGAATGTCAAAATTTTAGATTTGGAGGGAACTCTTATCTAGTCCTAACCGTAACCTAAGAAACAGTCCTGTCTAGATTGTACTCTCCTTCCCCCACTGGGCCCCACCCCCCAGTATCACAGATTTACAGCTGGAAGGGAGCTTAAGGGTCATGTACTCCATATCCCTCATTTTACAGATAAGGAAACTGAGGCTCAGAGAGATAACATTATTTGCCTAAGGTTGTACCTTGCAATAATTCATATACATACATTAACATAGCCACACAGTTGTACATAGATCTGTATACATATGTTATATGTATATTTATACATATACACGTATACATATACAGAGATATCTATAGTATTTTAATAATATTTCATTTTACATGTAAAAATCACACGTAAATTACATATAGAACATGTATTTACACGTAAAAACAAATTTTAACTTTTTTGTGTTTTTGGTTTCCACTTCTCTCCTTTCCTTCCTTCCCTCCTCCCTCCCTGAGATGGTAAGCAATCTGATATATGTTATACATGGACAATCATAGACGCCTATAGTATTGAAAGACAGTGTTGTGTGGTGGATAGGGAGCTATCTTGAAAGCCACAAAGTCCTCAATTAAACTCCCACCTCTAAACATGCTGGCTGTATGAGTCTAGCCAAGTTAGCTAATCTCTACTCTATTCATCTCTCTAAGATTATATTGAAGAGAATGTGCTGACCTGTATAGGGAGTTTCCAATGAAATCACAGGTCTATTCTCCATTATGTTTAAGGTATGCAAAGTACTTCATAACCATGATCACTTTTGAGCCTCACCGCAAGCCTGTGAGGTACGATGGAAACTAAAGCTGAGGGAGATTAAGTGATTTGTTCAGGCTCACTCAGCCAATAAGTATCTCAGGTCATATTTGAACTTAAGTCTTCCTGAATGCAGGTCCAATTTTCTATGTACTGTGCTAACTGCTTGTCAGTGCACTGGAAAAAGAGCATCTAACTTTTTTCCTATAGACATCCAAGACAACCAATGTACTCTTCCCAAAGCTGTCTGTTCTATTTTTTTCCCCTAATGTCAAGTCTAAATGACTTCCAGCAATTGCTCCTATTTCTGCTATTTGGTACCAGAAAGAGCAAAACAACTGATTCTGATATGGCATGAACTTGTGGCCTTGCACTAGTTAGTCTATCAGTGATTATTTGAAAAAAAATGCCTACTATGTGCCAGGCATTGTATTAAATGCTCAGGATACAAAGAAAGGAAACAGTCACTGTTCTCAAGAAGGTCACAGTCTAATTTGGATGCCCTCTTGCCTTTCAGAGTTTTTTTGTTTTGTTTTGTTTTGCTAATGTAATGGAGGTCTGGCACATGTGCAGAATGCCTTGGATTGCATCTCTTGGTGGCCCCCCCCCCCCATGTAGAGATGCTGGGGAGTTTGCTTCAGGGAGAGTCGGGATGAGATGCAAGGACAGTGCCTTGGAGAGACCAAGAGGTATGTGTAAACATTCTGTAAGTGGCTCCAGTTGACAAACCATGTGGTAAATAGAAGGCTCTTTTATTGGCTGAGAAAGCATTCAAAAAACCTTAGTCAGCTTCTGCCATCCCTCCTCACCTCAGGGCCCTTGGGGGAATCTAAGGGACTTTTTCACTCACAGGGTCCTGTGAGAGACAAGGTTATAAGGGGAGAGACCCTGAGTACTTCTCCCTCTCTGAGGTCATGTGGTTCTGTGAAAATGTCTTGGTCCTTGGCTTTTGCATTTGTCTTTCTCTGTTCTAGGCGAAGAGTGGAGCCTTCAATCTTGTGAATTTCAGGACGAGAAGTTCCTCCAGCATCCCAGAGTTCCACAGTGTGGCTTGGTAGCCGATACAGCCTTGGTGCCAAGAGGAGCAAGGAGTGACCTCCTGGGACTCTGGCCTAGCAGTAGCTAAGACAAAGATAGTCAACAATCATGCCATATTTGGACATAAACTTGGTGAGACTGATGCTATAGAGCAATTCTGATAAGAAAGGTTATGCCCCCAAGGTATTGGAAATGTTTGTACATTTATTCTTGCTATAATTTCAAAGTAAATATTCTTTTTATAAAAAAAACTAATTGATGTCAAGTAGTTAAATGGAACTGGAGTTCTAGTCACTGGGAGAACACAGCCAATGGGCATTTAAACCAAAGGGAGTAGAGAAGCTGTTGTTGTTTAGTCATCTTTCAGTCATGTTGAACTCTTTGTGACCCTATTTGGGACTTTCTTGGCAAAGATACTGGAGTAGTTTGCCATTTCCTTCTCTAGTTTGTTTTACAGATGAGGAAACTGAGGTAAACAGGGTTAAATGACTTGCCCAAGGTCATATAGCTAGTAAGTGTCAAAGGTCAGATTTGGACTCAGGAAGAAGAGTCTTTCTGACTCCAGGCCCAGCACTCTATCCGCTGAATAACCTAGCTGCCCCTGTACAGAAGAGGTCCCCACAAATCCCTTAAAGCACCCTGGAACCCTGAGGATGACATGTGGCTGGCCCAACTCTGGGAGAAGGAGTTAGAGCATTACTCGCTACACTAAAATATGGCAACCTGAAATGGACATGAAGCTTCAGATGTGATTTGCTCAGGAAAGACTACAGTATGAGTGTTATCCTCCTATTTCTGGAAGTAATTCCTCTCAATGCATCCCAAGATCTTATTAGCTTTTCTGACTTTTGTATCACCTTGTTGACTCCTACTGAGTTTGAAGCTCAGTACAGTCATTGGCTCTTTTTCAGACTTCATTTATCTTGTACTTAGATTTTTTAAAATTAAATTTCATCTTATTCGATTCTGCAAAATGTTCTAGCCTGATACTTTTGGATCCTGACTGTCATCCAGTATTTTAGCTATCCCTCTTAGCTTTATGATATCTGTGGTTCTGATGAGGACATCACAACGCTTATACCTTTATCCAAGTTACTAACAAATGTGTTCAAGTCCAAACACAAACTCCTGAGATGCTCTACTGGAGACCTCCTTCTCAGCTGACATGGAACTATTAGTGATTGCTTTTTAGGTCTGATCATTTAACTAAAGTTGAATTCCTTTAGATGGGTGCAGCCAGGTGGTACAATTAATGAATAGAGTGCTAGACCTAGAGTCAGGAAAACCAAGTTCAAATCTGACCTCTAACACTTACTGACCGTATGACCTGGAGAAGTCACTAAATCTCTCTGCCTCAGTTTCCTCATCTGTAAAATTGGGATAATAATAGCATTTATCTCTGTGAAGTGAATTATGATTTTCATAATAATTGATATAGGTGTAATGAATATACTAGTAGATGAGATTTTTCAGAATTTCTTTTTCTAATTTGAGTCAGACTCAGAATGCAGCTTGAAACCATCAACCAAAACTTTGACAACATTCACAATCACTGGCTGCGTACCTTAAGTGAAGTGAATCAAAGATTGTAGAACCTGGTCCTGTGACCGACCAAGTAATGACCCCCAAGGATTCCAGCAATATTTCTCTCGTAGGACTCCAGAATTGTTGTATTGTCTTCCATTTGTGGGTTTGTCATGGAAAACCATGCCCAAGCCCCAGGAACCATTGTTTGTAACCCACCTTTCCCCCTCTCCTTCCCCCTTGTGATTTATGTATATAACTTCTGTCTTCACTTCTGCGAGGTGGAATTCTGATGAGGATAATTCCCGATTTGCAAATCTGTTCCTCATGATGAAACTAATCAATTAAACAGCCACCTGATTATTGGTGCTTTGTCTCTGACCTGCCATTTCCCCATTCTCAGGTTAGAGACTGACTTAGTAAAATCCTGTTAACACCTCCCAGATGACATAGGTAAAGTCCTCTGCAAACCTTAATGTGCTATATAAATGCTAGCTATTATTAGTATTATTATTTCTTTCTATGAAAATTATTTCAACATTTGCCCTTCTCTAGTTCCGTGTCACCTCTCTGATTCTCTAATATTTTATATATTATTGACAGTAGTTCAGCAATCATATAAATGTATTTCACTATCTGAATATACAATAATTCATCTTTGAACTCTTCAAGGGCAGTTAAGTATTCTCTTATTACCTCCTTATTCATCCTGACCACCAACTATCTGATAGCCATTTTTATGTTCTCCTTTCCAGTACAAAATCCTTTCTCATTGGCAACAAAATAGAAGAAAAAATCATAATGGTAATCGAGCAGCTCTACCTTTTCTGTTATTTGTTCACCTTGTTTTATCTACCCCAAGCAATAGTCCTATCCCTTCTGTGAGTCCTCTCTTTTCCCCAATATTGGTAAAAAAGACCCCACTTCTTTCTGCTGTTTTTATCTTTCCTTAGCCTTCATGGAGCTTGCATTCTTGCAATGGGGAAAGATATAAACATATGTAGCTATGTTATGTGATGTTAAATGACATGACAATATTACATGGTAAGTACATCAGAGAAGTTTGAAACACAGTGCATAGGGTAAAGGTGACTTACTCCTTGTCCTCTTATACTTTTCAGAATCTGTATTTTGGTAATACCTACAGGGAAGGAGAAATTTGGAAAAACGTAAATTAATCTATCTGCATGATATATGGTGAATAATCTGGTTTCACTCTCCCAAGTAAAGCTGGCTACATTTCTCCTTCAGGGCCCTACGCTTGAGGAATTAGGGGTGTCCATCTCTAACGCTATTGACTTGAACCTCCATTCTAGTGTGGTTCTCTCCTCTCCCAAATAGTAGTTGCCAATGATTAGTACTATTCAACCTATTAACACCAATTAGCTTTTACAAATGGATATTTACTTCAAAAATATAGGAAGAACAGAAACATCAATATTGTTATCGTTCAGTCCTGCCTGACTCTTCATGACCCCACTTGGGGTTTTCTTGGCAAAGATACTGGAGGGGTTTGCCATTTCCTTTTTCAGCTCATTTTCCAGATGAGGAAACTGAGGCAAACAGGTCTAAATGACTTGCCCAGGGTCACACAGCTAGTAAGTGTCTGAGGGGTCATATTTGAACTCCAGGCCCAGCACTTTTTCTACATCACCACCTAGCTGCCCCAGAAATATCAATACTTTTCTTCTAAGACAGTAGGGACATAATCTCCAATGCCATCTTGATCTCTAGAGACAACAGGCTCAGACTTATCCTAATTTCTATATAGCATTCATTAGTTCTACTATAGTCATGTTTGAATGCAGCATTGTTACTGGATAAGCCTCATTACTTCTGGGCTGGGTTTTGGAGATTGCTTCTCATTCCTAGGGTATCGGTATGTTGGACTGGCTGGAAAACCCAGCCTGAATTCCACTCAGGGACTGTTTGTAAGCAGTGGCTCTTGACCTTTCAAAACTTATAAGGTCACAGGTTGCACTCTCCTTCACCTAAAGAAAAGAACAAATGCAGGGGCAAAAAACCAAGGCTTGTATTCATGGACCACACGCCAACCTTGCATGAGGAGGGCCAGAGACCACTCCCCTTACAGTAGCATCTCTCCTTTTATTGGAACACCATCACACTGGAGGAAGTCAAACCAAAGGATAGGATGAGATCCGCTAATAACTTTTGAATGAACTCCCACTTCTGACTAGCTAGCCAAAGCCAATCAAAGAGGCTCCACCCCTCCCCACCACATGGTTAGCAGACCAGAAGTAGTTCCAGAATGTCTCTAAATACTCCAAAATCTATGTGAGATGTGCATCAGGGTAGCACTCTGTTCATCCTCTTAAGGTCTGGGCTCATTGGTCAGTCCTCTGTTACACAAGAAAGCTTGTCGTTAAATAAGGCCCCAAGCTATGTCATTCTTTGTCACGGCTAAATTTGTTTCAGGCCACGGTGCTTCTCTCCCTTCTTATCTGGATATCTTCATGTTTGCTATACTTTGCCACTAGACTCAGATGGCTCCAGAGGAGAAAGTGAGGCTTGTGATTTTGCACAGCCATTGCTCACTTAAATCCAATTCACTTGCATGTCATGGTATCACCTCCCTGATGTCATGGTCCTCTCTGAGAATGAAGGACAGACAACAATCTTTATGTGCAAGTTCCCTGGAAGCTCATTTCTCTCTAGTCTTGCACTATCTTCTGTATTGTGGAAGTCTGACTGAAGTAGTATTCCAACAGGGCCTTCCAGGTTGACCATTGATGATGAAATTGCCTTTTTCACCTATGCCTTGTATAGATTCCACAATCAGAGGCCAGAAGCCCTTCTGATTCCATGTCCCCACGCTTAGCAGGGTTTGATCTCTCCTGTCAGACTAAACTTGATTTTTGCAACCAACATCCTTGTTCTAGATCACTAGTTGTTAAACTACAGCCAGCTGGCCAAATCCAGCTGTTAGGCTGGTTTTGTATGGCCCTTGAGCTAAGAATGGTTTTTACATTTTAAAATAAAGTTTTATTGTATTTTAAAAATGTAAAAACCATTCTTATCTCAGAGGCTGTACAAAAACAGGTGGCAAGCTGGATTTAGCTCTCCCTTAATTTGCTAACCCATGTTCTAGATTCCCATTTACTGGCAGAGCATACCTTAGGGACACTTAAATACTGGGAATCTTTTCTTGTCATTGACTATTAGGTCCAAACATTTTCCTACTTCTAAGAAGACAGAGAAGAATAAGGTATCATTGGCCAGTGCTTGGAATCTACTTCTTTGGGGAGCGAATCTCACAGTCTGTATGTTTCTTAACAATAGTTAAATCAATGCTGTTTTGGACATATTATAATATAAACACATTTTTCACCTCTCCCAGTAATAAATTAGGATCATTTCCTCACAGGCTGGGTCTCAGAAGCTAGGCAAAGAGAATCAAAAAGGAGAAAGTGATCAACATGTCAAATGCAGTGGGAAGACAGAGGAGAATAAGAAGTGTTAAAAGACCATTGGATTTGGCTAGGAGGCAGTTATTTCAGAAGGTTAAGGGAGGTGAGTGATGAGTGATGAGGAAATGGAGGCAGTGAGTATAGAATACTCCTTTGAGGAGCTCGGCTGGGAAAGGAAGGAGATAGGATTTTAGCTGGAAGGAGAGAAGGACCAAAGTTGTTCTTGTTTTTGGTTTTTATTTTAAGATAAGAAAGAATTGTGTACATTTAAAGTCAGAGTTTCCTTCCAGTAAAGGAGAGATTGGAGATGATAGAAAAGGAAGAGATAACTGGGGTCGAGTTTCCTCAAGAGAAATAATATCCAGAGCAAAGAAAAGGGTAAGTTGACCTTAATAAAATTTTCATTCATAAATGAATTGGACTATAATTTTAAAAAGATAAATGTTAATTAAGATAGCAAAATATATACATACATATGTTTGCATACATGAATATGTACATATACACGTATCTATCTACCTGTGCAATAACGGGACATGAGCTGGACCTGTGATTTCACTAGTATTTGGAAATTCTAGGTCATTAAACTCCCTCTGCCCCTGAAGGTTGGCAAGGTCTCTATACTTTCTCTCTCTCTCTCTCTCTCTCTCTCTCTCTCTCTCTCTCTCTCTCTGTCTCCCCCCCTCCATATATGTATATATGTATGTGTATATATATGTGTATATATATGTGTATATATATATATCTTAGAGAGTTACCTGGAGCACTGAGAGATTCAGTTACTTATTTATTCAGTGTCACAGAGTCAATATGTGTCAGAAGCAATACTTGAACCCAGGTTTTCCTGACTCCAAGGCCATCATACTGTCTGCTAAGCAAAGCTGCCTCTCATACAAATAACACACACACACACACACACAGACACATAGTTATTATATATTTATATAGACATATATATCCTGATAATTTATGTAAAGCTCCTTGCACCGTTTAAAGTGTTACACAAATATCAGATATTATTCTCAAATGCTATATGGGTGTAGCCCAAGTCTATCACAGTAGAAAAGTGGATGACATACTGTCTGCTGTCCAAGAACCAATCTCAGTAAGTTTGGAGAGGTTCAACAGAGCAGTAACAATGATTTTTTTCCCTTAGGGAATATTTAGTGGGGGTTGGGAGTGGGATGGCGGATGCCAACATTGGTACCATTGGGCTTAGAATAGGAACAGCCTCCCCTCCACCTGTACTGTATAATGGCTGGACATCCTCAGCCTCAAACCCAAGGAGGAAGCAGAAGTGCTGGAAGGGAGGAGACGGATGCTACAGCAGAGGGCCCCTCTGATGGTGGCTTAGACAGGGTGAAGGATTGGGGTAGGTTGCTGGTACCATGTCCTTTCCTTGAGGTGGTTAGGACAATCTTTTTTTTTTTTTTTTACTTACAGTGACTCTTCAATACTTTCCACTCAATTGTAAAAGAGGTGAGATCTTCCTTAGTAGAAAGAGGTTCCATATCATCAAATCAGGAAATATATGGGAAAATTACACCCGGGTTCAAACCCTGCTACTGCTGCTTACTGGCCCTGAGAATTTGTGCAAATCACTTCAAGCCTGTTTCCTCTTCAATGAAATAAAGAGGGTGGACTAGATAATCTCTAAAGTCCCTCCTTTTCCTTCCAAGCGGCCAACATTCTACAATTTGAAAGAATTAGTCCAGTAGCAAAAAATGCTACAGAATTTTAAATAGGACTCCAATTTTTTTTTTAAATTTTAAGTTTTTCTCTACTAGTCATTTACATGCAGTCCCTTTCAGTAACAAATGCAGAAGTTACCACTGGATAAAATTGTATCCCGATAGTTTACTTGTTATCAAGTAACCCTTTTTTGGTAGGGTTAGGCTGGTGCCTCAGGTTTAGTAGCGTCGGGCTGTTAATAGCGGATTTCCTTGTTGTCTCCAACTCCTCAGGCTCCAGGGTTCAACCACTTTCCCTTTCTTAAGTACTGCTAAAAAGGTGCAGCCAACACCGGAGCCATTTCCCTTATAAGGGTAACATAAATACCATACCATTTTTTCCCCTCTTCTGAAACCGCTAACTCCACCGTTAGCTCCGCACCTCCGGGAGAGGGGGTTCTGAATGTGTTGCATATGTGTGTTTAGGGGAGGTGTGGGGGTGGATTTATCGTCCTAAGGGACCCTTGCTTTTATCTGTGCCGGTCACACAAGAGGCCATCACCTCCTTCGGTCTACTTGCCAGGTTCCAGCATCCACAAAAATAAACCGACAGTAGGAGCCAGACACTCTGTTCCGACTATCCAGACAGCCAGACACAATGTGGCCTGAACTGAGCCCAGAGAGTGCCGGCTAGCGGACTCCTCGAACTCCAGGTAGCGATTTAAAGAGGGCAGATGGCTGAAATTTTCTTGCAGTCGGATGCCTCCAACCCCTTGATCCCGAGCGAGTCCCCAGAACTTCTCTCGGTTCTGGCGCCCCGAAGGGCGGGCGATCCACATCTGGTCACATCCCTTCCTTCCAGCGGTGCACCCGCTGCCTGGCGCGTGGGGCTGCGGCTCCAGCGAAGGGGAGGCGGGGCCGGGAGCTTTGGAAAACGGAGGACTGTGGGTCCTCGAGGACTTGGGGTGGGGTTGGGGGAGACTGCACCCCACCTCCCCCTTGGCCTTGGCCAGCTCCACCCCCCCCCTACACATTCTTGGTGCAGGTGGCACGGCTCCCTCCCGGGTCAGACTTTTGCGATCACGGGAGAGGTTAATCTCCGGTCTAGACTTCCCAGCCGCAGAGTAGGCGAAACCGCTAAACCACCTTTTCTCATTCCCACCCCTCCCAGACGTAAGAGCCCAGACCAAGGAGGTCCCGGACATGTCTCCCCTCCTCTCCTCCTCCTACCCCCTCCCGCCCCCGACACTTCTCCCCAATCCTGGGAGGGGAGGCCCCAAGGCTAAGGCTGCGGCTGGCAAAGGGGAGTGGAAAGGGAGGGAATGGATGGGGCCGGGGGGTGGGGGTGGTGATGAGGGGGATGGGGGGGGTGTCATTTTCTTTCTTTTTTTTTCTTTTTTTTGAAAAAAAATATTTCTCTCGCGAGAAACCGCTGCGCGGACGATACTTGAAGAGGTGGGGAGAGGAGGGGGCCGCGGGAGTCGCGGCAGAGGCGGTGGGTGCCGGAGTAGGAGAGGCGGCCACAGCTGGGACAGCTGCGAGAAGAGCTGCGGCGGCGGCGGCTAAGGGCTAAGCTGCTACAAGGGTAGGCAGCCCACGTCGCTTCTTCGGGGAGCCCCAGCCGAGGTCCACTCTAGTGGGTACAGCCGGGGATCCTTATGGGGGGTCTGTGCGGCCGCCCTACCGGGGCTTGAGCTTCGGCCACCGCGGCTTTTTGCGTTTGCGCCGGGGCGGGGGGTGGGGTGGGGGGCCGGGACAGGGACTGGGGTGAGGGGCTGTCCCGGAACGCCTGCAGCTGGCGCTGGCGCTGGCCCTCCCCTGCCTGACAGCTTCCTGGCCCGGGGCTCTCGGGTGCCGGGCTTGGGAATCAGATGCTCTGGAGGTGGTGGCAGCTCCCCGAGCTCTCTCCAAGAGCCGGCCCCGGGTCGGTGGGGCGGGTCCCCAAGCCTTGAGGCTTTCATTAGAGAGCCAGGATTGGAGCCGGGGCATTTGGCAAAATACTCTGTGCCATGGAAAAACAAAAAAAAGAATGTATAAAGGTTCCCGTTCCCGGGGCCTGAGACTCTGGTTTGCTCTGGCCCGGGACAGCTCGGGACACGGGTACTTTTCTCCAAACTCTTTCCTGGATGCGCTGGGGAGGCAGAAGGAGCAGGCGGGAAGCAGTGCTTGGGTTCCTGGAGTGCTGCAGGCGACCCTTCTGTCTTCCCTGGCTCAGCACTGTCACGACCCCGGGAGGAGGGGATCCCGGGGCTGGGACAACTTCGGAGATTTTAATTCCTTTCCCCTCTTGGGGAATTTGTCCTTCTGTTGCAGCTGGCGGGAGCTGCTTGAAGAGGGAGAGAGGCGGTGCCTTGAGGGTGACGGGAGGCGCTCGGGCCCAGGGGATCTAGCCGTGCGGAGCGAGGAGCCCCAGCGGAGCTGCGCTCTCAGGGGCGCAGTAGCAGCAGCAGCAGCCCCAGCCCCAACCCAGAACAGCAGGAGGAGGAGGAGGAGGCAGAGGAGGAAGAGGAGGAGGAGGAGGAGGAGGAGGTGGGAGGGAGCCCGCGGCTGATCGGCACCATGCGGAGAGGGGGTCTGCTGGAACTAGCCCTGGGATTTACAGTGCTCTTGTCTTCCTACACGAGCCATGGTGCTGAAGGGAATTCGGAGACAGGGAATGTGAAGGAAACCAGAGCCAGCCGGGCAAAGAGAAGAGGCGGAGGAGGACACGATGCGCTTAAAGGGTAACTGAATAGGCTAGCTTGTTTTGTGTGCCTTCCCTTGTCTCCCTTCTTGAGTACTGAGATCCAAAGGAAACCTGAAAGGACAGGGGGATTGCCATTGATTGCTGATAGTGAGATCTTTGAGCATCTCTACCCCAAGAAGGGGTGACTTTGGGCGCTGCTGACCTTTGAAAGGTTGCTAGCCTTAACTTGTACCCGTGTCACCTTTTCGAAGTGTCTGAACTAGGGGTTCTCTGTTCTTTTTGGACAGGAGTTATTAGAACGAATAGAGATATTAAAGAAAAGAGACGGAGTGTAGGCCAGTCCCGGTCAAAAGTAACCTAACCCAGGGGACAGTAGTTGGTGGGTAGGGTGGAGCTATCTCTGGAAATAAGGAACAAAATTCCACACAGAGCCTGAGACGGGTAGATCTTATTGTTAAGGGAAAGTTTCTCACTGGCTTGCTCTGTGCAGATGTACTATATTCAGAGGAGGAAGGGAAATAAATAAAAGGAATGATATAGAATTAAATAAAACTTCTGGATTGTCTGATCTTACGTATCCCTTTTAAAAAGCTATGTCTGGAAGTCCAAGAATTGGGTTTCCTAGGTAAAGTTGCTTTTCACATGGTCGCATAAGAAACACAAAGGTATATTTGAGAACTTGTTTTTAAGGTTAGGTTGGAATTCATCAATTTAGGTTATGGCAGCAAAGATGCTGTCAGTTGTTAAATTAGTTATATGTGTATGTGTTCATAATCATATGTAGGATTTTAATACCTATTACAACAGAAATCCCTGTTATAGAAAATATTTACCTACAAAAATTTTGTTAGATATTGAGTGTAATTGTAAAGAACTTTGGAATAGCATGTCTGACTCTTGAATATGGAGGGAGGGGGTAGGAATGACTTCCCCGATGACGTTTTAAATTTAGAACAGAAACTCATCTACCACTTACTGCTTAGGTGTATATCTTCATGGAGTTGTGAATGCTAGAGCATAGCATCATAGACTTTTGACCTGGAATTTAAAGTTAACCTTAGAAGTTATATAGTCCGACTCTCATTTTACAGATGGAGAAAATGAGGCTGGAAAGGTTGGATAACTTTTGGTTATTCTTTTTAAATCCTATGAATTTGTGAAATAGACACAAATATTAATATCTAGATTCTTAAATATATATACACTGAAGTTTTCTGTCAAGTTCCTTATAATTTAGATATTATTATAGCCTTGTGTATCACTTACAAACCTGGATGATCCTGCCACATATGGGGAGGTCCACCAGTATGTAGGGGAGAAGTTAATTAGGCTTGCTTTTACTATATGCTATCACAATATTGAATGAACAGTTCAACTGGCAGTTCTGAATCCTAGATACTGTCACTGGCTCAGTGCTGGAATTTAGACAAGGGTTTTGTCATATCCAAGATGCTTGGACAATTACTGTACCCTAAACCCAGGAAATTCCACTGATTAACATGCTACCATTGCAGTTTGTTGATGAAAACAAGTTCAACTGTTGAGACTATGATAAAATTTTAATTCACCTTGATATAATTTCATTTGACCAGCTTCAATGGTGTATGAAGTCTTTTCTAACCTAATTTCTCTTCAACATTTTTGGACAATGTATAAAATATTATGATTTTAAATCACATGCGTCTAAAACTTCATTTAAATAATTATTTAAAAGAGCTCAATTCGATTAAAATACGTTTTTATGGTTTTATTTATTTTTAAAGTAGTAGAGTCTTCAGGAGTATGCCAGTCTTCAGAGGGGCCATCAGGATTGATCAGAACCCTTATCTCTCTTGTCCATATCCTGCTGTTAACAATCATATTCTCTCTGGGGATCCAAGACCATAGTTTGAGAACTGAAACTAAACACTGTTTTCTTTTGTTGTTGTTTAATGGAAACTATTACATTTCTGTAGTAGTCTGACTCCTTTTAGGCAGACTAACTTTCTTTATTTTTTAAAAAAAAATTATACCAAGAAGCCATTAGGAACTCCTATTGTTGTAAATCTTTTCTTAAAAGGTCAGAACACTTCAAATTGGTTTTAATATTTGTTGCTATTATTGTGATATTTATAGATGCTATTGTAGAATAAAGATTATAATGATTAACTTTGAATAGTTTTTTCAAACAAAATATGCTTTAGACAAAAAAATAAAGTAGAGTACAAGTACTTTAAAAGTTGACTTTAAAATGCTATATTTAAAAACCTTTTCCTACTCCAATTAAAATTCTAGATGAATAGACCTTTAAATGGGTGCTCTGAGTCAAGAATGATCATAAACATTTCCAGTGGTGGAAAATTTTCCATATTTTTCTGGTAATTGGTGATATTTTATATAATTCAATAGTTTTAAAAATGATTTCTATTTCAGAACCTTTTTTGTTTATGACAAAAGCCTGCATTTGTGGAATTTTCATGAAAATGCTGGTCTCGTGGAATAAAAAGTGATTCTGACAACAGGTAGTTTCAAAATTATGTGATGCCCAGTTGGTGGCAGCAACTTTCAGTGTCAGTAACTTTCTGCCTGTTATAATGTGTTTTAGACACATTAACTTCCCCCATATGCCAGTCTAGTCTCACCATTAAATATTGCCTTCTTGGTTTTTCCCTGATGTGACAGGTGGCTAACAACCTACTCAGATATCCCCTTCTGAGTGTCTCTTTCTCTCTCTCTCTGGCTAGCTTTCCTGACGCTCCCCATTTCATAAGCTAGGGACCTGCTTGGGTTTCCCTATTAGGGTGTTTCCCCTCTGGCCTGTCTTTCTCTCTTCCCACCCTATGGCAGACATCCCATGTCTCCCCTCCCTTTCCCCCACCCCCAAGTCAGAATTTGTTCCACAGTGGAAATTTAAGCATCCTTCAGCCTCTTTCCAACTCTTGTAGTGTTTTCCTAGGGTATATTACCAGATTCCATTTTTGAAGGGAATCTTTTTTTTCATGGAATGAGTGTGGTCCCTACCCACTCTTTAAAAAATAAGATTTTTCTCTATTTTCAAATGAGAATTTTACAAGTTTGAAAAATATTTTAAAACAATAAACTTAAAAGTAATGTTATTTTATGTGGGTTTTGCTTAGTAATATCAAAAGATTTTATGAAAAATATGTAATCTTAGCTTTATTGTTAGGATTGTAGTTCCATAAAACTTTTCCCAGGTAAGTTCTGAACTTCGGTGATTGGGAGAAAGTGTGGGAAACAGTCCAAATCTTAGAACAACCTCTCCTGGAACAGTGCTAGTTATGCATCATTTATTTATGATTTCCTTATTTCTTTATTTCCAAAATAAGGACATATTACGGTTTTTGGTCAAAGGGCAAAATGCTTTAAAGTAATTCTCTTTCCCCTAAGTGGCTGGGAGGATAGATGAAGGTCTTCTCTTCCTGTTGCTTGGTTTACAGTTACCTGAGAAAGGTTGTATTTTAGACAGTTTACCCCTTTGTTTGTTTCCTTTTCATCTTTGTTTGTTTGTTTTGTTTTGCAGAAGTCTTATAACTAGAAAACTACATTGGGTCCAGAGGGCACACATACCATATATATTTGACTGCAAGACTCTGTGAGGTTGATTACACAGAAGTCTGTTATTAACATAAAGGCCTTCAAGACAAGAGACAGAAAAAGAATTGTAGACTTTATGAAGTTCTATTTTTCCTTTACAAAAGCAATTTTAAGTTTTATTTAACGGATCCAATAATAAAATATGGAGTGAAATATTATTTAAAAACTTCTCACATCCCAATATTGCCATAAATCTTTATGTTGGACCAGTAGGGAAACTCAGAAGGAGCATGATTTTCAAAGTCTTTATTTTGAGAGGTTTGCATGGTCTTTAAAATGAAGAAGAGGCAGATAAAGTAGATTATGACCCAGGTGACTTGTTTTTCACTATTGAAGTTGTTTATGCAAAACACACAGGGCGATGAAGTCCGTAAATTAAACAGAACAATTCAGCAAACACTTACTAAGCAACTTCATGCAAGATACTGTGGTAGGTGCTGGAAACATGGTATTCTCCAGGTGGCATATGAATGAATTAAAACATGTCCAGTGTGAAAGAATTGAGAGCCAATGGGAATATAAGTGGGTGTACTCCATTGAACTTATTTGGATTATTAATATTCTTCTTTGATACCTTGGACAATTTTTAAATGAGATGATAAAATTTTGCCAAAGTCTCTGTGTAAAATACTAAGTAAATTGTCACTATATTTATACCCTAGTTTTTCAGCACTCCCTATTGTAGGCCTACATTAAGGCAAACAACAAGCTTATCCAGTTAAGGTTTTTGAGTTTTAATCTATATGCATGTCAAAATTATTAAGGATTAATGAACTATTTTTTAAAAATTGTGTTTTAAAGTATAAAATCCTCATCCTTGGCTTAAGGGTCTAACACACACACACACACACACACACACACACACACACACACCCAAACCAGACTTTTATAATGTACAATTATAAATGTAACTTTTTTGTCATGGAAATAAGTAAGAAAAAACATCCACAGACATTAATTGGCGGCTGATTACCAGCTTATCATGGTAGTACTTAAAGATTAACTGTTCATCTTGATCCAATCTTGATGTAAGCAACTCTGAGGGCTCTACCTCCTTCCCTTTCTCAGCCTCTATTTATATGTTAATTAAATTTAAAATATTTTTTCATTGATTTAGCATCATTGAGTGACAATTCTCTTCTGTGTAATAATTGACATTTGCATGTCAGTTTACATAGAGTCTCGTTTGATCCTTACCTCAACTTGTGAACTCAAAAAAAACCAAGTACTATTATTCCCAGTTTTTTTGTTTTGTTTTCAGTTTCTTTGGACTGAGTTTTCATTGTTGTAGGGAATTTTGGACCGGGAAACTTCTATGACCAATGCAAGTCAACAACTGCTCTCCAACTTGAGTTCTTAGAAAGCGACCTGAAGCACTGAGAGGTTAAGAGACTAGTTTAGGGTCACACAGCTGCCATGTGTCTGAGTTAGGACTTGAATCCAAGTCTTCCTGACTTCAAAATTGAGTTTCTGGGGCAGCTAGGTGGTGGAGTGGGTAGATTACCAGCCCTAGAGTCAGGAGGACCTGAGACACTAACAAGCTGTGTGACTCTGAGTGAGTCATTTAACCTCAATTGCCTTCTCCCACACCAAAATAACAAATTTCTGTCTGCTCCCTCTGTGTTACTCCATGCTTCCCATTTAGAGATAAGGCTTAGAAGTGATTTACCCAAGATCACATAACTAGCAAGTAGCAGAATGAGACTTTGGCTGCAGGCCTTCTAGGTCCAAATGTTTTTCTCTTTCCAGTCCACACAGACATCTTACATGGGAAGTGAAGTTTCATTTCTTACTCTAAAAGAGCTCAAACAAGCTACTGATGAAAGAACTAGGGAATAATTATAAAGTAACATATAACTGCATAGTAATATACTGATTAGAAAGTAAAAATGTGTATGTTCAATCTTATTTCCCCATTGACTTCCATTATACGTTTTGAGATATATTCTTACAGATATTTTGTTTAGACATAATTAAATTACAGTTAAGATACTTAACGTTCACTTCAAGAGGTATCCAACTTTTGTTAGGTACACATCAGTGAATTCACTCACAAAACTCCTGGGTTGCATGGCTGGATTTGGAAAAGAGGTTCAAAGCATGAGAAGGCATGGATGGGCTGAATTCTATGCCAGTGTAGTAAATGCCCACATCAATAAGACAATGCATGTTAAGCACTTTGTAAACTTCAAGGGGCTATATGTTATTATTATTATCTTTATTATCATGGATGAGATCACAGATCCATCAAAATATTGAAATATGTAACTCATGTAAAAAGTTAGTTGGAAAACATCTGCAAAGTTATTAAAAGTATGTCATTTTTGAAAAAAAATTATTGATGACTTAGGTTTTTATATTTCTTCCCCCTGCCCCAGATAATTATCCCTAGTAAAAAGAAATAAAGGAGAAAAATATGATGCCAAAAGTAACCCATATTGAAAAAGTCTGACATGTATATTCTGTTCCACATCCATAGCTACCCATCCCCCACTTTTGCAAAGAATGAGGGGAAAGCAACTTTTCATATCTCTTCTTTCAGTCCAAGCTTGGTTATTATAATTTCATAGAATTCAGTTTTTATTGTTTTGTTGACATTCTTTCCATTTGCATTGCTGTTGTCATTGTATTTGTTCTTTTCTTGCTTCTACTTATTTTATTATGTATCAGTTCACTAAAGTCTTCCCATGCTTCTCTGTATTCATCATATTCATACTTTCATATATTAATGTAATATTGCCTTACAGTCACATGCTGTAACTTGCTTGGCCATGCTCTAGTTAATGGACATATTCTTTGTTTCTAGTTCTTTGCTACTATAAACAATGAATATTTTGGTAAACATGGGACCTTTCTTTTTTAACCTCTTGGGGAGCATTTGCCAATAGTGGAATATTGTGAGACTTCTGGTTTGTAGGGTATGAAAATTTTAGTCACTTTCTTAGCATAATTCCAAATTGTTTTCTAGAATGGTTGGAACAATTCAAAGCTCTACACAAAGTACATTAGTATACTTGTCCTTCTATAATCCATCCAATAGTGACTCCATCTTTCATCATTTTTGCCATTTTTCCTGTGTATGATGCAAAACTTGAGTGGTTTTGATGTGTATTTGTCTTATTAGTAGTTTGGAACAAGGTTTCATATGTTTTTAAATAGTTTATGATTCTTCTTTGACCCTTTTATATATTGTGGAGTGGCTTTGGGTTGCATGTATTTCTATTAGTTACATATGTATCTTGAACAAAAACTATAATATCCAGTCACAGAATTTTAGAGCTGGAAGGAACTTCTTCATAGGGCATCTAGAAAACCTATGGCAAATCTCTGTTCCTTCTAGTATAAAGTACGAACAGCCTGGCAATTAAGACTCTTCAAAGTGTGGCTCCTTCCATTCTTCCTCTACGTTATTATATTATATTCATTTTGTGCTCCAGCCAAACTCTACTACCAAATGCTTTGAAAACTTCATTCCATCTCCATCCTCTCTGCTTCTACACAAAGTAATTGATTTTGTATCCCTGAAATGAATTTCCTACCAAACTCTGCCTCTCAGAAGTCTTTTCTTACTTTCAGACTCAGTTTAGCTCTCCCTCCACAATTGTTCATGTTCTCTTCATTTGGAGGTTATCTTGCATTTATGTACATGTCATATCTCTTCAGTAAAATGTAAACTCCTTGAAGGCAGTAACTATTTCATTGTTTTTGTTTTTGTATCCCTTAGCATCTAGTCCAATGTCTTTTCCATAGCATAGAATTTGAGAGTTTCAAGGGAGCTCAGTAGGTATCTAGTCCAATCTGCATATTGAAGAAACTTCCACATAGCTGAGAAGTGATTTTCTAGCCTTTATTTGAGAATGTCTTGAGTTAGCTTATTTCACTTTGGGACGACTCTGATTAATTATCAGGAAATATTTTCTGACTTTAAGCCTGTATTGCCTACTTTATAACTTTTAGCCTTGCTCCTGGTTCTGCCTTCTGAGGCTAAAGAAAACAAATGTAATCCCTTCTCCACATCAAAGTCCTTCAGATACTTGAAGGAAGCTAACATTTCCCCACATCTCTCCCCATCTTTTCTTCTCTAGGTGAAATATCCCCAGTTCCTTTAGTTGCTCTTTATGTGACATAGACTTAAATCCCTTCTCCCTGCTGGTTGCCCTCCTTGGGAAACTCTTTAATTTATCATTGATCTTCTTAAACTATGAGGCTTAGAACTGAACACAATATTCTGAATGAGACCTAGTTAGGGCAGATGCAATAGACATATCACCTCCCTATTCCTGGAAGCTATGCTTCTCTTAATGTAGCTTGAGATTGCTGCCATATTATATTGTGGCTCATATTGAGTGTGTATATACTAGGTGCTCAGTTTATTCATTCAGTAAGCATGTGTAATAATTAATGTGTTCATTTGAGTATTACATTCTAGCCTCGTAGCATTATCCCTTATTTGGGAGCTCTCAGAGTCCAAATGGGTAACTGAGAAGCCATATTCACCATGTTATTACTCTTAAGTATTTAATGAAAAAGGACTACTATGTAGTATACATATTATACACATATATTCTTGTGTATATATGTATATCTCTCTTTATGTATCTTTGTATCTATGTATCTACCTATTATTGATTGCCCAAGGTCACACAGGGAGTCAGCAGAGCCTAGATTCAAACCCATATCCTCTGACACCAGACCTAATTGCCCTTTCTGCACTATGCTGACTTGCTATTTTATAATAAATATTATAATAAATATTTTATAATAAATAGTTAATTGGAATGTCAGCCTTTCAGTCTAAGGGGTCAAGGAATATATTAAACTAGGGATTGTGGGCTGTGATGGTTTGTCTGTGTAATGGCAAATCTTTGTTTCAGCTTCATATGGCATTGTCATATCAGCTTATCTCAGTCCTTTGTTGACATTAGTGGCATATCTATTTACTCAGCCTTCTGTGAGTTGGAAGTGATGGAAAGAAAATTCTTCCTTAAAACAAAACACTTAATTACTTTCCCATTTGGGGAAAGTATGTGCCAGATATGGAGTAAGCCTAGTGTGAAGGAGGGCAGCTCTGTTTCTATCAGTGCTTTGCATTAATGTTTTGAAGTGTTGTGAATTCCTACACCATGCGTAGGAAATGTTAAAGTCAAATGTTAGTATCCAAACACATATAATATGATTGATTCTTAAGATAGTGAGGCAGGATAGGATTGTCTTACATATCTTGTCTTACAGGATATAGCTGTTTACATGGAATTTTATTGCACAATACTTTTAAGTTTCATGGGATTAATGGATTTCATTAGTAGACCTTTTGTCAGAAACTTCATAACGAGAACTTGAGATAATAAAGGCAGCACAGGGATTTGTTTTAACATGGAAGATAATGAATGAATTAATTAAAAGGCACTTGTTAAACACCTGGATACAGAGTGTCAGGGATATGAATAGGAATTTAAGACAGCCCCTGCTCTCAAGAAGCTCCCATTCTGCTGAGAGGAGACAAGCCAGTAAGAGGTTTCAGCTGCAAATTACATGGAAAGACCTTAGAGTCTTTAGGGCCCATTTTCTTTAATGTCATTTCCACTGGTATGATAATTTCTACTTTGGACGTTGAATCTTTTGACAGTGCCAAGGACTTTGAGGGTAAGCACTTTCTTTTCTGGGTTCTTTTCTGGGTACCACGGAGGTAAATAGGAAGGAAAAGAGTAGATTGTAATAGGGAAGAATTAAAATAATGAAAATACTGTCAAATGTGCCAGAAAATTTGGGGGAAGTGGAAAGGAAAGTGGTTAGATCGGGGGTGGGGAACTTGTGGCCTCGAGTCCACATGTGGCCTTCTAGGACCTTGGCTGTGGCCTTTTGACTGAGCCCAAGTTCTACAGAACAAATCCTTTTATTAAGGGGATTTGTTCTATGAAGTTTGGATCGGCAAAGGGTTGCACTTGAAGACCTAGAGGGCCTTGAGGACACAGGATCCCCATCCCAGTTAGATTATGATTGAGGAGTTTGAGGCAGTGGGATGATTTATACAGGGAGGTGGTAGGTGAGAATTTGCAGAGAGGAAGACCTGGGTTAGAGCAGGAAAGGTTCCCTGGAAGAAACAAAGGAAAACTACAGGCTTCCTCATTCCGTGCCTGGAATATTCTGGGTATTCATTAACCTCAGTCATACCCTGCAGGTAGCCATGTGGTGGGCAGAGATACCATGGATCATTTCTTCTTAGGAATGACCCTGTTTACTTTTGTAAGGTAACACCCTTGAATCCCAAATCTGCTTTGGAGAATTATTTTAATTTCCACTCTGTTCCTGACACTTGTCTTAGATCAGCATCTATGATACCAAGCCTAGAAATTCCTGGCCCTGGTATAGACCAAATTCTTAATATAATAGAGATGTAATTGGGGTTAAAAAGTTTTATTAGGTAATGATGAAAAATGTATTACCAAAACAGAATAATATTGAGAAATATTAGATAGTAAAGTTTGTAAAAGTGAAATTATCTTAATTTAGTTTAAATTGGCCTGAAGGCAGTTGTGTTACTTATCAGTATTAGGCCTATAGTCTACTCCCTCACCAAAATCTAGCATCCTTACTAGCTACGGATAAGGCTTGGCTTTTTACTGGATGAAATTGAACTTCTTTACTTCTGAATTGAATTAAACTGTTGTCCCAGTCAGAATTTCAATGACAATGCTATTTTAAACCTTAGAAATCTCTCTTTTGCCAGTGAGTCTCCCAGGACACAGGATTAACTGTTTTCTGAATTCAAATATGGCATTTCCGTCTTGGTCCTCCTAATAAGACCTGTTAACTTTCAGCCAATTCACAGTGCTGGGATGACAGATACCTGCTATATGCAGTAAGTGAGAGTTTCCCCTTTTCTGGAATGCAGCAGGGTGTGGTGGATGGAGTACTTGGACTAAATTTGGAAAACCTGGATTAAGATCCTACCTATGATATTGACTTGCTCTTTGGCCATGGGTAGATCACCTAAATTTCCTGTGTCTCAGATTCTCCATCCATGAAATGGGGATAATAATACCTTTATGTTCTTCAGAAAATAGACTACAGCAAAATGGAAGCCCTTCGAAGGCAGGGACTTTTGTTTTTGTCTTTTTAGGTATAGCATCTAGCACAGTACCTCACACATTGTAGATATTTAATAAATATTTATTGAACAGCTATGTAATTAGGAATCATACCTTGGGATAATGGGGACTCTGTTAAAAAAACTGCCATACCAGGAATCTTCCATAACTATCACTTTAGAAATCTTTCTAGACATTGACCACAGAATATCTAGTAGACTTGAATCCCACTATATCAAGCGTGAGAGTGGTATTTAATGGGGGCTATCAAGGACATTATTAGTTCAATATAAACAAACAAATATATCAAAAATAACTCCCATACAAAGAAATTAGAGTCCTTAACAATTTTAATCCTAAAAATATGAAGCACACAGTTATTTCTGAAAGGAGGATGGCAATAAATATTTCTCTTGGGCCCGCCTGGCCTTGACTTGACATGAGGCCACTTGGACTCCCCAGCTTCTGGCAGAGAAGGCAAAAAGGGAGAAAAAGGAAAGAAAAAAGATTGTCAGTTGTTCTTTGTTTGCCAAAAGAGTAACCTTTTATCCAATCCTGTCCGCAGAGATGGTTCAGAGACAAAGGAGGTAAGGATTCAGTATTGTATATATAGGCAGCTAGGAAGTGTAGCAGATATAAAGCCGGACTTGGAGTAAAATCCCACCTCAGACACTAGCTGTGTGATCCTGGGTAAGTCATTAACTTATCTGCCTAGCTCAGTCTCTTCGTCTGTAAAATGGAAAAACAGTGGTATCTATTACAGAGGGTTCCTGTGAGGATCAAATGAGATATCTATAAAGTGTTTCACAAACCTTAAAACACCTCAGAAATGCTAGCTATATTTTTCATTGCTATGTCCTCCAAAAGAGATGAAAAGTAGGTCAGAGAGAGCACTGTTCTCTTGCCTAGTTGGAAGGAGCAGAGAAAGAGAGATTAAGGGAAGGAAAGAGAAGAACCGTCTTAAAGCCCCACCCACTGTTACAGCTCTGGTGAGGTAACATTTCATATTCTTTTTTCCAAGCTCTAGGTCTGCTCAGCTCTGCCCCGATGCTACATCATGTATCTTCTGCATTTTAAGCGTTGCCAGATCTGAGGGTCATTGCTTCCCCACTCCCACCCATAAATCCCAAGGGACTATCAGTTTTGAAGCAAGTGGGGGGGTCTGCTTATTAATGAACAACCATTTCCTCCATCTGGATGGTTAATGTGACTTGAAGGGGTCCATTTTCCTGGTTGGGGCTGAGTGGAAGTAACAATAGGAAGAGGTAATTTTTCTCCCCTTCCCCCGACCATTTCCAAAGAGCTAGAAGGTAACTGAATATCAGTTGACAGATGCCAAGGATGACTGAGCAGACAAGCTTCTAATAGCCCAGGCATATCCTCCATACATATTTTCCTGTGTTCAAAGATTAATGATAGTCCTTGGTGGTCTCTGCCCTCCCTTCCTCAGGGGAGTGGTCCTGAATTGCATCTTTCAGTTTTGTAATATTCCAATACTTTTAGCATGCAGTAATAATACAGACAATTGCCACCCACGGGAAGAGAAGGCTCACTTCATCATAACCTTCCACTGGGCAGGGACAGATAGGAGCAATGCACTGAGGGAATTTTGTCATGCAGCTGTGAAGGGAGGCACCTCTGCTTTGCATGATTTATGAAAATTTCTTTGTGGTTTGTTTGTTGTTGTTGTCTTAACAGAGTTGACTTCATATAAAAGAGCTTTGTTTTCAGGGTATTTTTTAATTCAAGATATAACTATATATCTAAATCCTTATAGTAATCTGTTACTTGCCCTTTGGAGTACTCCCAACTTAATTGAGTTTGTATCTGGATTGACCCTGTTGGCAATGCAAAGAATACAAAGACTGTTTAGATGATAAGTACTTCACTGTGTTTTTCAATAGTGAGTTTATACCTATGTAATCATTTATCTCCTCCTATTTTCAGGAAAATTTTCTACTTACTTATTTCATCATTATTTATCCATAAAATTGGGTAAAGTGCTATATATTTTATCCAGTTTTCTTATACCTTCAGTGTTCTAACTACAGACAGTGTTCTAATCCATTAGATCCCTTAATTTATCTGTGATTTAGAAACCATGAATGGAGACCTTATTGAGAGGTAAGATGTCTTGTGGACACTTTTCTTCCATAACTAAAAAAGCCAAAAGTTTGGGTTCCTGACTCTCTGTTGAGAGTCACTGCTCTATACACCTAGATTCTTCTCTCCCACCTTCTTGGGACGGGAGATGCAGGTTTTCTCTTCTCACTTATCTTATTGTCCATGAAATCATCACTTAGCCTTTTAAAAGTGGAGTTTTGATGAAGAATATTATTGCTAATCTTAACAAGGAAACACAAAAGAAAAGGTTATAAAGCTGCAAGGATTCTTAATACTTAGCCCTGCCCTTCTACACACTGTACAGGGAACTAGACCTTGACTGATGTGTGGAATCCATTGCAGAAAGTATTTCAAGGTTGAATATGGGTTCAGACTCTTGGGTTTCTAGTCAAAGTCTCTGACTTTTATTTCTTATGTTTTTTGTTTCCTGGTGCCTTTCTGATATCCATCACATTTATTTATGATATAAATGGGTTATGTTCTCCCAACCTCTTCCTTCCCCTTCAAGCAATCCCTAGTAACAAAGATTTACAAAGAGATTGGAAGCAACCCAGCAAGACAAACCAATATTAACTGTGTATGAATATATATCTCAACTTCTTTTCATTAGTCAGCTAGCATTTATTAACCACCCACTATTTGGCAGACACTGTGCTGAAGATATAAAGGTAGGCAAAAAACCAGTCACTGCTCTCAAAGAACTCAAAATCTAATGAGTTTGGTTTTGGTGAGAAATTCTTATCTGGATTCCAAATATATCTTCCATACATTTATGACTCTGTAGTCCCCTCAGTGACTCAAGGTTCTTGAAAATCTTACCTCAGCTCTAGCTTTACACATGGGAGAGGCCCTTCCCTATCATTCTTCAAAGATTCCTTTTCTGTACTTAATATTGCTTCCTGTCTGACCTTAGAGATGCCTCATATTTGGGAAACCTTTAAGTTTTGTTTTCTGGAAGTCTTTTTAGTCAGTTAGTAGACATTTATTAAATGCCTACTCTCTCTCTCTCTCTCTATGTGTATATGTACATATATACATACAGACATACATATATGTGTGTATACGTACACACATATAACACTAGGCACTGTGCTAAGACCTGGAGATACAAAGAAAGGCAAAAGATAATCCTTGCAGCTCTTAAGGAGCTTGGGTCTAATCTCTCTCATCCTATTTGTCACAGTCCTGCTTGGTCATGTCTGCTGTTATTTGCTGGTTCTGTACTTTAAGTTAAATTTCTCCATTTTTGCCCCTATCTGGTACCTGAGTTTTTTTTCTTAGCTATGAGAGAAGTTACAGACTTTCTTTCCTCTCCCTTTCCAGAATGGTCCCTATTTAATTTCTATCCTCTGGAAGGGACTTCAAAGACTGAACTTTCCCTCAAATTTAAAAAACCCCTGTTCCTTGCCCTTGGATCTTCTACAGGGCTTCTATTTCTCCAGGTTTTAGTCTCAGGTCATTTAGCAGAGCTAGATTTTCAACAGGTCTTGAACTCAGTAAATACACTGTTCAGGTAACTAGTTCTATCCACCTCACAGGTTTTCATTTGAAGGCCCTTCCCCTAGGGGAATGTGTTTCTGAAATTCTATCATTTCAGATCTATAAAATAGATTTTTAAAATAATACTGCATATACCACATACAGCAAAACCAAACTTTAACAATATAGCAGTTTCACCAACAGTATGGGAGAGTGTCAGTTCCCTACACCATTGGGTCTTTGATAAATACCTTTCAAATACTCTTATTATTTCTCTTCATTCCAGAAGGAAATGAAGTCAGGGCACTAAATCTTTACTCGGCTATGGAGCAGGCGTGCTTCATTAAAGTTTTGCCTGTCTTGAATATTCTAGAATTTAGAGTTTTATAGTTGGAAGGTACTGTGGAGATTGTCCAGGCCAGTTTTATGTAAGAGAAAACTTAGACCTGAATAGATTTCATACAAAAATCTCAAAGTGTTTATTGTCAGGTCTACTTTTTTTTGTATGTGGAAACTGAGTCACAGAAACATTAGGACCCATTTTAGCAACACTGCCTTATAAATTGTGTCTTTTCTTTGTGTTCATACCCTCATGTAGCTGACTTGTACATACATGTTCTAAATTATGCCCAAAGGCAAGCAAACACCTGCATGATGTGGGTGTAATTTTTTTCCTTTCAGTGACTTATTTGGCCTCCAGCAATTCGATCAGCCGCACTGACTCAGGACCAGAGCAGAGAGTAGAGAAGCAAGGCCCGCAGACACTGTGGTGTAAAGATTACCATTTTAAAAAATCTTATAAATTTTATTTATTTATTTGCTCATCTATTCATTCATCCATCTATTTATTTATTTATTCATTCATTCATTCATTTATCTATCTATCTATTCATTCATTCATTCATTCATTTATTTATTTATGTAGAGAGGAGCTTCTCTGTTTCTTATGTAAAACTTCCTGATTGAGGGGAGATAGATGGTTTGTGGGATTTGAGGAAGATGGGGACTTTCACTTTGTATGAGTATATAGGACAGGGGAGCCTCTGGCCACACAGTTTCTTTCTTGTTCCTCCTGGCTATTGTTTGTGAGGCAAAGTGTGAGGATGTATCAGACTAGACATGTATCAGTAACGGTCCTGTAGTTGAACTCATAGTGACTTTTGCCTTTAAACTTGCCAGCCTATCACTCTGCATATCATAATTTTAGGCACAAGAACTAAAATAAAGGAAATCAATTGATTCTATTTTCTTCTACCATTTTCTACTATACCATTGTTCTCCTCAAAGAATAGATAAACTAGTTAATAAACACATCTTGAGTATGAGACACTGGCATTCGGTCACTAATAAATTCCCTTCCAAGTCTAAATCTCCAAATGTCTGAATACCTGTTATGTGCTCAGACTTAGCTTTTAATTGAACCAAAGGCTTGTTGAAAGCTGTATACATAATGGGCCCTCTACAGGACAAGGTTCTTCATACTCCCTCTCCTCTCCCTAGTCCTGAAGAGAACTACCTCCATGGGTTTCTTTATCACCTTTTATTAATAGGGTTAATGCTTAATTTGATATAGTCGCCCCTCTACCAGAAAGGAATCATTCCTCAGCTATCAAAGCTTTCAAGTACTTTTTATCTGTGGTATATTACTACTACAGCTTCACACCCTTGAATTTAGGCCACTGACCTCAAGTTAGCAGATTTTTATATCCCATTACCACCCTGTGAGCTGTTTAGTCCCTAGGGCCACATAGTTGATGGTTTAGCTGGAATTTGAGAAAGTGCCTGAAAGTTTTCTGAGAAGTTGGCTAGGAGTTGTTTGGCAGCTCAGTCATAAAAACCCGAAGCAGTATGTCTGGCCTCTACTTTCTAATTACTTCACAGTTTCCAATTTAACCCTGGTAACATGGACCTGGGCAGAGGGACACTACTTTTGGTCATTTTGTCTTAAATTCTTATAGAGTCATTTGCATAACTGATAACCTGAAGGTCAACCGGTATCCTCTTTTTGGAGTTGGTGTCAGGAAGGGGTCAGACCTGTGAGTTCATTGCTGTAGCATCAATGGTTCTTCAACCAGTGAAGACCGGCATCTGCTCAGCAAATTACTGTCTTGGAGAATTGCCTGGGCCACTGAGAAATTAAGTGATCTGCCCAGGGTCGCACAGTCAGTAAGTGTCAGAGGTGAAACTGAATCTTAGTTCTTCCTGATTCCAAGACTAGGTGTCTATTCCCTATGTCAGGTTGCTTCTCTGTATTGGGGAAATATACCTAATGAATGCCATTCCCAAGAACCCATACCCCAAGTAAGGAATTATATATGTATATATGTACATATATATATGTATATATATATACACACACACACACACATACACATATATTTAAAAATTTTTTTCCACTATGAGACCTCGTGAGGGACTGTTTTCATCCTTCCTGGTTAGAAAGTCTTTGAAGACTTTTAATGACGGTTTTGCAGAATTTCGGGAGGTTCTAAAACTGGACAACCCTTTCTCTGAAGGCAGGATGTATCAGTTTCCCAGTAGCTTTGAGTCATACTAGGAAAAGAACTCACTGATCATTGTGAAAGAATTGGATCGCCTGGAGTATGGAGTTAGGTCTGTCTCTTAGTCAACAAGTGTAGATTAAGCAGCTGCTGGGTACCAGGTTCTGTGCTAAGTGCTGGAGATACAAGAACAGAAATGAAATGATTCTTGCACTTTCTCTCTATCAGGGGAGACAACATATTGCACAAAAGCTTATACACAGAACAAATGCAAGGCAATTTCCAGAGGATCAACAAAGGCTTTATCAGTCATCAATGTCCACTGATATCCTAGGTTTTCTCTCTAATATCTGCATTTCTTCTTGTTAATTCCTTAATATTGGCTTTGCCCAAAGTTCTATCTTCAGCCTTCCCAACTATCATCACTACGCTTCTAATAGTTTCAGTGATGAGTTCTATGCAGTGACTCCCAAATCTATATCTTTATCCCTGATCTTTCTCCCAGGCTCACATTGAAATTCCAACTGCTTACTGCACATCTAGCTCCAACCAGGCTATCCCATTGTCGAGTTTGAGATACTCCACAGGTATATATATCTGAACTTGTGATCTTTTCCCACCCCCTCCTGACTTAATTATTTCTGTCAGCTACAACACTTTCAAATCCTCAAAGCCTCTGTTATTTTTGACTTATCCCTTTCTATTCACCTCCTAAATTTAAGTTGCCAAGTCTCACTAATTGCAACTTTTGTATCATTTCTCATATTCATCATCCTCTCTTTTAAAAACTATTTTTAGCGCATGGAACAAAACAAGCATTTCTATAACACAGTACAACAAAAAGATGGTTGCACATGAAACTGCAAATCTTCCATGTACTACTTGCTATTCTCTCCAAATATACAACAAAATTATCAAGTAAATTTTTCCCTTTTTTTCTTCCCTCCCCCTGTCCCAAAGGTAGCTACCACTAAACACAAATAAGTGTATGTATATATATATATATATGTGTGTGTGTATGTATGTATATATATGCATATATATATATATATATGTAAAATTGTTCTGTACATACTTCTATTTATCAATTCTTTTTCTGGATGCAGATAGCATTTTCTTCATTTATCCTTTATTTTTAATTTGTGTATTTATAATAGTCAAAATGACTTAGTCACTCAAAGTCATTCTTAAATCAATATTCTCTTTTCTCTTCCAGTTACCACTCTGGTCCAGATCTCATTCCACTGACCCTATATTATGGCTTTCACTGTCCCCTCTAATTTGTTCTAAATAATCTTTGTTGCCAGATGTTCATTTCATACAGATCTGGTAGTAATTCATCTGCTAAAATCCCTTCAGTGGTTTCTTCTTGCCTTAATTCTTTGGCTAAGCATTCATGTCCTTCCACAATCTATTGCTACCTCATTTTTCACAGCTTTTCCCATATTTTCCTCTATATTTTGTATTCGTTGTCTCAGCCAAACTGGACATCTTGCTGCTAGACCCCCACTCAGGATCTATATTTTCCCCACCTTTGCTCATAGTATTTCCTGTATATTTTATACACAGGGTAGACCTTTTCTATCCTCCAAATAGATTTTTCTTCCTGTAAAGGTGACCACCTAAGAGTTCACACAGGAGGTAGTTAATTTACTTCTCATTTGAACTCATGCAATTTCCCACCCTGCCCATATCTTTCTTATGTATTAGTGGATTTCTACTTTCAGTCCTGGCTACAACTGAGATATTCAACTTGATTTTATAAGTGTGATGAATTATATCATATAATTGATTTCTCACAGCCTACCTCTTAAAAATTAGATGGCTCTTTGTCATGGATTAGTGAACCCTAAAAAACTGAACCATAGCGGGAAGCCCAACTAGGTTAATGGCTGACATTTAAGTTTAATTAAGCAAGTTGACTTGTTATGACCTAGGTCATTAAATGCCTGAATTTCCTAAATCAGCAACCAAAGGGATGGGTTAATATGCAGTGACAAATCTTCCTAATCTAGTAATTTCAGACATGTGAGCCAAGGTACTCTGGGGAACTGTGGAGTTTATTTCAAGGTGAGCACACCAAGTATTGCTTAAGTACCGATAAGTATTAATCTTTATTTAGCTCTGACAAAAATCTATGGCATGACTCTACATAATAAATAAGTAAGTATACCTGTGTAGGCTGAACAAATCATAATTTGTACATATTGTTGTTGAGTTATTTCAGTCTCTTTGTGATCCCATTTGGGTTTTTTTTGGCAAAGATACTGGAGTGGTTTGCCATTTCCTTCTCCAAATCACTTTCTAGATGAGGAAACTGAGGCAAATAGGGTTAAGTGACTTGCCTCGAGTCTCACAGCTAGTAAGTGTCTAAGGCCAAATTTGAACTCAGGTCTTACTGACTCCAGGCCCAGTGCTCTATCCACTGCAATGCCTAGCTGCCCCATACATATATACATATATGTAGTACAATTTTCTCAGTTGTATACATATGCATATATATTTTATACATATATACACACACGTGTGTGTGTGTGTATATGTGTGTGTGTATATATGCTGTGGTGATAAGTAAAAAACAAATTCATTTAAAGGTATTCCTGAAATCATGCCAGCTTTTTATAATCCTCTGTTTTATCGATCGGGGGTACTAATAGTACAACTATTATATTAGGGACTGATTTTTTTAAACCTCAAAAAGATATCCCAAGAACAGATAGATAATAAATAAGAATTAGAAACAGTTGAACTCAACAGCTCAGTATTGGATAAATCAGGGGTGGGGAACCTGCAGCCTCGAGGCCACATGTGGCCTTCTAGGTCCTTGAGTGAGTCCTTTTGATTGAATCCAAACTTTACAGAATAAACCCCCTTAGTAAAAGGATTTGTTCTGTAAAACTTGGTCTCAGTCAAAAGCCTGCACCCAAGGACCTAAAGGGCTACATGTGACCTTGAGGCCACAGGTTCCCCACCCCTGGGATAAGCCAAAGAACATAAAATGCACAGAGGTGAACTCTTTATTTCATAATAACTGCTGGGAAACCCAGAAAACACTTTGGTGGAAATTAGATTTAGAGCAATATCTTATGCTATATGCTATAGTAATTTCTAATATAGATGTGAGAATTGAAGATAAAATGTCACACCATAAAAATTAGGTGGTAAAAAAGTTCAAACATCTCACAATTATATGGCTAAAGGGAGAGTTCATAACCAAAAAGGATAGGGAAAATAAGAAAACTTAAAAGTGATCATTTTGATTCTATGACCTTGAAAAACTTGTGCACAAACCAAATTCATGCAGCTAATACCGAAAGGAAAGTTTTTAAACATTGTTTTTATATCACCTTAATTTTCTTTTGAAAATATTTTATTTTTTTCCCCAATTGTATAGAAAGACAACTTTAAGCATTCATTTAAAAAATTGAGCTCCAAATTTTCTCCCTCCCCCTTGGAACTTCCCCCCTTCCTGAGACAGTAAGCAATTAGGTTATATATGTTCAATAATGTGAAATATACTGCCATATTAGTCAAGTTGTTTTACTGTAATTTTCAAATACATTCTTATTCCCTCTATTTCTTTTCTTTAGAGTGCCATCCCTTGTAATGAACAGAAATTATTAAATGGGGGGGATCTTTTCATCAGATATTTTTGATAAAGGGGCAGACACATATAGAATTGTGATAAATATATAAAACTAAGAAACATTCCCAATTTATAAAAGGTCTTTTGAGAACAGATACTTCTCAAAAGAATTGCAATCGGGGCAGCTAGGTGATGCAGTGAGCAGAGCACCGGCCTTGGAGTCAGGAGGACCTGAGTTCAAATCTAGCCTCAGACACTTGACACACTTACTAGCTGTGACCTTGGGCAAGTCATTTAACCCCAGTTGCCCTGTCTTCCCCCCTCAAAAAATTGCAATTAATATCACTGACTGAAAGAAAACTCTAATTCCCTGATAACCAGAGAAATGCAGGGCTTGCATTATACCTAGAAAATTATCAAAGAAGACAAAAGAAAGAAATAGTGTTTGGATGTGCTATGGGAAGAAGAACACAGTAATAAACTGTTGGTGGAATTGGGAATTGTTCAAACTGTTTTGGGAAGCAGTTTGAAATTATTCTTCAAAAATGATTAAACTCTTCACATATAACCCAGATAACCCAGAGCTAGACATATACTCAAAGCAGTCAAAGACAGAGAGAAAAGGTCCATATATGCCAAAATATTATTTACAACACTTTTGATGTTCTTAAAGAACTGGAAACAAAGAGGTGCCCACTGATTGGAGAATGCCCAATGGGACTACTATGCCGCAAGAAATAACAAATATGAAGAATTCAGAGAAGCATGGAAAAGCTAATACATACTGATGCTGAGTGAACTGTGCAGTACCTGGAAGGCAATATGCACAGTGACTACAAAAATGGGCAAGGAAAGAACAGAAACAGAAAGTGATAAAATGTCACATATGGTCTATAACTGAGTGTTATATAATTATAATGACCAAAAAAGATTGGTCGGGGGGTGGGGGGATGCCTCTCCTTCCTTTCATTGCTTTGGTGACGTCTATAGGTATGGAATATAAGTTAGTTTTGTTATACTGCTATTTTTTCCCTTTATATTCTGTGTAATGAAAACTAATTATCAGGATATATTTGGAAATAAGAGAGATATAAAAGCAAAAAACATTGATAATTTTTAAAGGCACGGGGGAATCTCTTTTCCTAAAGGTTGGGAATTGTCCCAACCCATACTGCTAATGTGTTGGTGTAGTGTTACTCTAGTGGAAAGAACACTGGCCTGGGAGTCAGGAGATCTTGAGTCTAGCACCCTTTATGCCACTTAAGTGATTGTGGGCAAGTTAGTTTTACCTCTCTGGTCTTCAGTTTTGTAAGCCCTTAAGCGATATGTAAATATAAGCTGCTATAATTATAAAATGCAAGTAGCATTGTATTTCTGAATTAGGGCTCTCATGCTAGAATGGAGGAAAGCATTTGGATTCGATTGGCAAAGATTGGCCCACTTGCCCATTCCATTTAGTATGGTCAGCCTTGAGCAAATACAGGGCCTTTGTTTACCAATCAAGCATTTCCTCTCCATGGCCATGTGCCATTTAGCAATGTATTGCTCATTCAGTACAAAGGGATTCTTATTTGTTGTCGTTTTTATTCCGTGCCTTGTTTCTCTTGAGAAATTGTCTAAAAGCCTTTTTTCCACTTTTTAAAAATGATTCTCATTTAGATTTTAATGAAAGTTGATTTTTCAAAGGGAAGAGATCATTTTAGATACTGGCCTACATAACAGCATGATAAGGAAACTCAAACAACTGAGCAGCTTGGATAGTGATGCTAAACAAGTTCTAATTTAGACGAAGGGAAAGTATAGGAGCATACCATGCCTCCCTCCTAATCTTTGCATTTAGCAGATGGACAGTCAGTGGTAAATATGGCAGCTTCATCTTACTTGATGGTCTATAAAAATTGGAACTTCATAAATATGGAACAGATTGGCAAATTCTTTTATTTCCTTTTTCAATTCTTAACTATCTCTAATGACTTAGGTTTTTTTGATGATTTCTTTTCTATTAAATCACACTAGTGCTCCAACCCAAAATTTACTAAAGAAAATATGCCCACCTGTTATCTCCTACCAACTTCCCAGCTATTGTTTGTCCATGATATCATGGGGCGATGTCTTGACTTGTACAAAGTTGTTAGCCTCTCTCTTCCCGAGTCATTGAAGTCTAGTGGAAAGTAAAAAGAAAAAAATCAGGATGGCTGGCAGTGGCCTGGGATACAGTGAATGACCTTGGCCTCTTCATGTCTGACCAAGCTCTAAGTGCTCTGTAGTGCCTGCTTCAGCCGCCTTCATGGCTATTGGAACAAAATGTTCCCATCCACCCATTCCACTGGGGGAAGTCTTCATGTGCTTGGAGGAGACATCCCCCTAACTCTCCAATGGGTTTGAGGCCTGTCAGTTATCTTGAACCTGGTTTAGCCCATCTGCTGAGACATTTTTACAGGAGCATGGCTGCTGCACACGCTGCAGCTTCTTGGATCCACTGGTGAGAGTTAGGTGAAAGGGCTTGCTCATCCAACTTCCAAGTAATGGAAACACAAAATGCCATTCTTTAATTTGATGTTGAAACTCTTTCAAGAGCTTTGTAGAAACAAATAAACTTTTTTTCTTTTAATTAGAGCTTGCAGCAGAACCTTTGACCAAGAAATAGGTGGAACCATATTGACTTTGCACAGGTCTAGTATGCGTATTTGCTAATGGATATTTCTTTGAAGATAAATCTACATACATACATACATACATATATGTATGTTTAATAAACACATTGTACCTTCAGAACATACGGTAGGTTTCCTTAGGAAATTATTTCTTTCTCAGTTATCTTTTTTCTTGGTATCTCTAGATAACAAATGTTCTCCAGCAGTTCAGCCACAGTTCAGCCATGTTAGGAGGGCTTTTATGAAAACTGACACCTTGTTTCCCAAGTTCTGATGTTTTACAGGTGCAGCTTGTATTTACTGGACGATTGGTTGCCGCTTGACGTTGGTCAAGGCAGGTAATCTTTCATGATTTGCTTGTTAGCTGTAAAATGAAAGTTCTGCTTCCTATTTAGAAATGATTATTCAAGCAGATAAAGAAGTTAGTGTACAGAAGTTGAATGGCATGAGAATTCTAGGATGTAGGGAAATACAAAGCATTCTATAGATTGCCATACATACTTTTGAACATCTGCAAAATTCCTTGATCCATTCCTTTATTCTGTTTCCTCCCCTCTATGCATGCCCCTCATTGAGCCAGGACTTGGAGGATGTAAGGAATAATTGTGACCCATTATAAGTTTTGGGATAATTCAATGAATCTATGATTTTTTTTTCTTTGGTATGAGTAGTTCCTCTCTCGATTCAATTTATAGCCTCTCTATGTGTTCTCATCCTGCCCTATTCTTACCTTTCTTTCTATAATCCTTCATAAGAGATATGTCCAAATCACTGGAAAATCTCAGCTAGTTCTTTTCATTCAATCCAATAAATATTTTAAAGTACTTATTATGTGCTAAATCTTTGGGGCTACCAGTGTGGCACTTGAACTTTATGCTGCTTCTTAATCTCACTACATGACCCAACCCACTCCCTTTTTCCATCCTATATATCTTCAATCATGTCTTCGATGTTATATCTCATGGGCAGTTAATTGTTGGGAATGTACTACCAATTACTTAGGCTTACCATGTATCTTTTTATTGCCTTTTGGGTTACCTGTCATTTTGATTCTTGGAGATTCTAATATCTCATAATCACAGTCATATTGCATCTCTGACATATTGATGTAAAATCCGTGGACCTTTGTGACAACAAGAAGCTTGGGAGTTACTGAAAAGGTTATATAGAAATTTAGGAATGGTAGGGATAAATTCGCATATGAGAAAGAAGAAACTTTTTTTTGGCTAAAGGTAGCCATTCCTATTACTCCTCATCTTCTTCTTCCATGTCATTCATAAAAAAGCTAAATGAAAATAATACACCAATTTTATTTCACAGTAAGGCATTTCAGGCCTTATAAAAAGTGGTGAAGGCTTTGAATTTCAGATAGTCAGAGGAAGAGATTTCTTTCCTTAGTTCTGCATCTACTAACTGCTGTTAAAACCAATTTCCATTTTGTCTTGTTGCTATTTAAAGAAACAAATAGTAGTTAGAAATTTTTGCTTCTTTAATTTAAAAAAATACAGGAAACTACATGTAGCTCTTACTTATCCTTTATAGGGAATGTGTTCTAACAGCAAAGTACCCTGTTGCAAATCTTCTCTTTCAGGTGCTTAAAGAGAACTTTTTGTTGTGTGAGTTGTAGGCAGGTAAAGAGGTCATTGGATTTTTGAGCCCACAGGCAACTTTAAAATGATTTAGCCCAACCATCTCATTTTATAGAAGAGGAAACTAAATCCCGGAAGGAATCTCTGCTTGACTGAGGAAACACGGGTTACATACCTGACTGGTCGGGGTTAGAGTGGGGATTTGAACTCAGATCTTCTGATTCCAAGCCCACTTGGAACTATATCTTATGGCATAATGAAAGTTTTTGGTTTGTATATTTATATATCTGAAAGTGATGCTGGAACTACCCAAGATAGTAACTCTTCAGAGCAGAGGCTTCATAATCAGAAATATTTGCAGATTTTTAAACCTGTCAGTTATCAATTATTCATCTACTTTTGTCAGGAGATGCATATTTCTTGCTTTCATGTTTGACAGCACCTACCCTACTGAAGCATTTGCTTTAGTGGAGTTTTACTGTTGACAGCTTTTGCTTAATCTATTTAACTACAACTTGAAACACCAATACTGTCAAAACATCCCTAGGGCTGGGGAGATATTGAGAGGGTAAGCCTTGCATCATTCAGTCAGAGGAAGAATAGCTCATGGCAAATGTCAGGAAAGAATAAAGTTGAAGAGAACCACTGGGAAGTAGACAGCATTCTAGGTTGGTCCTCAAGTGGGCCGTATGACCATAGAGTTGGAAGAAAGCCTCAAGAAATCATTTGGACCATTCTTATGCTTTCAGGCAGAATGTCTAAATACTCTAGGACAGATATTCTTTTGTTTGGAAGTTAATTCCAAGAACATGAGACACACCCCACTCATGTTAAAACGCAACTACAAAAACACATTCCAAAGCCACCTATAAGTGATTTTCAATTCATTTTTGTTTTAGAGTGTCACTGCCTCCCTGCCCCAACCCTCAAAAGCACAATCTGCAATACAGTGACAATTACCTCCTTGCTGATCCTCAAACCAGACATTCCCTCTCCTGACCCTGGGTCATTTTCATTGGTTTTTGGGTACTTATACCATCAGTGCTTACTCAGAGGCTTACCATACACAGTCTGTCTCATTTCTTTATTCATCCATGCAACATCCTTAGATTCCTTCATATTATAGTTCCATCACCTTTGAATTCCTCTAAACCTTTCTTGGAACATGTTCATATTTTCATTTTGTGCTACTTTTAAGCAGTAATGACTTGTATAAGTTTAGCAACTGCTTTGCGGTGTAGTACTTACTTCTTACTTATCCTAAGGCTTCCTCTATCAAGTTTCAAGGGTCCGGTCTCCCAATTTAAAATACCATATAGTCTTTGTCAAATGAATCTATGTATGGACGTGCCATAGTCTTAAGAGGTAGAAGGCTTGAACAATAAATTGATTCCTTCAGAGTAGTTAACTTCATTGACCTAGGAAAAAAATCTCTTAAATGTCTCATCACAGTTTCCTCTTATGTCAAATAATGATTGGTCATACCTACTCTACATCCATCACAAAGTTAGTTTTAGACTCAAATGATGTAATATATGAAATACTATCTCTCTTCTTCGTATGTTTAACTTCAATCTTATGATTCTATCAACTTTCCTATTCTCCATCTTGATTTTCTCAGACCTAAATTTCGCTTTTGCTCATCCTTGGAGAATAAAACTTCCACCGACTTGAAGTTGTCCTTCTTGGACCCTTTCCTAGGTCAACCACAAGTTACATTTGAGGTGTGTGAGCAAAAGCAACTGCGGTTCTACTTTTTGAAGACTCTATGCCATTCTAGGGATACATCCTGTGATTTTGCACCTCCATTCCTTTGCTTGGGCAGTTTCTTCTACCTGGAATGTTCTGTCTTCTTCTAGCTGCTGAAATACTTATCCTTTAAGTTCAGGCTAACGTGCCACCTCATTCATGGAGCTTTCTTTCCTCTCCCTGGCTGAGGATGATTTCTCCCTTTTCTGAGCTTTATTTACAGTTCCGTTATGTGCTCAGAACAATCTAATTTGTGTTTTAGCTATTTATCTATGGATCTTATGTTCTCTATATGCCTTTTGGGTCTCTTTCAGAACAGGTACTAGATTTTATTCATCTTTGTTTTACTAAGTACCTTAGAATAATGGGTGGAATGAGTGAAAATTTCTCGTTTTGAATGCACTGTAATGTGATATATCTTTGTGGCTCTCTAGCATGACAATTAATATATTCTACTGGCCTTTTGGATGAGGGGCTATAGCAGGAAATTTGGGTGAGTTTCAGAGTGTTGCCTATAGCCCAGGTACCATCCCATAGGGTACTTTCAATCATTATTCCTCAAGTTCATTACTTTTCTCTTTGTCTATATTGAAGCACATTGTTGACTTTTTTGTTTGCTTGTACAACTTGGTGTGATTTTCCTGCAGTTTATTCCTATCATCCTAGAAGGCAGTTATTTGGATCTTATTACCATTAGCAAGCCTGGATATTTCACTGTGCACTCCTTGTTCCAGATGATTTATACAGATGTTGAATGAGAATAGTCACAGCACTGATCCCTGAGAAACCTTATCCATTATATTTCTCTATCCAGAAAAATGTCCATTTATCCCTTTCCTTTGTTTCCTGTCTCTCAGCCAGCTCCTCGTCTGACAGAAATTAATCCCGTTTTAACTCAACTTTATTTAAATAGCCTTTTGTGCGGAACCTTGCCAGAGGTTTTTTTCAAGGCCTAAATAATATAGTTTTCTCCTTTTTCCATGCATTTATTTACTCACCTCAAAGAATTCTCCTGGATTAGTCAGGCATGATTTTTTACTTATAGATACCATACTGCCTTTCCTCCAGTAAGTTATGGTTATTTGCTTTAGTTATCATACCGGATGATCTGGATTCTGACAGCTTTCCAGGGTCTCCTCTATATTCCTTCCTTTTTATGAGCTAAAGTCATATCTATGACCTGCCAATATAGTGAAATATCTGATAATATAAGACTGTTTTAATTCTAGCTTTGCAGCAATGAATGTCGTTAAGTTCATCAATTGATTTGTGACCTCATTGCTATGCACACTCTCTCCAACAGTATAGATTTTATACCCATCCCACCTTCTTAACCAGCACATTTCTTGTCCTCCATAAATCATCCATAAAAGATCTACTCAATGTGTAGGAGGTCTTCCTTTATTTTTTTTTTACTTTTTCTGTGTTCCATTATGGTACTCAGACGATCCATTTTTATCCCTTGATCTCATTATATAACTGGAGCACAGTCTTTTCTGATCATCCATTTTTTGGTGACACTGTTTATGCCACTTCTTACTTGCAAGAAAATGTCAGTAACATGAAATAATCTTCTTATGGGCACTGTATATCTTGCCATTGCCATTTGGGTAAAGATTTTGATTCTTTAGAGATTATGCTATTCCGTGATTGGGAGCCATTGAATGGAACGTTGACTATTTCCATCTTTGACAATTCTCTCTGCGTTTGAAGTGAAACCTCAGAATTGTTTTGATTTAAATTTCTCTTAATAGTGATTTGGAGCAATGCTTCATATGCTTGTTAATAGTTCACAATTTTTCTTTTGAGGACTGTTTGTTCACATCCTTTAATTTCTTATATATTGGGGAATGGCTCTCAGTCTTATATATTTGTGATAATTCCCTATATATCTTGTATTTCTGAGTCTTAGAGATATTTAATGCCAAGTTTTCCCATGTTAGATAGTGTCTTAGACTAGTACAAAAGTTTTTCAATTTCATATAGTAGAAATTTTCTATGATCACCTCTATTCCCCCCGCCCCCCCTTTTTTTAAAAAAAAATTCTCTATCTGGCATGGCTATAAAAAGTACCTTATTTTCTCTCTCTCTCTCTCTCTCTCTCTCTCTCTGTCTGTCTCTCTCTCTCTTCCTCCCTCTCTCTCTCGCTCTCTCTCTTTAGATATTCTGACCTTTCATATATAGGTTGTATATCCATTTTGAATTTTTTTGTGTTTTAATACTGTCTTGGCTGCTCTTTTCTTTCTTTTTAGTCCTAGACCCAGGTCTTCATCCATCCGCAGTACCTAACTTATCTATCTATCTATCTGTCTATCTGTCTATCTATCAGTACCGCCCGAAGTTTTTCTTCTCTAGGCTAAACCTGGGCAGTTCCATCAAGGAGTTCTTGTATGAAATGGGCTTAGGGCCTATCACCTTGGTTGTCCTCTGGACATTCTCCAGTTTATCAATATCCTTCTTTTTTTTTTTAAAAAAAAAACTTAATCATTATTTATTTATTTAATATTTTTAGTTTTCAGCATTAATTTTCACAAGAGTTTGAGTTACAAATTTTCTCCCCATTTCTACCCTCCCCCCACTCCAAGATGGCATATATTCTGGTTGTCCTGTTTCCCAGTCAGCCCTCCCTTCCGTCACCCTACTCCCCCCCATCCCCTTTTCCCTTACTTTCTTGTAGGGCAAGATAGATTTTTATGCTCCATTGCCTGTATATCTTACTTCCTAGTTGCATGCAAAAACTATTTTTTTTAACGTCTGCTTTTAAAACTTTGAGTTCCAAATTCTCTCCCCTCTTTCCTCCCCACCCACCCTCTCTAAGAAGGCAAGCAATTCAACATAGGCCTATCAATATCCTTCTTAAAATGTGGCATTCAGAACTCTAGGTGGTGTCTGATAAGGACATATATAGCTACTTTCCTATTACCTCCCTATTCTTGAAAGATTTGCCTCTGTTAATGCTGTTTAAGATAGTATTAGCTTTTGGGGGGGGATGTTAGATCATGTTGATGATCCATATTGAGTCCACTGAAAGCCCTAGCTATTTTTCAGAATTGTTATCTAACCATTATTGCTGAGGTTAGTTTTTTGTACTTAAATGTAAGATTTTATATCTATGCCTATTAAAGTTCAGCTTATTAGAGTCAACCCAATTCTCTAGTTAATCCAGTGGTTCTCAGAGTATGGTCTGGGGACTCCAAGGGGGTTCAGTTCAAAACTGTTTTCATAATAAAACTAAGATGTTTTAATGTCTAATTTGGTAAGTGTTGATAGATATAGCCTACATAAACAAAACCTCACTTTTGAGAGGGAGACTTAATAATTTTTTAAGAGCATAAAGGGGGTCCTGTGACCAAAAAGTTTGAGAACTGCTGCCGTAGCCTGTCAAGATCAGATCTGGGCTGCAATATATTGTTGGGTGTGTCAGTGATACCTTCCGTCTTTGTGACATCTGCAAATTTGATGAATATGCCATCCAGATGCTTGCTTTACTGATTTAAATTTTAAACAGCACAGGGCCAATCACTTATTGAATCATACAGAAAGGATAAAGTGTATCTTCTGGATAAATAACAAACTTATATATCCAAGAGTCAATTTTAAAAGTTGACTCTGCTGAGTTTCTTGAACATGTGTGATTTGTGATAGGAAATTTTTTTGAAAAAGTTACCTTTAAAAGAAAATTTGGTCCAAGACAAATTTAGCTTAAATAAGAGTTCTCCAAACATTTTATGAGGAAGGACTGTTTTTATTTTCCTGAAGCATCGAGATCTGTAAGGGGCAGGAATGTAGCAGAGGTTCTACTTCTCTGCCCCTTTACCAACCCTCTTGGGTCAGGAGTGGGAATTCTAGGAATCACTGAGAGGGTACTTGGCAGAGAAGAGTTTGTGGTACCTCACTTCCACAAGGTAAGACTTTGAGGTTTACTGAATGACTGTGATCTCTCATGCTGTTTGCTTCTCTTCGTCTAAATCAGCAATGTAGCCACTCACATATTCCCCAGTGTATAAGAAACAAGTAATATAATGCTGTGTAGTCATTTGGTTGTTTTTCTAATGCTGAAAAGGATTTTCATTTTCTATGTTATTATAAGGGTCTCATTTGTATAAAAGCTCCCAACACATTTTTTTTCCAGGATTAGAGTCATGGTTTTCATCTAGTTGTTCAGATTTTTAAAATTCTTTCCCATGTGGTTTCAGAAAATTCTTTGCAGGACAAAAAACGATCCTTGATTTTTGTTTCTGTGGATGAAGTGAATATGAACTAGTAATCAAGCTCTTTGACCCTCCTACCATCCTCTGTTGATTTATCTGTTGCAACTCATTAATGCCAGTTTTCACCACCATTTTCCCAATATTCTGCCTCTTTTCCAATGCATCTATATGTATATCCTAAATGGAATTTTCATTTGTTTTTTCAGCCTTTTTTCTAAGTATTGTTTTAGCAGTTGAACTGCAAACTGATAAAATTAATGTGTTTGGAATAATATGGGTTCTCAGTTGCTATGCAATAATCTCAAAAACCAAATACCTTTCACTAACTTCTTGGTATTTTGCAGAAACTTCAAACTTAGTAGCATATTTTGAGCTTCATTGTTTCTTGGAATTCATTGGCCTTGCTTTTCTGGTTATTGTGTCTTATAGGGGCATGTATCAAAAGATGGGTTGGCTGCTCCCTGCAACCTGGTTACCTTTTCCTAATCTGAAAAATGAAGAGATTGGACTAAATGATCCTTAATGGCCCCTTTCAGCTTAAAATTTTATTATTCTAAATTATGCATGGGGGAGCCATTCTCACTTTATATGAATCCTATTTATTAGCACTTTTTGTTGAAAATAAACTTTTTCACATTTATTCAATATATAATTAAGACATTAATCCAATTCGTAGTTATTCTATTCATAAATTTTTTTGTTTCTTTTTATATATTTTTAGTTTTAGTTTGCAACAAACAGTTCTACATAATTTTGAGTTCCAGATTTTCTTCCCTCCCTCCTCCCCTCCCTCCCCAAGAAGGCATGGAATCCCAATAACTTCCAGGTATAACTTGTCATTGAATTAATTTACACACTAGTCAAGTTGTGGAGAAGAACCATGACCAATGGAATGACTCATGAGAAAGAAGAAACAGAACCAAAAAACAAACAAACAAACAAAAAAAACCACAACCCAACAACAAATACAAAAGAGAGATAAAAAAAGGTGGGGGGGAAAAAGGCGAGTACGAAGTGTGCCTCGATTTGCATTCATACTTCATAGTTCTTTCTCTGGATGTAGACAGCCCTCTCCATCATGAGTCCTTTGGAGCTTTCTCTGCATAT
>CM053624.1:133865607-133896672 GCA_028646595.1 Phalanger gymnotis
GTCTTCTTTGTCACCAAAAAAAGATTCCAATGTCTGAGTCTTAATCTGAGTCTGTTTTCTCTGCCTGGCCATGTTTCCAGCCAACTTACTTGAAGCTTGAGTTTTTCAGTGGGGTATCACTGCTTGTAGAGTATAGAGAACTTTGTTCCAAGCTTGAGAGGCTGTGCTGTTGTTTTCAGAGCCATTTCTACACAGCAAGCTCTGCCACACCAGTGCTACTCCTCCCCCAAGAATTGCCAACCAGGACTAGATTCAGATTTAAGCTGGCTCTGCACTCCTGCTCAGATCTGCCACTTAATATCTCCCACCAGCTGGGCCTGGGACCAGAAGAAACTGCAGCTGTGGCTCTGTAAGCAGCCTCACAGCTGCACCACCTCCACTGTGCACTGGGAGGTGGCCAAACCATGAACTCTTTTCACTCTGTGCTCCTGCAGTTTTCCCCTCTAACCTTCTCTGTTGTCTTTGGTGTTTGTGGGTTGAGAAATCTGGTAACTGCCACAGCTCACTGATTCAGGGTGCTAGGGCCTGTTCCACCTGGCTCACGCTGGGCTCTGCTCCATTCTGCTCCCACTTCCCTGTGGTAGACCTTACTGAGTGACCATCCAGGCTGTCCTGGGGTGGAACCCTGCTTTCCTCTGCTATTTCATGGGTCCTGCGGTTCTAGAATTTGTTCAGAGCCATTTTGTGTATATTGTTTGGAGGGGCCTGGGGGAGAACTCAGGCAAGTCCCTGCTTTCCAGCCGCCATCTTGGCTCCACCCCTTGCAAGCCTCCTTTCATGGGCTCCATGTGAGGCTTATTAATGGGCAAGGAAGATCTTATATCCCTTTAACATTACATCTAGCTACAGAATGGTGGTTGTGGTGTTATTCAGTTGATGACTGAGGACCTGTGCTTGAAGCCTTCCCAGCTTTGTAGGCCCTGCCTGACTTTTGATATATTATCCTTCACTTCAGTAACCTAGAGTCATCTCCACACCATGAAGAGGCATTAAGAATTTTGGGAAGGAATTTAACAGAGGGTAACAAAAACTAATGGACTTTTCACAGTTTAGACAACACAGTTTTCTTGTGTGTAGCTTAGTGGTTCACAACCTTTGAGCCTTGGATTTCTGATGGGCCTGGGGAGTTACTCTGTGGAGCCTGTGAGTCCATTTGTGCTCTGAGCATGTCATTTTGGTCTTAATTTAGCTCTGACAAAATATGCAGCACGAATAATGGTTTTTGTGTCAATGGTTTTATATTATTGATGCTTAATTTGTACTCTCTAGGAAAAAATGCTCTTCTAGCTTTTTAAAAAATGAAATACGATCTTTTGCAATCATGATTAAATACAAATTAATTTAAAAGTGTTACTGAATTAATGGTAGCTTTTTGGCAGGTTTTTTTTGATCTAGTGGATACATCTTTATGGTCATTATCATGGGGGCCCCAAAATCTTTTTTTTTACCATTAAACCAGTGTTCTCATAATTGAGAAGGATGGGAACCAGAGGAATAAACTGATCTCCCTTTCAGGAAGAATGGTAGAGTAAATTTGAACATGGTTCTGGATGGACATTTAGGAGGTAGGGAGGTACATGTGTGGCCACAAGGCTGTAATTTGGGGAGGCTCTTTAGAAGATGGTGGCAGAATAGGCATTGAAGTGTAAGATGTCTTGATGTGCCTGAAATAGTGAGCCACATAAGTTAGAGAACTATCCATTCAGTAGGGCTTCAGTGCAAAAGTTTGGAAGATGAGGACTTAAATTTCCAGGACACAGTTTCAGATTCCCAGGGCAAGCCTGCTGGTGAAGTTGTTGAAAAGATGACAAGTAAGTAGGTCCATGGTCACTTGGATAAGTTAAGTATCAGAGGCTGGACTTCCATCCAGATCTTCCTGATCCTGAAGCAGCCCATCCATCCACTATGGTATACTAACCCTCACTTGGGTTATAAAGATATTTGAATCTGGAATGAGTTTGTCTTACATCGTGAGCAAGCATAACTTATCAATCCTGGGTTGAATGTGTGGGTGTATTCTTCTGATTTGCATCCATTATTTAGTTGTATAGAATGTTGTAGTCATAAGAAAATAAAGATCAAAGTTCTTTCTTTAAAGTTGATCGTAGGTCCTTGCTTACCACATTTAGTAGCAGTTGATTTCAGTCCCAAGGTACTGCTATTCCAGTGATGAAGTTCACATCTTGAAGTACTCTAGTCCCTAGACTTCATTATCTTAGGCTATAAGCAGCACATATGATAAAATGTTCCATTTTCACAGAGCTCTGTTCTGATTTTGTAGACCCCAGCTGTTTGGTCAATTCAGGTACATTTTAGGCAGTCAGTCCCATCTTTGAGCGCTGTGTGTGAACTCAATCCAAACCCCAAGCCTGCTGAGGTTGACCCATCTCCCTGGATGCTTAGAGTCGAGGTTGTTGCAAAGCACAATATTATAAGTAACTGGTAAAAGAAATTATAGATGATTACTTTAGCTATATTTTTACAAGTTAAAGTGGTGAGATGGAGTGGGAACACATTTTTCCATCCTCCCCCTGCCCCAAGTTAATCTAATGGTTCGGGTGAAAATAAAATTAGAGCTTCTTTTGGCCCAGGTTTAGGCATTCTGTGACCTAACATTATAATTTTTCACTATTACCATTACATAGAAAACAGTATTAGATGAGGTAATGCCTCAAGGTTATACCTCCTTGAAAACATCTTTTTTCTTAAGTTTGAGCTTTTGTGCTTTTTAATTTTAACAAGTTACTGCTAACTGGAGCTCCTTGACTTAGTGTACTCTTTAGTTTGGGTGGCTAAGGAGAGAAAGGAAGAGAACAAGATATGACTTTACATGACATAGTTGACAGGATCATAGAAAGACTTGGGTACAGATTCCGGATTGGTGATTCCTAGCTATGTGATCATGAACAAGCCACTTAAGTACTCTGAGCTTCAGCATCCTTATCTGTAAAATCAGATGACAACTTACAACTTTAGTACTTATTTTCCAGGATGGTTGTGAGGTTCAAATGCGATAACATATGTAAAGCTCCTTGAAAAATTTAAAGTATTATACAGGGTGACCCAAAAGTCTTAGTTCAATTTTAAGCTATTAAGGCTTATAGAGCCTGTATCATTGATTAATAATCACCTTCTCCATACCAGGAATAGAAAAGCTATTAAGGCTTACAACAGCATAAACACTTTTAGGATACCCTGTACACATGTGTGCATTTATAGTATAAGCTGTCATGATGATGAAGACTGTTTTGACCAAGCAGGTATGTATTTCCTGTTTGTAAATGTAAGATGTGTTTTGTGCTCTGGCCACAGAATGTGGTCTTTCATAAGGGAAAAAAAGCTAGTACTTCTGTCAGTATTTTCTGAGTTTTAGTATTTCCAATAAAAATAGGCAATCAGTTTATTTTTGATAATCGTAGTTACTTTTCTGGATAAGTATTACCAAAGCCACCCAGCTTGTTTTAGTAAGTTCCATTACCTGAATTTTTGAAGATCCAACAGCAGAAGGGAAATCTTGCATCTTTCTATTACTTGGCATGAGACAAAATATGAGATCAGGGCTTGGTACTGATAAGGACTCAAGAGCAACAACATTAAAAAATATTGTTAAAGTTGCTAGAATATATAGGTGAAACAGCTAAAATTGAATACCCAGAAAGAAAATGTATTGCCATAAACTAAAACCTCAAAGGATTTAGAGGCACAAGTAAAAAGGCTATGACTCAACAACTTAGAGAATTTAGAAAAAAAATGAATTGGACATATGAAAGAGCAACTAGAAGGTGGATAACATGCAATTTCTGAAGTTAGCTTGTTTCATTTACCTCAGGGCTGTCCAATCTTGGGTTTTTATTGAAACAAAAGACAGTATATTTTGATTTGCCATTTTAGTGAGAGCTCTTCGGTAGCTTGGTAGCTCGGCTTCATTTACTAAAGCATTTATGTAAATGTCTATGCTTGTAGGCAGGCCACATAAATTGCACTGTGGGCCACACGTGACCTGCAGGCCACATTTTGGACAGCCCTGATTTACCTTATTATTATTTTTTTATTTATGATTATTTACCTTATTATTAAGTTAGAACTTAATACTTCAGGTCTGACTCTTCCCGTTGCTTTTATCTTTGTTTAAATCAAACTTATTTTGAAGTCACTAGGGAGAGGAAGATAGAGCAAATTTAGACTTTGATGAGGCAGTGACTGAGAAAAACTTGTTGCTTTTTCTAATGTCGTTCAGTTGTTTTTCAGTTGTGTCCAACTCTTTGTGATATTGTTTGGGGTTTTCTTGGCAAAGATACTGGAGTGGTTTGCCATTTCCTTCTCCAGCTCATTTTCCAAATGAGGAAACTGAGGCAGACAGGGTTAAGTGACATAAGGGTCACACAGCTAACTAAATGTCTGAGGCCATATTTGAACTCAGGAAGATGAGTCTTCCTGCCGCCAGGGCCAGCCCTCTATCCACTGTGCCAGCTAGCTGCCCATAGTCAACGTGAAAAAAAAAACCTCTTAAAGATTCAAATGTACTATAACAGGATACTTGGATAGTAGATTCCATAGGAGGTTAAAAACAACAACTCTGTACCACAGGAGAAGCAGTAGGATGTAGTGGATAGAATTCTGGGCTTAAACACAGCCTCTTATATTTACTGATTCTGTGATCTCTTTGTGTTTCAGGCCATACCCTAGGATTTATCTTATAAAACTGATCTGTGTTGGTGGTGGGAAATCAGCCTGTGTACCACAGAGCATATTCCAGGTTAACTAGAATCAATCAATCAGTCAGTAAAATTTATTAAGTACCTACAAGTCAATAGTCAATAATAAATAACAGGAATAAATGTTTATTATCAAATGAGATCATATTCTGGGTCAAATTCAAACAATCAACAACAATTATTAAGCCCCTACTATGTACCAGGCACTGTATTATATACTAGGGATCCAAAGACAAAGGGATAAACAGACCCTATTTACTTTCTGTAAATTAGATGGATCAATTCTAGCCAAATTATTGTGGCAGTCAACCCTACTTAGGCATCACCAGGTGACTCCTGTAGCCCCTAACTTTTCGAATGTGCAGTTTTGAATTGGATTTGGGGTTGAGCCCTATAGATTTTCCCTATTTACTAGCATCCTACTGTTGTGGAGTTTAGTTTTGGCCTGGATTGGTTCTGTAGATTGGGAGAACCTCTATGGAGGTTGAGTACTTGCTGGTTGTCTATTGTATCCTCTCTTTCAAATGTGTCAACCAGTTATTTATTGTGTCTAACACATTGTATTAAGTGCTGTGGAGTAAAAAAAAATTAATATATTGTATCTGTGTCCTTGAGGGATTTGCCATTCTCTTTAATATTTGACCTGGCAGAAGTTTTAAGTGGGTAGGTTTAAGCCCTAGTGTGACTAACTTGTTTGACTAAAGAAAGATATCCACCCAGTATAATGGAGTATGATTCAGAGACGGGTATGTGAATTTATATACATAGCCTGCAACGATATTGCCAAATGTTTGTTGCAGTAAGGAACCATTAAAAAAACATTTGTGTGGGTGCTTCTTTACCAAAAGTGGATTTTGTCTCTGAAGCTAGTTAAAAAATGTTTGTCCTCTCTCCTCTAGAATTTTCGTAAGTGTTTCCACTAGCCAGCCTGGGAATAATTGTAAAAAATTTGGCCATCTAAATCATCTCTTGAACTTTTGCAACTAAAGTCAATATTTGGGACCTCAGGATGTTACAAAATAAAATGGATGTTTCCCATCGTGTGTATAGGATCTTTATCTGTATCTGCAGCTATATCTATATCTATATCTATATCTATATCTATATCTATATCTATATCTATATCTATTTAAAAAACTTTAATTTTTCCAGTTTAGACACAGCTATACTTTAACCACTTGTTTCCATAAACTTTTGAAAAGAGAACATTTGAATTTCTTCCTCCTAGACTGTGAGCAGAGGCTATACCCCCAAGAAACCTGGCTGAATTGTTAGTTTGCAAAAACATCCCTAAGTTATATTGACTTCATATTTCTGTTGTTTTCTCTGAAAGCCTGTAACAACTGCCTTTCTAAACCTTTGCTAAAGAAATATTTACATGTTTTGGCTTTTATTTTACTGAGTAATGTCATAGTTTGCATTCCTGTATTTCTGGTAAAAGTAAGAATGTTGTAACATTTTAGAGGTAGGCTGGGCCATAGGAAAAAAAAATTTTGGATCTCAAGGAATAGACATTTGAAATCCTCAAAGCAAGTAGGCTTACTTCCCTATAGATATAGGTGGTTTATTTCTTATTAGGTTCATATGGATCTACTGTCTGAGTTCTTAACATGCTGTTATAATTTCACATGCTTCATATTGCTTCACTTATTTTCATTTTATTGACAGATTGCATGCATAGTTTATATTAATCATCACTGCAAGAGTACTCCCAGAGGGATCATTAAAGTATCCCAAACTACCGAAACAGGACCTATTTCTCCAAATTTGTTTCCTGTATCCTATAGCAAAATGATTTTCTCATTTAGTTTGTTAATCTCTTTTTTTCCCCCAATGAAAATATGAAATTTATGTGTTTTTTTGTTTTAGACCAAATGTGTGTGGATCACGTTACAACGCTTACTGTTGCCCTGGATGGAAAACCTTACCTGGTGGAAATCAGTGCATTGTCCGTAAGTTCATATCAAAGTTTTCATTTAAGTTTTCCAGGTGTTATTGTTTTGCCATGCATTGTTTTTAGTATTTGGTACAAGTCAACTATATGGCATTAAGGTATTGACTGCAAAGCCTACTATAGGTAGAATTTGACTCCATTTTAGGAAATGTATTAAAACTTTCCAAACTCTAGAAGGGGTTTTTAACTTGGAATCCATTAACTGATTTTAAAAAATATAATAATAACAGTATTGCAATGTATTTGGTTTCCTTTGTTATCCCATATATTTTATTTTGTGCTTTTAAAAACTTTATTCTGAGAAGAGGTCCATAGGCTTCAACAGACTGGCAGAGAAAGGAACCCATCTTTCTCTCCGTCTCTGTGTCTTTCACCTTGCCCATCTCTCTCTCCATCCCTGTGTTTTTCACCTTTTCCTCCTTCCCTCTCTCCCTCCCTCCCTCCCTTCCTCCCCACAAACACCCTCCCAGGCTTATACCTGTTCTAGGGTATAACTTAATTTTGTCTTTACTTTTAGAATTTTCCAAGGGGCATAAAGGAAATAAGATCAATGGGTATATTTGCATAATATGTATATGCTTTGCATACCTGTAAAAATTGATTATAGGCATTTTTTTCAGGGGACAAAATGCTATTATTGTTTCTCTTAGGATCTTTCCTGAATTTTTCTTTTCTAGTTACTAACCTATCTAATTCCCTTATGGTATAACTGTATGTTTGTTCATGGAGCTTAGCGGAAAGGATTCACATTAATACAGTAAAAGTAAAGCAGTAATCAGACAAATACAGTAGGAAGAATGAGGGATAATGTCAATAGGACTAATGACTTCTCTGATTGAGGAGCCATGGAATAGTTCCAAGTTGGCTATAATTCCTTTTTTAAAAGAGCGTTTTAAATGAGAAACTTATATAACTATATAGCTATAAACTATATATAGTTATGAATCATGGAATTTTAGAGCTGAAAGGAATCTAAGACTTCATCTAATTCAGCAGTTCTTAACCTAAGGTCCACAAAGCTCTAAGGGATCCCATATATAGATTTCAGGGTATCTATGAACTTTGATAGGAAAAAATACATCTTTATCTTCACTAAACTCTAGAATTTAACATTTCCTTTAATCATTTAAAAACATTGCTCTGAAATGGGGTTAGTAGGTTTCACCAGACTTTCAAAGGGTTTCATGATCTAAAAAGGTTAAGAATCCCTGGTCTAGTTCAAACCTCTCATGTTACCATTATGATTAAATATTTAGAGCAAGACATTGATTTACAAATGGAAAAATGTCTTAATAAATCTTACCCTGAGTTACATGTTTCTCAGAGTTCTTGATTATCAAGAAAATAATTTTTTTGTTTGATAAGCTCAAACCAATTTTAGTATACAAAATAGTTTGTATCATGTTGATATAGGTCCCTTGTTGTGTAAAAACATGCATAGTATTATTTTAGTGTGTTTAAATAAGTATTTTAGGCATGCGTGTAATCACTCATCATACTTACCATATTATAATTATGTAATCATCATAATTCGAATATCTGCTGTGTGCCTCTCAATTTTTTATATATTTTCCATTACGAATGTTATTTCAGCCTCATCTTCCCAGAGCTTCTTCCTACCAAACTGCTTTAGGGTTTTATGAGAAGGATCATTCCTGTAGCAGATATACTCTAACACAGTGATGGAATTAGTCTTGCTTAGACTAATTTTGCTTAGACTTCATTTTGAAGGTGAATTTGCTCATTTAAGGCACAAGCATATGGTATATGACACAAAAGCAATAATGGACTAAAAGGTCAGTTGGGAGGTCAAAAAATTCATTCATTTCTACAAAGTGAACAGTTTTCTCACTACCTTGGCCTACCCATAGGCTCAGTCTTTGTCACAGTTGATTCCAAGAATCTCCATCATTTGCTAAGGGAGCTCAGGGGAGAAGCTGTAGTATAGAGAAAAGAACTGGCGTGCTAGAGAGAACCTTAGAAATTATCTTGTTCAAAACTCTTGAGGAAATTGAATCTCAGAAGAGTTGGGGCTTGCTCAAGGTCATACAGCTAGAAAGTGGCACAGCTGGCCGAGCACCCGGATCTACTAAATATTGGCTGGTTGTTGTTTTTCATTATACTCAGTTATATCTTCATTGCTTTCAATTAATTTGCTAATGGACCATTGGCTTTATTTGTAGCAATTTGTCGGCATTCCTGTGGAGATGGATTTTGTTCAAGGCCAAACATGTGTACTTGCCCAACTGGACAGATAGCTCCTTCCTGTGGCTCAAGATCAAGTAAGTTTTATGCACATGATAGGATATGATATAAAATGATACAATAATTCCTTTATGTGGCTTAGCTTCCATATTAGCTTTTGGCTTTTTGTCCGCCTGCCTTATTTTTTCTCTCATTTGAACAGTCAGTTTTTCTGTTTTTCTTATACACTTGGAACTGCTTTTTTATCTGCCCTACCCGGCACTTTTGGCATAAGTGTATAAGGCAGCCCCCACTGGGAGGCTGAGGTACAAGATCAAATTATTTAAAGATAATAAAAATGTACTTGGAGACAATAAAGACTCCAGTTCATAGTAGGAATATAAAATAGGAAATAATTCAAGCAATTTTGGGGGTAATTTGCAGGGAAGTACCAGACAATACAGCTTTTTGCTGTTGTCCCTCCACTCATTTTTTGGTTCCAAATGAACACCACCATCATGTATACTTTTCTCCTTACTTTCTCTCTCTAGATTTCCCAAAGCAGGGTAATAGAAGAAGAGGAAAGGGGAGGGGAAGGGAAGAGAGGGGAGGGAATCAGGGAGAAGGAGATAACTTCCTAGCTGGTGCTGGGAAAAGACAGGAAGTTTACAGCTATACAATCAGCCCATAATTAGCTCTTTCCTACTGCTAGAAACAAGGCAAGGACTCTAATTGCTCTTTTTCTCTAATATACTCACCCATGGGCTGCCTTTTAGTGACTTTTTCCCTTTTTTAAAATAACTCTTGATGTTACTTGGGTTGGAAAGAGAAGCTAGGAAAAGAAGATAGATTCTTTTTTTTTTTTCCCAAACTATCGCAGCTGAAGTCTAGAGTGAGTCCTTCAAATATATTAGATTCCTTGATGAGTGTGTGATCTCACCGATGTGGATATATCATCTAAGAGAATACAACACAGTTCATCCACATCTTCTTATGTGACTTTTTATACATATATCCTCCCTTAAATTCTCCACAGGAGGCCACCCAGTATAGGAGGTCTTTACTCTAGAGTGGGGACGGGGTTTGGTGAACTTATAATAGCCAGAGAGCCAAATCCTGCCCCTCCAACCTCCTGCCTCCCTGATTTTGTTATGTCTTCAAGCTAAAAATGGCTTTTACCTTTCTAATCATAATGAAACTTCATTTTAAAATGTAAAAAACATTTTTAACTTAAAGACCACATAAAAACAGGTGCTACATAGTTTTCTAACCATTGCTCTAGATCTCCTGACTCTGTATAGATACTCATGTGGGAAGACGTGGATAGATATGGACCCCTTGCTTCATTATCAGGCCTTTTTTCAGTTGTACATCTCTCTGATGGTATCCTTTTATAGCACATATCCCATCTGATTCTGTAGTGATAGGTTGCAGTTTCTTCATACATCTCTCTGTTGCCATTTGGATGGCCTTGAATTTTTCTTCTTACTTTTTATATGAATTTTTTTAGAAGGAATGATCCTAACATGAACTTTACTTGAATATCAGTGGAATGATTTTGAATACCTTTGCTATACGGAAATTTATTAAGAAAAAAAAAGGCTCCCATTCATTCAACAAATATTTATTGGGTATTTAGTATGTGTAAGGCATCGATTCAAGCTTCCCTAGAAAGCTTTAAAAAAAAGACTTGTAATATCCAAATTATACTCAAAATCCCTGTGAATGCTAAGAAGATAACAGAATTGTTAATTAAATATTAAATGCATTGTGAATGTGGCTGGAATGTTAGTTTTAGAAAGGTCACATTTACAATTCATACAATTATATTAATGTGTTGTATAATGGTCTTCAGTGTATAAAATGTAATCAATTATATATTTATGTTCATTTTATAGGAGTTGGAGCATTTTAAGTTATTATACATTTTATATATATATATTAAACATGTAATTTACTTTTTATATATCATGAAATTAATTTCTTTGCTTTTTGATATTTAATTGGCTATGGCTGTAATTTCTTTGATGCTAAGGTGTTAGTGAGAAACCCAATCCTTAATTATAACATTGTTCCTATGGGAAAGTATGACCCTTTTTACAGTATGGTTTCTAGAAATACACGGTGACATAAATTTGTGGAGACTACTTGTATTAACGAAGAAACTACGACATAGGTAGACATCACTCCTTATGGTCAGAACTTCGCTCTAATTGAGATTAATTAAAATAATAATAATTGATAACCTTTGTAAATGTATTATCTCACTTGATCTTCACGTCAAATCTGTGAATTGGTGCTCTTATAATCCCCATTTTACAGTTGAGGAAACTCTAGCTTAAGTGACTTGCCCAGGGTCTTACAGCTAATGTCTGTAGGTAAGATTTGAACTCAGATCTTTCTGATTCCAAGTCCATCACTCTACATACTGTGCCACCTAGACTTCTTAACACAGAACAACTTAGAAATCAGTTACAACTAGTTATAAGTTGAACGAGAATCCCATCTGGAGGATAAAGTCATCTAGTATCCTACCCTGTGTATTTTATGAATAATATACTCTCAGAAGAACAGATTCATTACCTGCTGTAAAAACCAGTATCCTTTTAACATTTAATATTTTCCTCATTATTCCATGTGGCAAGGAATAGTAAAACAAAACTATACCAAAGAAATGAAAAATTATAAAAAAGTCAAAAGGTGAGTGGTGGGCACAAGCAGGCACATCACAAATGACATTGTAGCATGAAATTGGTCAATCAGTAATTGATCAATTAATAATTGATCAATTAGTATTTATTTATTAAACTCCTACCATGTGTCAGAGATTGTGCTAGGTATTGGGGACATAGGTATAAAGAATGAAACAATCTCCAGTCACACTGAGTTTACATTTTAATTGAGGGAGACAACAAGTACATATACAAATATAAACTACTTAAGTATAAAGATATGGGAAACTAATATACGGAGATGCATGGCAACAGACACATGGAGACTGGGAATGCAGCGTCATGAATGAGGAAGAAAGAGAAGGCCAGGTTGGCTTAGTCACAGAGTATGGGAGGGAAAATAACGTACCAGAAGCTGAAAAGATAGGTTGGGGCTAGGATCTGCATGGCTTTAAAAACTAAACAGATTTATATTTTATTCTCAACGCAATAGGAAGCCACTGGAGTTGGTTGAGGAGGGGAGTCACATGGTCAGATCTGTGCTTAAGGAAAATTACTTTGGCAGCAGTGTGTAAGATGGACTGGAGTGGTGAGAGACTTGAGGCTGGGAGGCCAATTAAGAGACTGTTGCAATAACGTAGGTGAGAGGTGATGGATGCCTGAACTAAGATGGTAACTTTGTAAGTAGAGAGAAAGGGTAGGGTGTGAGAGATGTGAGTATCAGCCTCGATTCCTCTATTGGTTGGTTTTACTTGACTGATTTCTTTGTTACAAAGAAGGCTCTTTTAGGGGTGTGGGAGAATTCGTAGAAATGGATGTGATGTAAAAACAAAAAGATAGGAACAAAACTTTTTAAAAAATAGTATTATAAACCATCAAGGCTATATATGAAAAGAAGAACCAGTTACATGATACCAAATGAGACAAAACAGATAGCTAGCCTGGGTGGTACTCAGTATTCCCCCAAATTGAAGAGAATAAGAAGATTCCCACAATGGCATGTATAACTTTTGTAGAGGATTTATGGAAAAATATGACTAAGACTTATAGAGGATGAAAATGTGTGGATCATGTGTGGTCTGTCTGCAGGAAAAGAATACCAGCACTAGTGAAATCATATTATCCTTCAAAGTATCAAGGGTGGCAGAAATGAAGAGTCAAGGAGGGCAGTTGATATAGTTTTAAGGATCATGGTAGAACAGACACAATTCTAGCAGGCGGCCTTGAGGCTGCTGAGAAGTTGAGATGCTTGGGAAAGAAAGATATTCAGAAAGATGTTCAGAGAAGGATCTTAAGAGGCCCTTAGATAGGAACGACTTTTTAGCTGATAATAACAGCATCCTCTTGTATCAATGAGGCTTCACATTAGGAAGAGATCCCAGTAAATCTCAGTGAATCAGTGAAGAGTGGCAAGCTTATATAGATGCTTGATTTTTGAAAATGATACACAATGAGAGCCTCATGCTGACTTGCCTGCCAAGGCAAAAGACTTATGGGCGCTTGAAGATAGATTATTAATAAGAACAGAGAAGGAGCCAGTATTCTTGGTACATGGAGGATAGTTGTGAATTAGGGAAAGATTCATTTGGGAGATTCTATAGGTCAGATTTAGGTTCCAAAAGCCATGAATTCATCCAAATTCTTCCTGAATTTATTTTTATTTTCAGCCTTTGCCATCTCCAGAGGGTAAACTATCCCACAAGAAGTTATATAAAATCATGCTTCCTTTTATTAGTATTATATGCCTTTTCTGGGTTTCAAGAAATATCTCTTAATATTCTGGGCTTTGCCAAGCCTCTTTTCACCCTGTCCTCATGTCTCACCATTTTATAAACTTTTATCACTTTCAGTTTGATTGGATTTAAATCAATAAGACCTTTGAGTACTTCTCTATTCCTAGCTCTGTGCCAGGAACCATGGAGATTTAAATAGGAGTAGAAGATGTGGTTCCTACCCTTGAGGCAAATGGAGAGTAATTCTATACTTGTAAGTGGAAGATAGCATGGTGAAAATTTTAGAGGGAATCTGGAGTTTAGGGAGTAGGGAGTTCCTTGTGGGCTGGGGTTAATCAGGAAAAGCTTTATAGAAGAGGTCAGTCTTGATCTGAGCCTGCAGGGTTTAGATTGGCAGAAAGGAATGGGTAGTATAACCCCTTCTCAGTCTTGGATGAAAGCAGGCTGGGGAGTCCACATTTTAAAATTCTATCCTCATGAATAAATAAGACTTTTCCTCCTTGAGGTCGTTTAAATTGTCCATTTCTCTGGACTCTTTCCACTTCTGTTTTTTCTTTTTTTTTCTTTTTAAGATGCTTTGGATAGCACAGAACATTTATATGAATTCATCCTGACTGGAACTTGTCTCCTTTCTTTGGTCCCTCAAGTGTCTTGTCCAAATGAAAATGGTTTTTATCCTGTAGTGACTTCTGCCCCTGGAGAACTGTTGTCTCAGGTGTTCAGTGGAGCCATGTAGTAACTTAGTCTAGCTGTTTAATTTGTCTGTCTGTGGTTTTCCTAGGGCTTACATTAAACTCAACATGCCAGGAACACACATGCTTATTTGCAAATTGCTCCTAATGTTCCTTCAGCCAGCTCTGTGCCTGCCAAGCTAATGGCAGGTCTCGGGTCCTTAGAATTATTCCAGGTTTGATGCAGCCCAAAGAAAGCCTTTACTTGAACTACAGACACACAAATAGTACCCTTGCATTTCTGTTCTTCCCTGAGTTGGTTCACTCCTTTTGAACTTTGTTCTCCTTAAGCCTTTTATACAGAGTAGGAACATGATGGAGTGAATGGAGATCTGGCCTTGAAGACTGGAAGACCCAGATTTAAGTTGTGCCTCTGACACGTTCTGGCTGTGTGTCCTTGGGCAAGTCACTCTGTTCTCTTGCAGCTCTAAGACTCAGTTGTAGAGTAGGTAACAACAACTGATTTGCATGTTGATAGAGCAAGTTTCATCACTCAGGAGTGAAATCACAGGTCCAGCCCCAATCTCTCTCCTCCTTAAGCTTAATAGTTTTAGGTTAATGAAGAATTGTTCCTAAAGAAAATTTCTTCCTTTTTTTTTCTTATTGAGGCATTGTTTTTTTTTTCCCTTGTGATGCTGATTTTAGCCTTCCTGAATGAACACAGAACTACATTTGGGTTGGAGCAAATTGCTAGCTATATTCTGTATGGGTGACATTATTTTAAAGCCCTTTTAGATTACTTGTCACAGCACTTTCCAGAAGCCACCTTACTTTGAACTTAGTTTCTCATGGACTAGGGCAGCCAGTGGTGTAGTGGATAGGGTGCTGAGCCTGCAGTCAGGAAGACTTATTTTTGTGAGTTCAAATCTGGCCTCAGACATTTGCTAGCAGTGTGATCCTAGGCAAATAATGTAACCCTGTTTGCCTCAGTTTCCTCATCTGTAAAATGAGCTGGTGAAGGAAATGGCAAACCACTCTGGTATCTTTGCTAAGAAAACTCCAAATGGGGTCATCAAAGAGTTGGACACAACTTAAATAACCAAACAGCAACAATCCCATGAATTGGCCACTTAAGACATCCATTACTAGTTATAAGATGGCCTCCCTCCTGATGTTGCCCTACCTAACAGCATCCATTCTTCCCTTTCTCCTCATTGCTACAGACCCTGCTGGTTTCTCACCCAGTCCCCCACCCTCGAAGGCATTTCAGGTTCCAAACAACTGACTTACAAATGAACTTTTGGAACACAACATATTTATAAGTTGGAGACTGTCTGTACATACTGAAGTTTTGATTTCTAACTTTGAATTTTTTGGCATTTTCAGTTTCTGGCAAAACCTTAATGTGAGTCGAGTTTAGGGATGTATTCTGACTTGGAGAACGTGGAGGTTCCAATGAAGTAAATAGAATCCTTATATATGAATCCAAACTCAGCCCATGTTTTGGGGTATTAATTTTAGGTCAGCTGTTTCGACAGACTTAGGGCCTGGTTCTATAATTGCTCTGCATCTGGAACTCTAGTTCAAATCAGTGTAAATTTAGGGTGGGGATCAATTGCAGGAGTGTGCCCAAAATGAAATCAAATCACATGTATTCTTTTTAACTGTTTCCTACTTCTGCTGGGAACCTGGTTGCCCACTTTCTACATTGTCTGGTATAGCTTCTTTGCTCCCTCATGAAAAGCCAGAGAGAACTCACTCTTTGTTAAGCAAGAGAAAACACTGAAATTGAAATGCTGGCTTTCCACAGTTCCAAGTCTTGAAGCCAATCCAAAACCTCCAGTTACAATTGTATATGTAACAAAGTGGGTAACTAAGATCTTATACTGTATTGGTGAACTTGCTGTGTGGTGCCAGGGAACAGAGTTCATTGATTCGTATGGATCATTGGAATAATAGTTACTTCATGTCACACAAGACTTAGTAGTTTTACTTTTTAAGAGAATAAAGCAGTATTTTCTCTACAAAAGAAATAAAGAATATCATGGAAACTTTTCTGGTAAGCTAGAATTACATTTAAAGGTAACTTATTCTCAAGAAAAAGAGAGTGAATCTATTCTGTCTTCAACTTGAACAAATAATGTAAAAATCACTATTTAACTACTGTTAGCCTTTTTATCTCAAAGTAGTTAAATGGCTTTGGTGCTCATGTGGGAATGGAAATTAGCTCTTGGCATGACTTACTTTAATTGAAATCAGTTTGTGGTTTTAAGTTCCTATGCTGCTTGACAGATGACATCATTTCCTATGCTTTTCCTAATCCCCTCTGTTTTTCTAAGATTGTATGAAGCTAAGTTTAACTACAAATTTAAAGTAACTATACACCTTTTCCTGACCTACTTAGGATAGTGTCCAGCCTTTTTCACCAAATCATTATTCTCGTATACTTGTACACATTTTCATAGTTAAAAGACATTTTAAGTTAAGGAATGTTAATATAATCTTAGCAGCCTAAATTCAATAATATGTTTAAATCACTTTCCCAGGGGGTTTGAGCTCCACAACAGTGTAATGAAAAAAAGGAATTAGTAATTTACTTTCTACATGGAGAAACTGAGGTATAAAATGATTCAATAGCTCCTGTTATGACTTAGGATCGTGTCCACACTCGGCGCAACTCAAGATTTCTTAGACTGTGTCTTTCAGCAAATCTTTTGACTTCAACCTCAAATAGCATTAGTTGATGGAATTAAGATACAACAATAGGCAGATTATTTTAAAACCAACTAAAAATCTTCAGAGTTTAAGATGACAGATCATTTCTTAAGTTCTGTGTTATTTGTTCAACTGTTTTTGTGCTAGGGAATGTGCATTTCCTTGAGGAGCCAGTGGACAGGTTTATTTTCTCTTAAAGTTTATAGCCCTTTCTTGAAACCCCCCCCCCCAATTTCTATGTCAATCAATCAATCAACAGGCATTTATTAAGTACCTGTTATGTGCCAGACATTGGGATTGGGAATACAAAGATACAATAATGTCCTTGCTCTCAAAGATCTGGCATTATATTCAGATAGCATGTCTCAAGGTATATGCAGTCAGTCAGTGAACCATTTATTAAGCACTCACTGTGGGTCAGGGATTATAGAATGAGCATATACACAATAAATCCAAGGTAGTTGGGGTGAGAAGGTAGTAGTAGTTTGGGGGTTGAAGGGAGCTGATGTGTAGAATGCAACCCTTGAGTTTCATTGTGAAGGAAGTGAAGGGAGGGCTTACATAAGGCAGAGGTGAGGAAGGAGTACGTTCCAGTCAAGGGGTGGGGGGTGTCAGCCAATGCAAAAAGACATAGAGTGCCAGGTTTGAAGAACAGAAGGAGAGCCAGCTTGGCTAGATCATAATGTGCAAGAGGGAGAATAATGCATAATGTATAATGAGGAGTGGAGGATAATTCTTAGGTTATAATCCTGAGAGATTGAAAGAATGGTGATGCCCTTGGCAAAAGAGGGAAACTGGGAAGAGGGGTGGATTTGGGGAAAAAGATAATGAGTTCTATTTTGGACCTGTTAGGTTTGAGATGTCTCTGCGACATCTAGCTAGAAATGTCTAGTAGGTAATTGGTGATATGGGAGTGTAGCTCAGGAGAGAGTTTGGGGCTGAATATGTAGATGTGTGAATCCATCTGCATAGAGATGATAATTAAATTCAAGGGAGCTGAAGAGATCATAGAGACAGAATATAGAAAGAAGAAAAGGGGGATGCGGAGAGAGCCTCAGGGAATATCTACATTTGAAGGTAGGTGGGATATGGATGATATCTAGCCACAGAGACAGAGGAGAAGCAGTCAGACTGGTAGAAGGGATACCAGAAGAATCAGTGTCAGAAAACCCAGAGAGAATATCCTGGAGGAGGAGGTGGTCAACAATAAAGACTGAAAAAAGACCATCAGATTTGGCACTCTGAGAACTACTTTACAGTGGAATTGAAAAGTAAGAGCATGCGTTTAGCCATTTTTCTGTTTCTGAGAGAAGGCCTGGCAGAACACCAGGCCCCTTTGCACCCGGTCAGATGTGAGAGTTGCGTGGACACGTTGAAGTTGTTTGTGTCTACACAGAGTGTGGATGGAATTCTCCCCTCTTGGTATAAATCTTTTGAAGGCTTTCTTATGCCAGTTTGTTCCCTTATCTCTTGAATAACCTGAAACTTGGTGAATAGGCAGAAAACCCTGAAGTTTTTTGCTTTTTTTTTTTAAAGGTACTTTGTTAACTAGTACTCAGGATCAATGGATTGTAGATTTTAAGAGTTGGAAGTTACCTCAGAGACAATATCATTTTACAATTAAGGAAACTGAAGCCCAGATAGGTTACAAAATAGTAAGTAGCAAAGTCCAGATTTGAGCCCTGGTCCTTCGACTCCAAAACTGGCTCTTCCTCCTGTACCACCAACAAACCCCTGAAAAAGTATTATCATTATTATTATTATTATTACTATTGACTTGTAGTGTGACTAAGCAAAATCCCACATTTTCCTGTATTGTAACTGCTAAATACAATGCGGTAAAAAGTTTGTATTTACTGGTCTAATGACAAAAGGCTAGTCTTCACAATTAAGGGTCCAAGTGAAGATTATCCTGCCACATAAAAGCTGTATGTCTCTTGGGGTAAAGAAGTCTATAAAGTTAAATGAAAGACATTTCTTAGTAGTTAGCCTCCTTCAGCAACCTTCCATGTATTATGATATCACCAAAGATATCCCAATCCTGGTAAGACTTCACCTCTGGGAATTTCTTATTCATTCAGACTATTAAGGTTTTCTGAGGTTATTGTATCAGAGGTACCAGATATTAGCTTGATGTACTAGGGTTAAATTCTAATGCAAAGTATTTGTTTAGGGTCCTGCTTGAAAGGATCATATAGCTAGAGCTTGAAGGGACCTTAGCTGTCCTGCTCTACCATTTGCAGATGAGGAAACAGTCCCAGATCAGGGAAGAAATTTGCCAAGTTCACACAGATAGTAAAATAAATAGCAGCACCAGAATTCAAACTCATATCTTGGGATTCCCACGTCCATAATTTTTTCCACTGTTCTATGCTGTCCCTCATGTTCTTTACTCTCATGCTATTTTATAATGCCTTTTAACTGTACCTCTTTATAGCATGAGGCTTACATTTGTCCTGACTAATCTTATCTCTTCTCTTGAATATCACAATTTTGGGGATGAATGTATATAGATGATTAGTCTTCATGATACAATAACACAAAAATATTAATGATAAATATGTATAGATCTACAGCATGATTTCCTTATAACAAATTTGTGGAAAGTAGATAGTACAAACATTACTACTCTTATTTTATGGAGGAGGAAACAGGCTCAGAGAGTTTGACTCAATTAATTAAAAATAATAACTGACATTTATGTTATACTGTAAGGTTTGCAGTTTACCTAAATGATCTTTTCTGATCATCACAATAATATTGAGAAGTAGGTGCTGTGCATTATATTTCCATTTCACAGATGAAGAAAATGACCGTCAGAGAAATTAAATGATCTGCTGATGATCACATTAGTTAGAAAGTTGACAATAGTGGGATCTGAAAACAAATTTTCCTAACTTCAAATACAGTATGCTGCCTGTCACACTTTAGTCTAAATAAGGTTTGGACCAAGGAACTAGCTTTGAGGGCTTATTGATCAAGCATTTTTTTCCTATAAAAACATTCCTATTTCTCTTTGATTTCTCTAGTCTCTTGGAATTTCTGTTCAGTTTTTATCAAGTGTCTATGTGAGTCTAAAGCTTCTAATTGGCTTTTACATGAATTTTTTGATGGGTCTGTCTTCTTATTAGTACAAGTGCTTCTACCATTGTTGAAAGTGACAACCTATTAATGCTTTCTCACTCTGTGGGATTATCATTTCTGCATTTCATTTCGGTTTTGGTTTGTTTTTAAATATGTAAGTATTGACTAGAAGATCTTCTGCATAATACTCTGGAAACGTTCCCCTGGATCATTTCATGACGGTCAGTACACTTTGGCCATCCACCCATCTGTTGTTTCTCAGACTTGCTACATGTCTGGCCTGCCTGTCATTTGGATCCTATTCTAAGCAGTACTTAGTTCCTAAGTAGAAAACTTAGGGCAGCTAGGTGGTGCAGTAGACTGCGTGCTGAATCTGGAGACAGGAAGACATGAGTTCATGCTTAATAGCTAAGGCAAGTCATTTAACCTCCCTCAGCCTCAGTTTCTTCACCTGTAAAATGAGGATAATGGTAACACTTACCTTCCAGGGCTGTTGTGAGGATGAAATGAGGTAGAAATTGTAAAGAGCTTAGTGTGGAGCCTGGCACATAATAAGAGCTATATAAATGTGAGCTATTATTATTATTATTATTTAGTAGGCGATCTTTTCCACCAGTTCTCTCACATAAGTCATCATTAATGATGTTACCACATATTTACTCATTCCTACCTTGTATCTATCCAATGCCTTTGAGATCATTTGTTGTTGTAATTCTACCGAGATCATAATGTTCTGTGACCCACTTAACTAGTCAAGCTTTATAAAAAAAATAGCCCTAGCCTTCCTGACTGTTCAAGATGTACTTTGTTGTTACTGCCTATGCTCTGTGCTTCAGGAATGACATCTTAGTGGCCAGTTAGCCTTCCGTAGGCAGGGACATCACTTAGTGAGTATCAGAGAAACTACTCAGACCTTCCTATGACTGAATGTACATACTGAGTCTTTATTCCTTAGTCCCTGGGTCCTTAGTGCCCTCTTTGGAAAACTGTTCTCAACAGATAAGAATGGATCTTAATTATTTAATAAAAATCAAAAATCTGTTAGAAATGTGAAAGCCATACCTTATCAGTGGAATATGAATCAAACTGTGTTGTATCATCTTTAATATATAACTATATATATATGAATATAACAAGCATGGGAATACTGACAGATACTCTTTCCTTCTTGAGAAGTTACTGAACATCTTTAATGAGCTACTCAGAGTGCTTAACTAAGTTGAGAAAAATTACTGCTCTTTTTTTTTAAAGTACAACACTGTAACATCCGGTGTATGAATGGAGGTAGCTGTAGCGATGATCATTGCTTGTGCCAGAAAGGATACACAGGAACGCATTGTGGACAACGTAAGTAACCTTACATTTGTGTAATTAAACATATAGTAAGAATCTAGTTTTTTTCAAATTAATTAATTAATTTTTAGTTTTCAACATTCGCTTTTATAAGATTTTGAGTTCTAAAATTTTCTCCCTTCCTCTACTCCCCCCTCCCCAAGACAGCATGCAATCTGATATAGGTTATAAATGTATGATCACATTAAACATATTTCCGCATTAATCATGTTATGAAAGAAGAATCAGAACAAAGGAGAAAAACCAGGAGGAAAAAGAAAACAAAAAAAGAGAAAATAGTATGCTTCGATCTACATTCAGGCTGTATAATTCTTTCTCTGGTTGTGGTTAGCATTTTCCATCATGAGTCTCTTGGAATTGTCTTCGATCATTGCATTGCTCAGGAGAGCTAAATCTGATAACAAAGTTGGTCATTGCACAATGTTGCTATCACTGTGTACAGTGGTCTCCTGGTTCTGCTCACTTCACTCTGCATCAGTTCATGAAAGTCTTTCCAGGTTTTTCTGAAATCTGCCTGCTCACCATTTCTTATGGAACAATGGTATTCCATTGCATTAATATACCACAACTTGTTCAGCCATTCCCCAATCAATGGGCATCTCCCCAATTTCCAAAGGAATATAGTTTGCAAGTAGCATTTGGATATGTATGGTTAATAAAATTCATTTCGAGTGTCAATAAGATGAATTCTGATGGTTTGGGAAATGTTTGTAAAAACCCTGGAGGTTTGGCAAAAAATGACCATTCTAATTGTAGCTTGGCTACTGACTTTCTTCTTGATCTCGGGAAAGTCAGTAAGTTAGTCAGTAGACATTTATTGAGGGCTACTATGTGTCAGACACTATGGTAATCACTGGGGATGCAAAGAAAGGCAAAAGGGAGTCCCTGCACCCAAGGAGCTCATGTTCTAGAACATATAAAGCTGCATACAGGATAAATTGGAGATAATCAAAGACAGAAGGAACTAACATTAAGAGAGATTGCAAAAGGCTTCTTATGGAAGGTGGGATTTTAGCTGGAACTGGAAGGAAGCCAGGAGGGATAGAATTACACTTAACTCCAATGGGCCTCAGTTTCTTCTTCATCTGTAAAATGGATTATTAGATTAGATGATCTTCAAGATTCTTGCCACCTCTTAAGTTTTATGTCTCTATGGAATTGTTTTCTAGCTTCACTGTTATAATTCAGGCAATGCTAAATTATTAGGCACTTAATTACAGAGTCTTTCTTTAATCTTTAAATGTATTTATCTGGCTAACTTCCTTGATGAAATAGCATTTCTGACTTCATTTTCTTGGGTTCATCATCCATTTATTTGAATTCATTTAGTATACTTTTGATATACATTCCTTTAAGTGCATTTAAATTAATTACATCTCTGAGTCATCTTATTATGCTTTAGGTGGTGCAACATGTGCCTTAGTGGTGGTAATTTTCTTTTGAGTGGCCTCCTCTCTGGTTTCATTGTTCTCAAGTACACGCTTCTTCCCAAGGATCTAGCTTCTCTAAACTCTCTTACATGGTATTTTGACTTTGGTCTTGCATGATGACTTTTATCTTTGTTCTAACTGTTCTGCTTGCTAAGGAGGTAGACAAACCTGCAGGCAATTTGGATCTCTGTCTCAGCTTACGGAAGCATCCCCACCAGCAGTCACAGTTGTGAATACTTTCTTGCTTATTGCTGAAAGGAGCAGCTTCAAGTATCCTGGTTTGCAGTTTTGGTAGGCTCATAGAAAATGAAAGTCTTATACTCAGGAATTAGGAGGAATCTTAAAAATCATTTAGTTCAACTCCTACATTTCAGAGGAGAAAACCAAGGTCCATGGAAATGGTGTCATTCTCATAGTCACATGGGAAGCCTTTGAATAAGTTAAATCAGGGTATCTCAAAAGTCTTAGTAAAATTTTAAGTAACAAAGTTTAATTTTTAATTAAATCTAATTTTAACATTTAATTAAATTTTAATTTAAGCTACTAAAGCTTAAAACTACACTGAGACTCTTGGGATGCCTTGTATATAGAATTCCCCTTTACTTTTGCCCTTCCCTAAGCCAGTAGAGTGTAAGCAATTTGAGAGACCTATCTCACTTTTGTATCTGTAGTGCTTGGCACAGTGTGGCATATAGTAGGCACTTACTGTTTGAATGAGTCCTTACAATGCTCCTTATGATAAAAATATTTGAAAAAGAGGCCAGTAAATGTTATTCAAAGCAAATAGTACTTTTTTTGGTGAAACTCAAAAAATTTCTCCCAGCAATTTGAAGCCTCTTTCTTCTCACTATATATCATCACACTTTCTGGTAGCGTGTACTTCTGTGTTTTTGAATAATGCCTCACAGAATAAAACAGAATGTTGTGTGAGGATCAGTCTGGCTCCATTGGAAAAGACTGGCTGAAGAGGGGATGATTTTTTGTTTTGTTTTGTTCATACCAACCCTTAACAAACATTAAATTATGGAATTTTGCTGTGTTGATGGCCACATTGATGAAATTACAAATCTTTGAAGTCAGTTTTACTTAATGAATGCTAATGTTTTACTAGATTACTATTGTTTAATTTAACTGCATAGCCATAGCCAAGAAAAAAAATCATCTCCAGGTAGCCACATACTGAGGACGAACCTCTCTGTCTTTTCCTATGTTGATTAGTGAACGGTTCCCCTAATTATACTCACAGCCTTTCTGACATGGCAACCTGCCAGAATGGGTGATCTGACATAACCTTTGAGAACTCATTCCCTTCTATGTTGAAAAGATTCCTTGGGAGCAAATTTCGGGGATGACGTGGAGAAGAGTTGCCATGAGATGGGTAGGCTCAGATGAGTTGTGATCTGCATTATCAGAGCAGACATCCAAATTAATGAGAATGCAGATCCATGGGGGTATTTGAATTGTCTTCTCAAATACTATACCTGGCAGGGAATGGGACAAATTTCTTTTCCATAAGAACCTCTGTTCTTTTGGCAAAAACCTCTGGAATGAGTATACATGAATGAAAAAATTATTCAGTCTACAAAATTTGTTTGCATGCAATTTTCGGAAACATACCTATTATAAAAAGAAAACTATTTTTTACCTTACTGTTTTCAATTCATACCTGAAAGTATTGCCAGGGAGGAAGAGACCCATTGTATGTCAACTCTCCTTATATATAAAAGTTTACTGAAGCATTATCTGTTGAACCACTCAGACTACAAAATAAATGTTTAAAAATGTATCTATCAAGGTGACGGGTTATACACTTTTATTATTTTTTGCTCTTTCAGTCATTGTTAAGAGTGACATTTTGATGGCATCTAATGTTTGTTTTTTTTTTCTTTTTTTTTCTCCCTGCATTACAGCTGTCTGTGAAAGTGGTTGTCTTAATGGAGGTAGATGTGTGGCGCCCAATCGCTGTGCTTGTACATACGGCTTCACAGGACCCCAGTGTGAAAGAGGTAAAGACTTCATATTCTTTATATTAGAGATATGTTGGGAACAAAAGTCTGTCTTGTGTGGAGCAATTATTTTGGCTACATAATTACTTTATGAGCTTTGCTGAGTTGATTCAAGTTAATTTTTGAGGCCTTTTTTTGTTGTTATCTATTGAGACCACTGCTCCTCTCAGTTTTATTACCTGATACTCTTCATAATCATGTATCACTCTTCCTACTAAGATTTTACAGATGAGTTCATATTCTAACTTAGTATTGTCTTTGGCAAGTCATCTCCTTCCATGTGGTATGTAAGTTCATTATTTTCTCACTAAAGCATTTTCTGGGCTCTTTTAATCTCCTTTTTGTAAAAATTAATTTACATGGGTTAAACTTGTAGATAAAATTAACATAGTCAACGCCGATGCCCTTTCTGTTGTCCATTTCCCATTTTTCATTTTCGGTAACTTTAATTTAGATTAAATAATTTTAATTGCATATCATATATTTTTCTCAGTATTGTTCTTTTTGTAAATGACAAATTATGGTCTTAACTCTGACAAGTCAGTCTGACTATGTAAGGACATACTGCAAACTCTCAAGATTATTCCTATGCTAATAACAAGTCTCTTCTTGTCTTTTAAAATGTAAGAGTTTTATTCTTTATGTAGTTATCTGATGCTCATCATTTCCAGTGTCTACTAGTTCTTTTATTATTTAAGAAAGTATTCATGACATTTAGACTAAAGACTTCTGTACAATACAATTCTCTGGCCTCATTTCTTTTTCCAGAACCATTTTCCAACTTTGCACTGAAGCCACCAAGTATGAGTTTATGATGATTCGATATGGAAGGTCTTATTAAGTTCTTCATAGAATTTCTCAGCCATGTCATTCTCAGCAACTGATGTCAGTGTATAAATTGCAATCATCCTCAAGATGGTCTTTTTGCAATATTAATCATTGCAATGTGTGCTGACTGAATATTCCCTGATATTTCCTGAAGCCTTTAGGTGTATGATGAAAGCCACTCTGCCACTTCCTTTCTTTGATTCTTCAAGGAGTGCTCCCATTTAGCTGCATCTTCCTTATCTCTTCTTGTTTTATTTATGACATATGGAAGGTACTGATTCTTTTGTATGTGAAGTTTAGTCCCTGAAAAGGGGAAGAGAAATAACGTTAGTGTAAGGAAAACTGAAAAAAAATCCATTTGTGAAGAAATACAAAATGTTGAGACACACTATCTGGTTTCTGAGAACCAGATAAAGAACTGGCTATCAAACGAATACACTTAGAGGACATGTTTAAGACAGAGCCATTACTGAGGTAACATGGATACAGGGTGTTATAGTCCATTGGGTCACTTGCATGTGACTATTTTAGCACTTTGAAGTTTATAACTGAGAAATTATAAACTAGGGACTATGGGGAAGATTATGTAGAGACTGTTGAGTTCATACTTGACTGAAAGGTAGAATTTTTTGAGTTTTACATTAAGTAAAAACAAATCATTGACAGCCGGGAAGCTCTGACTTGAGTTATGGAAACTATAAGAAGCCAGAGAAAAGGCTTTCAGAAGAATCTATAATAAAAGATAGAATAAACAGAAACATCAACTGAGCATAGGAAGAGTCACAAGAAAGTGAGGATAAAAACAGAGATGGCTTCTAGCTGAGACAGCTGATTCTTCACCTACTTTGATGGTAGTCTGCGGATTTGGAAGAGAGGTAATACTTTGGTGATTGGCTGGAAAAATGCGAGAGCATCTTCTGGAAGCTCACTAGAGTGTTGAATTCTGTTGCTAGGTGAAAGGCTATTGGGATGTATTGTTATTTATTTCCATCTGTAGCCAGAGAAAGGCTATAGCCTCTCAGGTGTGTCTGAGTTGTCTTCTATTCACCTCTAGTTTGAGAAGGAAAAATAGAATGAGAAGACAGGCTTTGCATCTTCTTTGCTCTAAGAAGAAGGTTGGAGCTGATTAGACAAAGCAAAATCCCCTCCTATTTGCAGATCTAAGAAACTAGGTAATTCTTTGCTTAAAGGAACTGTTTGTCACTGAAAGAGCATAACACTTTTTTCAGCGCCCCTTTAAAGGCTGTGAGTTTAAGCACTCATTATTTCTTCATTTGCTGGAAAAGGTAAAAGAGAAGTGGCTTTGTATGGTATAGATTGTTCCTGAAGGAACTGAGGACATCGAAGCTTACCAGTGCAGATTTGTGTGTTGCCCTTGGCACATGGATTTCTGAACTCATGTACCCCTTGGCTATATATCTATAAGCTTGTGTCTACTCTTCCCCATGGACCCTTTATGCTTTGATGGGAGAGTGTGACCAAGGTCTATGAAGAGGACTATATTTTCATTATCTCTGCTTTTGCCTTCTTTTGAGTAAGTATTATCATTCTTGTAAAAACACAAGACAAAAGCCCTATTGTTTAGTAAATGTTCTTTTGTTTAAGAGTGAATGGGGTCATGGCCACTGATTTTATGTAAATAGCAAGCATAACAGAGGGGACTCAGAAACTACAGTGGCAAGTAGTAGGAGTGTATTTCTCCCACTCTAGGGTGAACCTTAGGTCCTTGAGAGAGGGAGTTTTGAGTTATAAAGTTGTGGTAGTAGCCCCTCTTTGAGAACAGCAGCCCTGCCAGGGTGAGTACAGCCAGCTCAGAGACATCTATGATATGCCTGGGCTACCCAAGAATGTCAAGATTGATATGTTTCCACTACTCCAGGCATTTCCACTGTCTCTTTCCCATGGCTGAAATTCTTTGCCTCCTTATCTCCATGTCCTGGCTTCTATAACTTCCCTGGAATTAGGAAGATCTGAATTCAAATCCAGCCTCAGACATGTACTAGCTGTGTGCCCCTGGATAAGTCACTTAACCTCTATTTGTCTTAGTTTCCTTATCTGTAAAATGGGAGTTATAATAGCACCTCCCTCATAGGGTTATAATGATGATTAAATGAGACAATATCTGTAAAGCACTCAGCCCATGCCACTATATGGCATGTAGTAGGCACTTAATAAATGTTTGTTCCCTCCCTGCTTCCTTCTCTTCAAGTACAGGAAGCCTTTCCCAGTTCCTCTTATGTTAGTGTTTTCCCTCTGTTGATTATCTCCAATTTATCCTGTATGTGTCTTGTTTGTACATAGTTATTTGCATGTCTTCTTCCCCATTAAACTGTGAGTTCCTGGACCACAGGGACTATCTTTTTCCTTTCTTTGTATCCCTAGCACTTAGTACGGTACCTGGCATATAGCAGGTGCTTAATAAAAATGCTTGTTGACTGACTGACTGACTGACTCCACCAATATGCCCATTCATTAGCCACCAATCATTTTACATTTAGTGTATAGGAATCAAATTATCACCTTTACTCATTTGCAAAATGTGGAAAATTAAGGCTCTTTTCAACTGGCCTAATGGAAGAATGAAGAGTATAAATAGAACCCTGCCCTATTGAGTCTTTAATCTTTTTAAAAGGATGCTGCTTGAATATAAGCTTTTGTGTTGAGAAAGAAGAGAATCTAAAAAGAGATCTTAGAAATTGCCTGGATTTAGAGTTAAAAGGCTACCCATTCAGTTCGTTTATTCATGTAGGTATACACAAATGAATGGTTAGCTCAGCAAGTTAAAGTAATTAATTAGGCATAGTTTCAGTTCTTGTGTAGATCATTTAGCTTTTTACGTTCTATGGCTACAGATTTTACTCCAGCCGAGGTTTCCACCAAGCTGCTTTTGTGAATGCTTGTACATGGCATTATCTGCCTCTGGTGTGCCTTTCTTTGGAAATCAGTGACCTCCTCCCCTTTCCCCCTGCCCGCCAAATTTTTACAAATTTCACCGTGGCTGGTTTGGGGAATCAGGAACCTAATGAATTAAATGACAAATGCCTTGGATTCTAGTAGGGAAGTGAAATAGGGAAAACAGGGCAAAATTTTAAGTAGGCCAGATTTTGTCTTTGTTCTCCCATCTAACTTCCTGAATCTTGCCCATGTCACCTTCAACATGATAGCAAACCGCACCACCACCACCACCACCACCCCTGCCGTGCCTATCTTTGGCTCTTGCCCAGGAGTTTATACGCCTTCATGTGCTGACCATTGGCCATCCCAATTCCTTTCTATCCCCTTCTCCTTTTCGGTAATGGGAGATAATTTTTTTTCCACATTTCAAAATCCGAGTTTAATTGTAAAACATAATCTAATTATTTGTGTTCAAGAATTTATAAATGCAAACTATCTCTTTACATAAATTATTTCAGACAATGCCAATATCTCTTAATAATGGATCTTTTTTATATCTGGCAAAAATTAGGTTTTTTAAAATGAGAAATTATTTTGAGAGAAACAAATAGAAATGTTATTTAACCAGAATGATGTATTTCCTCTATTTTAAAATTTAATCCATTAGTTTGCCAGATCATTTCAGGACTAAAACTTATTATTGGGAGCTTATCATGATTTTCAAAAACCTTTGTATTAACTAGTGTTTCTTTGGGAACAATCAATGTAGTATAATGAAAACACAGTAGATTGGGAGTCAGAAGACCTGGGTGAAAATCCTCACTGTATATATTACCTGTGTGACCTTGATCATTGAACTGCGTAAGTGGTTATTCGGGTTATTTCTGGTAATTCCATTAAGATATAAAATGATTAAACAGGGCTAAGTTATCTCCCTTATGCTCAGAAATGGCTATAATTCATATTCTTCCCCTGAGTCTCTCCATACCAAGATGTTTTTTCTTTTGTTGTGGTACACACATCTTGCCAAACATATGGGCACTATTGTGTGGCAAAGTCATGTTTTGCTTTTGTGTGTTGGGAAAATACCTATTTTCTGCCCTTATAGAAAATGACTGAAAGACAATGAATTTGTCATTGTAATTGTAGATGATACCTTTTCATTTTGCATAAATTTTCTGGGGAAATGAGTCTTGCTTGACTCTATGCTGGGCAGCTAGTTGGTGCAGTGTAAAACGCCAGGCCTAAAGTGAAGAAGACCTGAGTTTAAATGTGGCATTGGACAGTTACTATCTGTGTGATCCTGGGCAAGTCATATAACTCTGTTTGCCTCAGTTTCCTCATCTATAAAATGAGCTGGAGAAGGAAATGGCAAATCACTCTGATATCTTTGCCAAGAAAAACCCAAATGGGCTCACAAGATGATGGACATGACTGAAACAACTGAACAACAACAAATGCTCTATAATAGGAATGTAAAATTTGGGGATTCATCAAAAAGATGTCCATACCTCTGGCAGTGCTAGATTTTAACTTCAACTACTAATATGAAAGAGGAAATATTAAAAACATTAAATTTATAGAATCTCTTAAAGAGATTCATTATGAGACATCTTTCACAAGATATGTAAGATCGAAGTGATCAAAAGTTTTTGTTTTCAATTACATTAAACATAATTTCATGGGTAGAAGTTTGGATACAGGTGCCTTGACTCAACATAAGGAAAATCTTCCTAACAGAGTTATCTCCCAGTAAAGAGGGTAACTTTGGGAGATAGTGAGCCCATCATCACTAGGAGACTTCCAGCTGCAGCTAAATGAGCTTGGGGCAGGTTTGTTCTAGACTAAGAATTCTTCTTCAGGTCAGAGGGGACCTCTGATGTCCCTTCCAAGTCTAAGTCACTGTGATTTCATAATTATGGAAGTTTATTACCTTCCATTATCTCTATTTGTTTCATGACATAGAATGCTGAATTTGGATTTAAGAAAACCTAGGTTCAAGTCTTGCCCTTGATACTTGCTAGGTATTTAAATTAGCCAAGTCACTTAATCTTTAAATGTTTCAGGCCACTCACTAGAACTTAGCTTATGAAGTCGTAAGTAGGCTTTGATCTGCTTTGGGGTAGGGAATTACCACACTGGGTGCTGATGAAATCACAGATCTGTTGCACATTCATGTATTTCATATTGAAAACTTCCATGTTACATAAATGCAAGCTATAATAGCTTATCTTTCCGACAAGATTTTAAACTCTTATAAGGCAGAGATATGCCATTCATTTTTTATTACTCATAATATGTTGCAAAGAGAATGTGCCATCCTTTTTTATTACTCATAAAGGACTCAGCAAAGTAAGTCCTTAAGATAATTATGAAAGTTTAAACAGATACATTTTCCAAAAAGAAGTGGTTTTCCTTCACCCCATTTAAAACTTTAGCCAAAAAGATGTTGAGAACTAGTTTAATAATTTTCTCTCAAAGCTTACTTGACTCAGTTTGTAAGAATTTCCAGGATACCAAATCAATCAATGGTCTTCTGCCTTTTCATGCTTCTCTTGATTCTTGTGTTTGAAAGTCAAATTTTCTATTCAGCTCTGGTCTTTTCACTGAGAAAGCTTGAAAGTCCTCCATTTTGTTGAAAATCCATATTTTGCCTTGGAGCATGATACTCAGTTTTGCTGGGTAGGTGGTTCTTGGTTTTAATCCTAGCTCCATTGACCTCTGGAATATTGTATTCCAAGCCCTTTGATCTCTTAATGTAGAAGCTGATAGATCTTGGGTTATTCTGATTCTGCTTCCACAGTACTCAAATTGTTTCTTTCTGG
>CM053624.1:133897172-133930347 GCA_028646595.1 Phalanger gymnotis
AATCCTTTTTGAGCTCTTCCATGGCCTGAGACCAGTTCATGTTTTTCTTGGAGGCTTTTATTGTAGGCTCTTTGACTTTGTTGACTTCTTCTGGCTGTATGTTTTGGTCTTATTTGTCACCAAAGAAAGATTCCAAAGTCTGAGACTGAATCTGGGTGCGTTTTTGCTGCCTGGCCATGTTCCCAGCCAACTAACTTGACCCTTGAGTTTTTCAGTGGGGTATGACTGCTTGTAGAGTAAAGAGAACTATGTTCCAAGCTTGGGGGGTATACCAGCTCTGCCACACCAGCACTCCTCCTTCCCCAAGAACCCCCAGCCTGGACTGTACTTAGATCTTCAGCAGGCTCTTCACTCCTGCTCTGATCCTCCACTTAATTCCTCCCAACAGGTGGGCCTGGGGCCAGAAGCAACTGAACCTGTGGTTCTGTAGCTGCCCCACCTCCACTGCCCCCGGGGAGGGGGCTGAACTGTGGACTCCTTCCATTCCTGCAGCTTTTTCCACTAACCTTCTGTGTTGTCTTTGGTGTTTGTGGGTTGAGAAGTCTGGTAACTGCCACAGCTCACTGATTCAGGGCACTAGGGCTTGTCCCGCCTGGCTCCTGCTCTGGTTGGTCCACGCGGCCCACTCCGGCCTCTGCTCCCTCTACTCCCAGCTCTGTGCAGGATAGACCTTACCCAGAGACCATCCAGGCTGTCCTGGGCTAGAGCCCTGCTTCCCTCCGCTATTTTGTGGGTTCTGCAGTTCTAGAATTGGTTCAGAGCAATTTTTTATAGGTTTTTGGAGGGACTTGGCGGGGAGCTCACACTAGTCCCTGCTTTCCACCCGCCATCTTGGCTCTGCCCCCCCCCCAACAGGAGGTAATTTGAGGAAATAACAGTAGTACCCATTTCTATAACACTTTGAGATTTACAAAGAGCATAGAAGAGAGTAGTTTTAAAGGAGAGTAGCCAGAATTCTGGCTGGGGTTTTAGAACAAGGCAGTAGATGTAGCTTATCCCATATGGGAAGTTTGGCTAGGTGGGCAAGGGAAATCAACAGTGGAATTGAATGGTTTCTTTTCTGTACTGGGGAGATCTGAGGATAATTAAAGACAGAAGGGAGCTGGTGTTGCTGCTTGGGTGTGTGATTCAGGATTTGGGAATGTTCTGCTAATTTATTGATTTCAAACATTACAAAGGTACCACTAGGCCCTTGCAAAGTATTTATCATGCATTATACATGTACATACAACATAGTAATACTATATGACTATATAACTTGGCTATATCTTCAGGAGGAAAATTAATTAGAGAGCAATGTGCTCTCAGTATTTTCATCGTTCTGGCATAAACAACTTGCTATTGAGGGAAAAGGAATTGTGGGATAGGGGGTATTGGAGTGAATGGGATTTGTTTTTGGCCTAGATTTTATATATTAGCCATCTAAATTAATTGATTTCCACAGGATAATTACTCAGTCCCATACTTTGTGTGTGCTACATTAGTTGATACATAGTTGGGTGGGTTAAGGAATTATGCATTTGTGGTCTCTGTTGTTATGACTTAAGTTTGGTTACTGTTATGGAGGTTATGTATACTTCATTGGTTAGGATAAAAGACTTTTAGTAGACAAATTTGATTTTAGCTAATTCTATTTTGAATTTTAAAGGTGATAAGTACCCTTTCACATTAAAGAATTGTGAAGTTACCTTCTCAATTTGATTTCTGACTATTGCTTGCTTGTACAATACAATTCTTACTTGCTCAAAGTTTGTGTCTATCCAGATACTAACAAGGACCTGTAAGAAATCTGAACAGTCTCATATGCTAATGGCTTGCCTCCATAATGCTGAGCCTCTGGGTCGTTAGAATCATCTTGATTTTTAAAAATGTGTTTTGTCATCTAGATAATGGAATTGCCTACACACAATCCGAATCTGTAAATACCTTCCTCTGGCTTAAGCCTTTGATAGAGTTTAAACCACCCTAGTAATCTTTAGAAGAGACTCTTCATGGTGTTTCATAGACAAAAGATGGACCTAGATTGACGTTTTTAAGTCAGGGTTCAGGTGAACTAAACTTTTCAAAGCATAAATTTTTCCTTTTCAAAGCATAAAATGGTATTAACAAGAGTAGTGATATTCCCTCATTGCTCCATCTGGAGCTCTTCATCCTGTGCTGGCAGGGTAAAACCATGCATATATATTCTTCAAAATCTTGATTCATTTGTTGTTTGTATTTAAATTCCTACTTAAACCTAAACTGTGAATGCAATATTGGGATTTTTGCCAGAAAAAAGGAAAGCCTGTTGGATATAATGCTAGGGGGGATGTAGATATATATCATCATGGAAAAATTGTTTGAAATAAGTTTGAAGAAAAAAGAGTAAGGAGGGGAAAGTACGTGACTTGGAATATACAATTAAAGTATAATGGACAGGAAATAATACATAAATAGATCAGGATATCTGTTGAGTGGAAAGAACTAGCAAGTATTTCATGTAACATAATACAGTAAAAAGAACTAAGTGGTTAAGGGAAGTAAATGAAGTTTTGAAATGGTTAAGATAATGAAGTAGGGGATCAAAAAAGCTAGCTTTTAAATCCAACTCTTTCTCAGATTTGTTCATCTAACAAACATTCATTAAGTGCCCACTGTGTGCTGAACACTGTCGTAGGTATTATGAGAGATACAAAACTTAGATAAGACACAGCCCCTGCATGCGTGGAGTTTATAGTGTAATGAAGGGAAGGGGATAGGCTATAAGCGCAAATGACAAAAATACATAGTAATATATGGCAAGTGGAATAGAGAGATGCCAAACAAAATGCTATGTGAAGACCAATGGGGGAGGTTGTTATTGACTAGGGTGTAACAGAAAATAGGGAACAGGTGATATTTGAGTCGGGGTGTAAAAGGAGGATCCAGCAGGTGAAGAAAGGGGAAGGGAGTCCATGCCAGGAATAGAAAGGAGTATGAGCAAAGTTACAGAGGATGTGTTGCATGGCTTTGGGGAAATCTCAACTTTTAGTTGCCTTGGTTTCTCTCTCTGGCTATAAAAATGATGTTTTCACACAGTAATGGTTTAAGTTTTAATACACGCACCGTGTTTTAATAAGTGGATATAAAGCAGTTGATGAGCATTTCATGCTGCAAAATCCAGGAACAGAATCACTAGTTTGTTTAATGAATGGAAATGACTTGCATATAATAATGAAACTGTATATTTTGGATACATTTAGCCTATAAAAAGAACATGAAAAACATTACCTTTCCACATAGGCATGTCTGAGTGAAATTTAGAACCAATATACTCTTACTCATGTTACTGCCCTCTTCCCCTGCCTGCTTCACCCGAGGTCTGGTGGCAAACCCCCATATTCAAAAAATGACTTGATATTTTTTCCTGAGGGATTTGACTAAGTAGAGGCTCATTCTCTCTTCTATGGAAGCCATTTTTATAGAGCTGTGTTTCTGACAGTGACTTTGCATAATTTTTAAATATAGGTGGCTATTGTTAAAAGCTCCCAGAATGAATCCCACATGTGAAAGTCTCATTCTCAAAGTGCCCTTAGAGGACAAGAGTGCAGTGAGTGGCTTTATAAGCTATGTGTAGTTTCTTCTTTCCAAAAGGCTACAAGCAACAAGCTGTTTCCACTGAGTGATGCTGCAGCCCTTTGTGTGTCCCACTCACTGTATTTAGTCTAAATGGAAAGACAAGTAACAATGTGTAGATAGCAGCAGAAGTATGTCCTAAAAGTTACATTGCATTTAAGTGGTATTGCGACATTTGGCAGCTGGCAGACAGTTGAAGAAATTTGATTTCCCTAGAATTCTTCCAAGAAATACATCTGTTGACATTGACATTTATTTTCTGTGGTTGTGTAATCCTACGCATGTATTACAGGAACACATGCTAACATGGCTGTTAAGGGTCTTTATGTATGTTGTTATCAGAGTTTTTCATGGTCTTTATAAATAAATTATGTATTCAGGGTATAGACTGAGCAGATGTGGTCTCATCTTTAAAGACAGTTAACTTTTCCAACTTTAGATAGGGTGTTTAACCATTTGTGAACTCTAATCAAAATAAGGCAAGGTTTGGGGTTTTTTTAAAGTTAAGAATTGAATTAAAAGGCCAGATTTTAGTACCTGGGCCAGTTTTCTCTCTTATGTGTTTTAAAAGAATACACTAGAATCCATCTTCCCATATATCTAGAGGTACTTGTTCATCCTTCATTTTTGAAGAGGGCATGGCCAGAGTGTCTTGACTTGCATATGAATCGGATTCGAGTAAGGCAGAGCTGTGCAAAGACATCTCTCTTCCGATCATTGCAGTCTTCACTGAATTAGATCATCATAGGTCTCTTTTGGACTCCTTTTTGTAAAAAAAAATTTTTTTTAGAAAGCTGCTCCTGAAGGATGAAACTTGAGAGGTAGTATTGCTTTCTGAAATGGGTGTGGTTGTTAGGTGGAGGGACCCAGGTCACAAAACAGAAAATCTCAGAATTTTCCCAACTGAAATTGTGGTTTGGGACACTTTAATGATTAGCACAGACTTCATTAGTTTAATGTATACTGAAATATGTATGGAAATTCCTTCCAGTGATGCCGATAAATAGTCCATCTGTAGCATATAGTCTCAGAAAGTTGCCCTCAGGATGCTTAGAAAGTAAGTGATTTACCTGTGTTGGAGGCAAGATTTGAACCCAATATTTCCTGACTCCAAGGTCAACCCTCTAGCTAGTATTCCATGATACTTCTCATTTTTCTGGGGTTTCATAATTACTTATTGGTTGTTCAGCCCTGTGATGGATGTTAAATAAGTATAAGACATTCTTTTCCTTCAAGGAGGATAAAATCTTGATGAGGTGATGTGACATCTATTCTGACTGTCAAAACAAGGCACAATTGGTGTTAACAGATAGCAGATAACTATGAGAGTGGAGAATAGAGTTAGTAGTATTAGGCTGGAATGGTCAGGGAAGCTCTCATAGAGGAGTTGACGCTTCAGTTGGTCTCTGAAACACAGGCACAGATGAGTGAGGAAGGGCATGAATAAATTAGGTACAGAAATGACTATGGCATTTTCCGAGGGACAGAGAGGAATAAAAGGATGACCCTTCCCAACAATATGAGGTTATCTAAACTTATACAAAGCCTTGGAAACTTTCTTGGAAGAGGAGAGTCTGGAGACTATTGTCTGGAGACCATCTTCACGGCTTCATAGGAGAAGAGTAGCTGGGGCAAGATTCACTCTCTCACCCACTAAATTTTAGCTCCATCAGGATATGATGCGTGAACTTGAGGGACTTCATTGTGCTTGCACCCCAGTACACCTGAAGATCATACATTTTCTTTATGATATATCCCTTATGACTGAAGTAATATGGTAGAGCAGATAAAGGGAGGCTCACCTTTGAGTCTGGAAATCCTAGGTTTAAATTCTGCCTTTGATGCATCCTAGCTGTGGTCATGTGCAAGTTACTTAACTTTTCAGCATCCCCAGGCACTTTTCTAAGACTGTTACAGATGAGTTGCAGTTGGGTCTGCATTGACAGGAGGAGTTTCTGCACCAGGAGTTGCCCACAGGGATCTAATCATAGGTCAGGACAAACAAAACAAAACCTTATACCAAGTCTTGTGTGTGTCTCGTCACTGGGCACACTAGGTAGTCTACTTATGCCCACTCTGTGTGTCTACATTGCCCCTGGGTGACTTGCTGCTATGATTCTTTTGAGATTGTGGTGTTCCAAATTTGTAACCGTATAGCATAGCTAATAGAATATTTTATGTTTTTTAAAAAATCTGTCTTTGTACAGTGAACAGCTTGGGATTGTTAAAAACACCGCTCAATTTCCCAAATGCAATCCAGCCCACGTTCATTCTCTTATTCATTGCTGAATCCAAATCCCCTGCCTCTTTGTAGTGCCTGTCTCAGATTATTTTTAGACTGATTGTAAGTATTAGCTTAACCCTGGGTACTTCGAATATGAGATCTTTATCCAACAAGCAGGGAATTGACATATGGGAAGAGCTGAACCGCATCAATATTGTTATTGATTGATATTGATATTCTTGTGATAAGTGAAACCAGAAGAGACACACACGTGGCATTCAACACGTGTGTCTTCTGGTTTCATTTATCACAAGATATATATGTCCCTTTAAGTCTCTTTTCATATGGAGCAGCTTCATGATGAAAAGGACAGAAGTGCTTTTGTGTAAAGGAAAAGATTTATATTAATTGTCAAAGCATGTAAGATATAGCCACTGTCATAGACAAATGTTTTGATGCCTGAAAGTAATAAGAAACAAAATTTTAAAAATAAATGCTGCTAGGGCAGCTAGGTGGCACAGTGGATGGAGCACCAGCCTTGTAGTCAAGAAGGACCTGAGTTCAAATGCGGCCTTAGACATTTACTAGATGTTTGACCCTGGACCAATCACTTAGCCCCAATTGTCCCAAATAAATAAATAAATAAATGTGTTACATATGGACATATATATATATATATATATATATATATACACACACATATATATACACACACAAATATATATGTGTGTATATATGTGTATATGGATGAAAAAAAATATGTCTTTCAGACAGATTTGGACAATCCAGGACAGAAAATGATCAGTGGTATAAATGTGAAGATTCAGATTTCTTTGTGAATAAAGAATGATGTCATACTTGTTTTGGGAACTGTTTAATGTTTCAACGAGTTGAAAAATATCTTTTATTTATTAACAACTAGAGAAATGTTAGTGTATAAAAACATAATTTCAAGGGCATCAAAGCTATAAAACATTGTTTTGAAGCCTTTAGAGTTTCAAGTATTATGAGTACCTCAGCTCATTTGCATATAAGATTATTATATTTTTAAATTTTATTTTATTTTATTTTATTTTGGTTTGTTTTTTTCATATAGGATTATTATAAAAGAAAGTAAAACAAAAAAGAGAAATCATGTAAACAGAGATTTGGAGACTATGATTAAGAAGTACCATCTATTTGATGAGAAATCAGGAGGCACTCATTACATCATTGAAGGCGTAGAAACCAGGTATAGGAAACAGAGAAAAATCTGACATAGGAATGTGAGGAGATTAATTGAGGGAAGCTGAAAAGCTGCTTTGTCTGAGTTGTGGCAATTAGAAGCAGACAGCTTACAGAAGACTTCAGATGAGTGATCTCTGATAGGTTAGAAATAGAATTGACTTCATTGGCCAAAAGCTGGAGGGACAACTAATGCCCTCAGCTCCACCTGGAATCCTTTATGTCTTCTAATTTCTTCTATCACAAGAAGATGAATATTGATGTAGCTCAGTTTGTCAAATAGTATGTCAATTTGTTGTTCGTTGGATAAAGATCTCGTATTTAGACTATAGTTAATGTTGATAGACAGTCTCAAAACTATGTTATTGCTCTTCCTCCTCACCAGAAACATTGTAGTCTTCCACTCTCCTACTTTCTAGCTCCGCTTTATGTTTTGTCTACTCCTATTAGAATGTTCTCTCTCTGTCTCTGTCTCTGTCTCTGTCTCTCTCTCTTTCCCTCTCTCTCTGTCGTTCTGTCTCTCTCTCCTTCTTTCCCTCCCTCCCTCTCTGCTTCTCTCTGTCTTTGTCACTATGTCTCTGTCTCTCTGTCTCTGTTACTATGTTTCTGTTTCTCAGCACCCTTAGCCCCCTTTTCCACTACTGTTCCTATGGAAATTCTAAAGGGGGATATCTTTCAAAACTTCTTTTAACTTACTGGCAGCTAAACTGTTGGTGATGAGCCTTGCAATTGATACTGGACTTTATGCTCCTCTGGCATAACCTTCTGAGACTTTGGACTAGAACTTTGTAGAATTAACAAACTACCGATTTTCTTTGCTTCTCTAGACTGCTTTGGAATATAGAACAGTGTTCATATTCCTCAGTACTAAACAGCAGTCAGGGGGTGCCCTCAGTTACAAAAAGAGATTCTACACTATGATTAACATGTGAACATGAGAGTAGGGAACTATCTTTTCTATTTGTACGGACAGTGCTTAATAAATGCTTTTTCATTCATTCATTCATCATGGTGTGGACAAAGGTCTCCTGAATGGCAGAATTGCTGACCCTGTGCTTACCACTTCTGCGTTTTCCAATAAGTAGATTGGATATTCCATTGATTAGTGAGAATTGGCATCAGAGTTTTAAGAAATCTGCCCATTAAATACAACACACCAAAAAAGGCACTATGAAATGCCTTTATTTTTCCATCTGTATTTGAGATGGAAATTTAAATATCTAACCCAATAAACATTTATTATATGCCTACAACACTCCAGGCACTGTACTAAATTCTGGTGATGCAAGTAACAAAAAGAAAGTCAGTTCCTACCCTCAAGGAGCTTACAGTCTAAAGTGGGAGACAATACACAAAAGGAGGAAGGAAAGGGTAGGGGAGGAGGTAACCCACATGGGGTGGGGGTACATCTTGTTCAGTGGAGTTGAGACCAAGCAGAGCAGCAGCTTCAAAGAGGAATGTATTCCTTTTACTTACTAAAATAGCTAAGAATGCCAACAGTACATAATACATGAACCAAGACTGGCTCTTTACATTTTAAATGCTTCTGTTTTCAGAATGAATAGCCTTTGCACTAACCTCACTCTGTTTTATAAGGTTATCCCCTTTTCCCTCTGACACATAACTCATTAAGAAAAACCTTTATAAGAAAACAACAGAATAGCGGATTCACTGTAAGAGGAAGTAAAAATGTCATAATTCATAATGTAACTTCATCTCTAAACCCAGAAATGACCTTGATCTTTCACTACCTTTTCTACCAGAGGACATATTATGGAGGGAACTTACCCAGGCTAGAATAAAGCCATCATGCTCCCTCTGAAGCCTTATCTTCCTAAGGCTTAGCTCAAGTACACCTGCCCCTAAAGCCATCTTTGATCTACTCCATCTCTGAATGCTCTCTCATTCCTCAAATTACCTTGTACTCATATACATAGTGTATGCCTTAGTGGAATCTAAACTTCACAAAGAGGCATTTAATCACTTCATTATATTGAATTGACTTGACTTGAGCACCATTTAGCTACATTAAAATGTTTATTTTGATGCAGCTAATACACAAACCTGGTTCTATATCACATTTAGCCTTGGTGAATAACTGAAGAATTGTAGTTTTTAATTCTGAAATCTTACAGATAAAGCTTTTATGTCTGTTAGAAATTACATTTATTTGTGCTCGTAATTAGAACTAGTGGGTTAGAAATTCAGATACTAAGCCAAAGGAATGGTTTTTAGGGAGTAATTTTTTGGTACACTATTTGTATGATTATTATCAGTACAGATTTTTGGGGCCATGGGGTTCTTATTTTAGTTACAGTAAAAGAAAAAAATAAAGCAGTGGCATACGTTATATTTTAATAGTTCAAATCTGATGTTGGACAATGCCTCAAAATAGTACAAGCTTGTGAATTATCTTTTTCTTCTCCATCAGTACAATCCTCAGGCACAAATTTACTTTTTAAAGTATATTTTACAGCAGAAAACTACTTGGAGAGGGAAATGGCTTTCTTTTCAGACCTTATGTAGGCCTCTTTTCTTTTCCTACACTGTTGTTCCTTGGTGCCAAGAGGCAAGTTGTCACCAAAAAAAAACCCAAAAAACTGAGAGGTAATTACTGCCTTTCTCTAAGCCAATTTGTAGTGGGAGCTGGGATGCCTTTGTTCTCCTGGTTCCTGAGCTGTTCCTTTTTCGTGAAAGAGAGGAAATGATAGGAAAATCATTTTTAGAATGAAATAAATTATATTTCTAAGGACTACCCATTTCCAGCTGTCACAATCAGGTGGCGATGATTTTAATGTTTTAATTTATTATGGCTCATGAGGGGATTTCTGTCTTACAAAAATTTAATTCCTGCCAAAGCTTAAAATGAAAAACAAACAAACAAAAACACTGACAAAAACCAGAATTGAGTGACCTAAGAAACAATGGCTTTATAGAAGTCATCGTGGGTTTTCTATGCATTTCCATTGTTGGATGGAAACTCCGAAGTCTCAGTGGCCATTTCTAATTTATAGCATTTATTATTTTACCAGGACAAATAATGTAGGTTTTGGACACTTTACCCAGATGAAACCCACTAGGCTTAGCAAGATTTGGGCCATGTGTTTTCCTCTATTAGAGAATCTTCCATTGCAACAGTAATAAAGGCTAAAAACCTAATTGCTCAAAGAGTAATAAAGAAAAGGGAAAGGGAAGGGGCAAACGGAAAGTATTTCCATAAAATTTAATGATGACTAAGTCCCCCCAAAGCATTTGTTTTCACAACAACAAACCAAAGGTTCCCAAGTGGTTTTGTTTTCTTATACTGACACATACACACATGCAGAGTATGAAATGAACACTTTTCTCCATAAAAGGCAATCAGAAGAGGAGGAGGAGATGTTTAACTTTATTTTGACATAATACATTAAAAAGTGAAATATCCAGACATCTAAGCCAATATTGAAGTGGTGTTTGTAGTCCAGACCATTATCTGCTCCTGATGGGTTGTTATTATTCAGTTGTCTCTGACTGTAAGTGACTGGCCCCATGGACATTTTCTTGGGATTTTTTTTGGCAAGGATACTAGAGTGATTTGCCATTTCCATCTCCAGCATGTCCCCATTTTACAGATGAGGAACTGAGGCAAATAGGGGTTAAGTGACTTGCCTAGGGTCACACAGTTAAGTAAACATCAGAGGCTGGATTTGACCTCAGATCTTCCTGGTTCCAAGCCTGGTGCTCTATCTACTTATTGCACCACCTAGCTCATCTTGGTAGCTGCTCTTTGTGTGTAGTATGCAGTTAATAAATACCTGTTAATGAATGAATGAATGGCCACAATATACTTATTTTTGAGGCAACTTTTACCTGTAGGACTCAGGGGCCAATTGATAGGACAAAGAGTCAGAAAACAAGGCTCTGGGGAGAATAGGGCATGGCTCCCATACTCAAGGACTATTCCTCTTTAGCTCCGGTAGGACAGCCGTGTGACTCTAGATGACAGAAGCTTGTAAAAGACAACTTACTGGGAAATCAAAACAGTGAGTTTAAAGGAAGGCATTTGCTTAAGAGGCAGGCAGGATACACTTGCTCTGGGAAAACTGGAACACAATGTGAATACATGGCATGTCCTGTTCATGCTCACAGCTGAGCAGTAACAGCAGTGATCAGATTTTGCCTCAGCCAGTCAGAGGTATAGTGCCTGTGGTTGCCCGTGAGTGTCTGCACTAAATTAAACAACTAAATGGTCCAGCATGTAGTTGGTAGAAATGGCTGGACAGCTTTTTGTAGGTGACAAGTTTAGTGAGAAGTGCCATTCATTAACCCTGGAAAATTGAAGTCTGGCACCTAAGCTTGGGCTGGTAAGGGTACTTGGTTTCATGCAGACAGTATAATGCTAATGGGAAATGGTTCCAGTCTATTTTCAGTAGGCAGTTTTTCCCTGTCATTTTTTCTTAAGTCTGCTACAGTGTGATATATAAGAGAGCCTGTGTGTAAGGCCTCAGAAATGCCCCCCAAAATGCAAAAAAATCATTTTGTGTGTCTACGTAGCCCTGCCTCACTCAAATCCAGTTCACTCACAAGTCAAGATGTCACCCTCGTGATGTCATCGCTCCTCTTTGAGAAAGAAGAACAAACAACAGTATTTTTAGATACCTAGAGATTTGTGGGCACAAATAGTCAGAAGTCATTCATCTTCTGATTTGAAGGTGAGTATAAGTAAGGTTGTGATCTTTGGGGTCATATTGTGCAGGAGCTTGTCTTTTAAAATAAATGGATGTCATGATAGGAAAAAAGAGATTTTGGTCTGATCAGTGGAAGGAACCCAATGACATGGGAATGTGACTAAGAGATATGACTGGAATGGAATGAGAATGTATGGAGCTCTCGAATACATTGTAAAGGGAGCAAAAGAAATCTTTAGGTTTGTAAAATAATATGAAGTTGTGCCTTTACAATGCATCCACCTCATTCCTGGCTTACCCCCGAGCCTACCTGAAAAGTTATGCCAGGCTGCATCACAGTAAGAGCTTACCTTATATATTGCTTTAATAGTTGCAAAGTATTTCACTCAGGCTGCTTCATGTGATCTTCACAAATGCTTTATGAGGTATGTAGGTCATTATTGCCTTCATTTTGAACAAATTAAGAAACTGAGCTTCTTCAAGGTTAAACAGTTTACTCATGGTCACATAGCTATGGAGCAAGATTCATCTCAGGCGTTTTTACCAGGCTTATCTGTATGTATGGAAGGTAGAGTAGGGGCTTGACTATCGTTTACTCTCAGTTCTTTTGTCCTAATACAGAGAGATTTGGGATTATTATTTTGAAGAAAAAATGATCATGTTAGTGAAAATAAGTTTAAAAGATCTTAACTTTCCCTCTTGAAGCATATCACATCACCTTTGGAAAACAGGGCACTGGTGTTAGCCCTGATCAAGAGAGCCATTGCTTCAGCACAGTCCTGACCTATCCTAGCTTAGCTTATTTCATGAAATTGGGCACAATCTCAGGCCGAGGTGGTATTGCTGCCTGGGTGGGTGTGTTTAATTCTTGGCTGCCAGCTTGCCACCACAATGCGTTTTCTTAGCAGGCTGTACTATTGCAAATGAGTTCAGCCCTTAGTCACTATTTCCATGGGTAATTATCTGCAACTCCCCCTCCCCCCAATCACTATAACTATTTATGAAATTATACTCAGCTTCAGTTTAGCTGGAAAAGACAAAATAGTAACTGTTGCTAATCTGTTAAACTGAAGTTTAAGGGCAAGAATGAAAGGAATTAAAGTTAGTTGCCTTAGATGTCTACATGGATGTTATCTGTTTTCTTCTTAGAAACATTTCACTTAGTCATTTCTTTTTCTTTCTTTTTTTTTTGGAGACAATCAGGGTTTAGTGACTTACCAAGAGTCATACAGCTAATAAGTGTCTAAGGTCACATTTGAACTCAAGTCCTTCTAACTCCATGGCCAGTAATCCATCTACTGCATCACCTAGCTGCCTAGCTTCACTTAGTCATAAGGAGAGCTAGAGATTTTAAAAGAAATTCAGCATCTTTGAGTGCGACTTTTGGATTTGTTGGTATTTTCAGAATGGCCTAGATTCTGTTTCATTTCCCATAAACCAGACACTTGCCCATTGGGTTATCTTTTCATGCTGAACCAGTTAAAAAAATTCACTTTGCCCAATTTTCATATTTAGGTAAATTGAGAAAGAAGAGCTAGTTGACTACTAATGGACTATGGATATGCAGAAACCTGGAGTGGGGATGTTTCTGAAACTCATGCTCAGTGTGTATGTGTAAGCTAGAAATTCCTAGAGGACAAGGAATCACACCCCAGTACATAGATACTTAAAGGATCTGAGATTCATCAGGATGGAGGGATGACATCTTGGAGTGGGCATCCACCAGCTAACTTAGTAGATAAGTACTAGAGACTTTGAGGATAAGTGACTTTCCCATATACAGGGTGTCCCTAAAGTCTGGACACATAGGAACAATGCATATTTTGAAATATTTGGGATATTAACAGACCTTAGCCCCCTTGACTTCTTTTTCTGGGGTATGCTAATGGAGAAGGTGTACTCAATGAAAATCACAGATGCGACACACTTGATTGAACGCATAAAGAGTGAATGCTAAAACTGAAGGCAACGTGGAGTTATTACATCAAGTTCACGTGAATCTTGCAAGGTGCATCGACCTTTTGCATCACAAATGATGGAAATCATATTGAAGATGTTATTTATTAATATTCCAATTAAATAAAATGTGGTTGAAAATTCCATTCATTTCATTTCTTGAAAATATGCATTTTTGCCTATGTGTCCTGACTTTAGGAACACTCTGTAGTTACAACAATAGCTAATGACCAACATTTAAAAAGCACTTTAAGATTTGCAAAACACTTTGCATATCTTATCTCATTTGATCCTCACAACCCTTCAGTTGGCTTTAAGTATCCATCCAACAGGTCTTCTTGACTTCAAGGCCAGTACTCTATCCATTGTGCCACACTGTTTATTTGTTTCATATAGCACCTAGAAAATAGTGAGCTATTAAGAAATATTTTAAAATTTGCCCTAGAAATGTATGTGTGTATGTACATGTGTACACATCTCCTGCTCATAAGATTGTCAAAAGAAAGGGGCCCCACAACTAGCCTGAAAATTTATGATCCTTTTGTTATCAAGAGCTACGTGTTTCAATGTAACTGGTACATGTTCTTCATCGATAGTGTTATGGGGTATGTGCATGTGTACAGTCAGGCTGTGGGGGTCTGGAGGTGTCAGGATGGCTGGATGGATATAAAAAAACTAAATTAAACTAAGATGTGGCAGTGGAAACTAACCAGGAAGGGTGGAAACTTCAAACTTTCTCCTTTAACTTAAATAACCGCCAACGAGAACCAGAATGTCAGAATCATTAATAAAAAAAAAAGAAAAGAAAAACAAGAAAGTCTTAACACATTTCAGTTATCTTAGACTCTAGTTGGCCAACTTCAAATCTCTCTCTCGAGGGTAAGTGTAGCACAGTTATGTGAGCTGATGATGCCTTAGCAGAGTTATTATGATCCAAGTAGTTCAGATGAAAAGTGACTGGGTGCATCCACTACTTCCTCTAACTGGAGGGAAGAATTTGTTCCTATTTGTGTCACAGATTTGCTCCTCTTATCTTTCAGTCCTTTCTTGTTCTGTCTGCTCTCACTTATCATTTTTTCCCATCTCATTGGTGCAAGGCAGTTACAGGAAAGTGGGGCCAGCTGGTCTTTGAATGAGTTATCCTTGTAAAGCTCCTCTTTCTTGCCTCTCACCTCAGAGGTTTAACATAAATTTCAGTGTCTGCTGTGCTTTAAAAAGACATTGCTAAAACATGCTCTGTGCCTTCATGATGAACACAACTGGAGTTTCCTTCAGGTGTGTCTCCAAAAAGGTATGTGTGTATATCAAAGGCACAGTTACAGAAATGTCCACGGTGGTTGGTGCTGCCGTTGAAAAAATCTGATTTAGATTTATGAATAAACATGTTGAACCAATGAACAAAAATAGAGACCTCAAGGAAGCCAAGAATGGAATTTATAAGTTTTTACAGTTTGATTGTTTAGTGCTTCCTTCCTGAAGGACTTGAGAATTCTTTTTCTCAGATCTCTTCTCTTTTAGACCAGCCCCATAGATATATGCAAATATGCAGAACATTGGAATCAGAGCTTTGGAAGCCCTAGTCCACTCTATGTTTCAGTGCCATCAGAACAGTAATAATTGGATGCTTTTTAAAAGTATAATGAGGATAAATCTGTATTGTACTGAAAAGATCAAGTTACATGAATACAAATGACCAAATGTACAGTATCAGTATGGTGGTTAGTGTTCCTGTAATGGCCTCCACCTCTTCTACTAATTTTTTAAGACTCAACTCAAGACTCAGCTCCAGGAAATCTTTCCTAACCACTCAAGGATATAGTGTTCTCTTAAACTTGTATAGCACTGACTGAACCTTTTGGTGCTAAGCCTCTCTCCACTTAGCTAAGTTGGGTTTCAGATGACACATGTCTAGACTGTCATTGGGCCTGTACTTGAAGCCTTTCCAGCATGGGAGATAAGACTTGCCATAGCTTGTGCTCCATGTTGGCATAGCATTTGAGAACCCAAGGTTATCTCCACACCCCAGTGAGGCATTGAAATAGCAGATGTCTATCTCATATCCTTATAGAAAAAGATTTGAGAATAGGAAAAAAAAATCCTTGCTATACCAATCAATTCATTAACTTAATCATATGTGTTCATATTAATACAAAAAGTATAATTATGAAAATACCACAGCTTAATAATTGCAAGAAGTCAGCTAAGGTATCTCCAGGGACCGAGGGGCAGTTGAGAATGCCTTGCCTCACTTAAGTCAAGAAGAACCATGCACTGTTTATTCATGTGGCTAGTCCATCTGTTTCCTGAGAGTGTTCTCATTGTGAAAATGCCAGTGCATATTACAGTGGATAAAATGGAATAAAATATAATTTAAATTGGCCAGGAAAAGGCGGTATTGCACGTTTGAAAGATTTCTTGACATTTTATGACTTACTCAGTGAGTGGTATAAGAAAATGTGATTCTCTGGTACAGCAAAACAACCTAAAATAATCCTGTGCCTGATGGACTTTGTCTTTGACTCCAGAGCAGAGGATCAGACCACATGAATGGAGATATCGGTGAGATTGTGTGGGATTGATACAGGAAGTAACTTGGTCTATATTTTCTCCAAGCAAGTTCTTCCATCATGGGAGAATTGTGGCCAGAGATTCTGGTTCTAGGGAACATCAGAATGATGTACATAGTCCTCCATGTCCTACAGATGCTCATATTATCTACAAGTACAGGAGAGACTCATAAATAATGAATTATTATGGTCTAGCTGGAAGGTGATAAAAGAGTTTTTTGGGATTTCCACATTATGTCTGGACCATAAGGATTATAATTTGGAAAGACTCCTAAGCTAGCAGTAGTGAGACATATTTATAGTCCAATTTATGTTAGGGCTGAAAAAAGAAGTTAAGGTAAAAAAATAGTTTCAGAATTATGATATCTATAAGAACTTCTGTTGAAAGAGACAGAGAAAGAATGAATTCCTGAGATAAAGAAAAGTAAGGTCAATGGGACTAGATAGATATATTGCGTTGGAAGCAACGTGCCTTATTTTTCTCTGTAAAATGTATGTTTAAACTGGAATTCATTACAAGTCAGCTCTTGATTATCTGTTCTCAAGGAGGAAATTAATGGATAGAATTGTCACTGGAACAGGTGGTATCATACATAACTTTCTTGTTTTTTTATATTAGGAGGATTCTTGCTAATCCTGTAAAATAATTAAACCACATCATAAAGGTCTGGTTGTTCAGCTGCGACACTGTGCCTCCTTGCCTAACTTCTCTTGTGTTCTCTTTTCCTAGTGGGAATACACTGCACCGCCTCTCAAACTGAAGCAAGATTCTGAAACAGAAATAGGCTCTCTTCTGTTAACTGCTGGTTTCTATGTTCACTAAAGCAATCAGTCAGTCAACAGGCATTTCCTAAGCACCTATTATAGGCCAGGCACAGTGTTAAGCTCTGGGGGATTTTAAAAAAAAAGGGCAGGAAAATGGTCCCTGCTCTCAGGAAGCTCAAAGTCCAATGGGGGAGACAAGTGCCAATAACTATGTACATATAAAATGTAAACATCAGAAGTGGAAGGTAGTCTCAGAAGGAATGTGCTAGCAGTTAAGGGAGACTCAGAAAGTCTTCCCCAAGAAGATGGGATTGGAGCTGAGTCTTAGGAGAAACCAGGAGATGGAGGTAAGAAGGGAGAGCATTCCAGGCATGGGGGATGGCTAGTAAAAAGGCAAAGTTGAGTAAGTTTTATGTTAAATTGTAAGTGTCATACTGTGTTATTATACATATGGTCCCATGAACCCAGATTAGCCTTAAGGAAACTTTTTGTTGACTGTTGTAGTTGTCCTCCAAGATATCCAAGTCAAAAAATTTAAGGTGTACTTAAATGTTTTCAATGACATTGTTATGGATCTGTCACCTGTCAATTTAGCTAAATTTATTTGTACATTTATTGCACGAGAGGCAGCGTAGTATAATAATAGGGAGCTAGTCAGGAAGACGGGGTCAAGTCTCAACTCTGAGATCTCCTATGTGAACTGGGCAAATCACTTAGTGGCTCACTACTCCAGGCAGTGAAATTCTAAGTTGCAGTGCAGGTACTGACCTCCGTTGGTAGTAGGAAGAGTTCGGTATCAATGAAATTATAGATCTACTTTCTATCTCTGTCTATCAAAAGTACTACTCAGTGCTTTTAGTAAGTCTAATCTGCTTGCCACCCCACAAACCTGTCTTTTTAACACATTATTGTCTTAATGAGACTTGTTAGTGAGAGGCAGTGTGATATAACATAGAGAGAGCTGGCCTTGGGGTCAGAAAAACCTGGGTTCAAGTCCCGCTTCGAACTCATATTGTCTGTGTGACCTTGGATAAGTCACTTAACTTCTCGGTGACTTAGTACCTGCAGAGCAGGTACTAAACAATACTAGTTAAAAGGAGTTCATTACCATATCTCTCTAGAGCAATGACCTCATAGGACTAGTCCATTTTTTTTTCTTTTAGTAATACTGTATGGCTGAGAATCATAGGTCTCAATTATCTTAGGAGAAAGAAACCTGCAAATCTGCGTGAGCCTGAGCAAGCCAATAAAACTCTGTCTGCCTCAGTTTCTTCATCTATAAAATGGTGGGGGGGATAGCACCTACCTCCCAAGTTTATTGTGAAGGTCAAATGAGATGATAATTATACATTGCTTTGCATGTGGCCTGGCACATGGTAAGTCCAATATAAATCTTTGACGATGATGATGATGAGGATGAGGATGAGGATGAGGATTATGAGGATGATGACAACTGTGGGCAAGTCACTTAACCTCTGCCTGCCTCAGTTTCTTCATCTGCAAAATGGGGATAATAATAGCACTTACCTTGCAGGGTTGCTAGAATGAGCAAATGAGATATTTGTAAAATGCTTAACGCAGTGCCTGGTGCGTAGTAGGTGCTTAATAAATGGTTATTCCCTTTTCTTTCCTTAGCTTCAAGGCCTGTTTGGTTCTAGTGCTCTTAAGATTTTGTGAAGGTCGTGGCTTTTTGGAGTGTGACCTTATTCCATGCCAGCCTGTCCCTTTTTTTTTTTAATGAGCACGCCCACACTTTTCAGTCACACAGATGGGAGCCGTTCCGTACCACTGATTTATTTTGTCTTCCTTTTATAAGGGACCTTGTCTTTGAATGAAGATTATTTGATATTCTTGTACCAAAGGGAAGGAAATTTATCGATTGGGGCTCATTGCTCTACCTAGATGTATTCAAGGGTCCGAGGGAAAGGCCGGAGTCAGTCATACCAGTTATTGTTCAGTAGTTGTGAAACATAAGCAGTAACTCTGAAGCACTGAATAGAAAATGGTGCTGACCGCATAGGAATTCCAGTATGGTTCCCCAGTTTTAGATCATAGCTCTGTGCTGTTTTATCTACAATCTGAAAAGGGGATCTTGGAGAATCATAGATCAAGAGCTGAATGGGAGCCCCAAGACTGTCTAGTTCAGTAACATCATTTCACAGATGAAGCCAAGGTCCAAGGTCACAAGATAGTGTTAGAGGTTGGCTTCACACCTGGATCTTTGGACACCAGAGCCAGTACTCTCTTCACAATGTAGGTGTAATAGGTCAAAAGGTGATAAAATGTAGGACATGTGGTAAACTAAATCACCGGAGTGTAAAAAATTAGCATTGAACGACTCTCACCTACCCAAGAGTTTTGAAAGCACTCAAAGGTGAAATAGTGGAATTACCATCTAAAATATATATAACCTATAATTATAAAAGTCTATTTACTGTGCCATCGGACTACCAAAAAGGCCTATGTGATACTGATCTCAAAAAATACTCCAGAGAGGGCACTGAAAGCTACCTAAGAGTCTTAATTCCATACCTGGCAAGCTGGCAAAATCTGTAATAAATTAAAAATCTTAGATAAGCATAACCAGCTGTGGGAAAAGTCAAAATGTTTTCTGTGAGGGAAATGATGCCTCATTAATCTGTTGGAGTTCTTAGAGGGATCAGTGAGCATAAAGGACAAAAGAGAAATTGTGTATATGTGTTTTATTTAGACTCACCAAAAGCCTCTGATGAGTTTGTATACCACAAACTCTTTAAAACATTTTTTTTCTTAAATAACTGGACTGTCATGGAATCAGTAGGAATATTGAGTGTTCATGGTCTCTCTGCCTTGATACACTTCCTCCTCCAATATGTTTTATGTATTATAGTCAGATTATACTTCTTCATGTACAATTTTGGTAATATCACTTTAAAATGTTTAATATGTAGTATCACTTTGGTAATAACACTTTAAAATGCTCAGAGTGTCCCCATGCTCACTGAATAAGATCTAAACTTCAGAGCTTATTATTAATTTGTGGCCCTCTATTAATCTGTCTCCAACCTACCTTTCCAACCTTACCTTGTATTCCTGGTCTTCTTATGATTTAGGTTCTAGTCAAACTGGACCACCTTTCAGTCCATGAAAACCTCCCATGTTTTCCTAACTCCATGCCTTAGTCCGTGTCCCTTGCATGGATTTTCTTTGTGCTTTTGAGACCTAGTTTCAAATGTCACTGCTCCCATAAAACCTGCCCAGGTTTGGCCGTTCCTCGTACTTTAATAGTATTTCATATTTCTCTTGCATCACTTAACCATATCCTGTTTTGCATTATAGTTATTTGTGTAAATATCCTATCTCATGCTCTAGTCATAGATGTAAACTCCTTGAGGACCGAGAATGTCTGATTTGTTCTTGTATCTCCAGTGGCTCCTACCACAGTGATCCCTACATTTTTTGTTCTTGTTGTTGTTGGTCATTTCAATTGTATCTGACTTTTTGCGACCCCATTTGGGGTTTTCTTGGCAAAGATACTGGAATGGTTTTGCCATTTCCTTCTTCGGCTCATTTTACAGATGAGGAAACTGAGGCAAGCAGGGTTAAGTGACTTGCCCAGGGTCACACAGATAGAAAGTGTCTGAGACCACATTTGAACTCCTAAGGTGAGTCTTCCTGATTCCAAGCCCAGGGCTCTACCCTCTTCACCACCTAGTTGCCATATTTATACGTTGTGATAACTTAACATGGTTTTTTTTTGAGCCAAATTGGACATGAAGCTAATAAAAGTGGATACCTAATGATGAATATTTTATATGTAAGAGTTCTGGGCAGAATTTTTAAAAAGAACTATAAATCTAACTGGAGAACTACTGAGTTTTGCCTAGTTCTAGAAATTTTGTAGGATTAATAATTTAACTATTTTGTTATATTGAGGTAAAAAAATAGACTTGATTCATCTGCTTTACAATTGTCAGAAGAACAATAATTAATTGAATTTGACTTAAGATTTTTTGTTTTTGCCTTTGATCTGGATCTCTATTTTCTTTATCAGTGCAGAGAACTTCTGGTGTGGAAACTCCCTCTGCTAATGCAAGTCTATAACCTGAGGCATTGAGAGGTTAGGTGACTTGCCCAGGGTCATACGACTAGTATGTATCAGAATACTTGAACTCGAGTGTCCCGGATTCCAAGACTGGCACCGTATCTACTATGCCAGAGTACTTCTTGACTTAAAATATAAGGCCAGATAATTACAAAAGATATTTATGTTGTGGAATTGATCTGAAATAGCTGAATTCCTTTATGTTGGGGACTTTCTCTGTCTCTGATTCCTTTAATTTTCTTTTAGTATCTATAATCTCTGAAGTTTTTTGCCCTTCTTGTTTAAAAATCCAATTAAAATGGTGCTGAATCAGTTGTAGACAATTTGCTGCCCAAGCCTTCAGGGGCTGTGGCTGGAGCTGTCAGGGTACATTAGTATGATTCGGCTAGTCTTACTTACAGATTATAGCAGGCTCTCTTATAAAGGGTGGAGGTGTTTGGTTTGTCTCCAAAGAAAGTGAGTAATAATTGACCTAATGTACAGAGCACATGAATAACATATTCTTTTGGTCAGAAATTTATGGTTTACAGGGTGTGCTAGAGTTCATATTCCTCTTTTACATCTTCCAAAAAAGATTTTAAAATGCTCAATTCTTCCATTAAATTTCAAATTCAAGGAAGATTCACACATAGTGATATCTTAGATAAAGTTCTTGACTTTGGGGCAATACCTGAACAGATGTAATCTCTCTTTAAAATATCTGTTTCGAATTCTTAATAGCAATGCTCTCTTTGGCTCTGTTGATAGTGGTTGCATTAGCCTCACATTAGAACAAAGTCCTTTGTTTTCAATTTTATGTATCAGGATTGAATATTTCTTTTTGGGAAATGAGGTTCACCCAGTCCCCAGAACATACCAATTGTTCATTTTTTGGCCCAGAAGATTAAAAGAAAGTCGAATTCCTTTAGTATTTTTTCCTCTAAGTGCATTGAACATCACCGACTTTAAGATAACAACTGTACTCGATTTTTGTTATTCTTGGCTTGTTTCTAAACACTCAACTTGGAATCAGCTCCTGACTTATAATAGATTGGAGCTATGACCTTGGGCGAGTCAGCTAACCTCTGAGTGCTCTTGGTAATTCTCTAAGACTGTAAGTTGCAGAGAAGGAGCTTATCTGCCTTGGTAGAGATGTTTCCTTTATCAGGATTTCCCTATACCACTGCAGTTAGAGGTACAACCCCTATGCCTATCCCAACTTAGATCTGTGACATTTTTGAGATGAAAGGAACTTTCTAAGATACCTTTTTTTCTATGAACACTTATATGTTAATTCAATTCAGTACACCTTTAGTCACTGCCTACTGTGTGCAGAACACTGTGCTGGGTGCTGGGGGAAGCAATCTGGTAGAAGGTTTTAGTTGAGTTATTATCTCTCATTGGTTGGAGAGAGAAGTGACTTTATCTGGTGAGTTCCAGAGACAGCTGCTGCCCTTCAGCTCCCCCTAGATGTGGAGAAAGGTACAGCTTTCCATAGGGGCTTCTTGCTCTCTGTGGTCACCTCTGACTGGAGAAGGGAAGGCACAGGGGACTTTATAGTGGCTTTGGTATCTAGGGGAGCTGGCTTAAAGAGTCATCCTGAATTGTGTTACTTCAAGGTCCATTCTGTTTGATTGATCAGAGCAGCACCCAGGTGAGTGAATACATAGCTATGTAGCCCAGAAATAGTTTCACATAAGGGCTAACACTATCTAGAAATGTCCTTTAAACTGAAAATTTATCAGGAGTGTGTGTGTCTCTGTGTGTGTGTGTGTGCGTGTGTGTGTGTGTGTGTGTGTGTGTGAGAGAGAGAGAGAGAGAGAGAGAGAGAGAGAGAGAGAGAGAGAGAGAAGGAGAGGGAGAGGGAGAAAGGGAGAAGGGATAGGGAGGGGCAAGGGGAGGGAGAGGAAGAGAGAGGGAGACGGGGAGGGAGAGAGGGAGGGAAGGAAGGAAGGAAGGAGGAGGAAGAGAGGACTTTTTAAACTGAAGATCAGTGTCAAATTGAGCAACAATTAAGCAATGAACTGAAAAGCAGTTTCTTGGCCTGTAGAAATTCCTGAATGGACCAATAACTTTAAAATCAGCATTGTGAAGTACCCTGATTCCTCCCTCATGTGCTTCCCTGCCAGGTTCTTCTAATTATATGTCCATTCTTCGCCATAAATAGAGTGCATTGGTGAGAAAGTGATCTGAGTTTACATGTGTATTATGATATATTTTATTATTTATGTCTTTGCTTTAGTGTATTGGTATCTATAATATTTATTTTGATTTATTGTTAAGTAAATAGTAATATTAGATGTAAGCATATCATCATTGTAAGTGACTGGTTGTATAAGTAGCACATGTGTGGATATGTTGTATTGCCTTGTGATTGTCTGGTTGTATAGGTAGGAAAAAACATTGTACTGAGGTTCATCAGCTGGAATGGTGAATAGAAGAGTTTTATCTCTAGGATCATGAGAGAGTTTAAATGTGATAGTTTGGTGGTTGTCTATTTCTGGAAACTGCTAGCGTAAAAGTAGGCTGGATTCAAAGAGAAGTTTGACATCCCCTAGGAGAGGGGTGATAGGTAGATTTACATTCTGTGATTTTTGTGGGGGTGTCTCCTACTTTGTCTATTTCCACTGTAGCAACATCACACTATTTGTGTTAGAAATTTGGAAAGCTGTTTAATTAACTGGATTTTCCCACTAGCGAGGTAGGAAGGCTAGTATAGAGACACATGAAGACACTGGCTTTATTTATAAGGGGCTAGGGGCAGGTTGGCCACTTATCATTTATATGTCATTGTCTTCCAGAGACAGTTTTTGCCAGCTCTTGAGAGCCAATTGCTAATTTTCTGTGTATTTTCAACTAGAATTCAGTAAATGCTATAAATCAGGACTTGATTTATTGTTTTATTGATTGTCTAGAGTTAAGTGATGGAAAAAATGTTAATAATAGGTGTTGGGCACATTGTATTCTCTGACCTCCTTTTCTAGAGAGCCGGTTGTTAAACATTTGCCAGCACACTCCTATATACTGTATACACCCTGGGCCATGTGCATGCTGACAGAATTCTTGTGTAGGTAATATTCAGGGAGCCAAGTTTTATAGTTATCCTGTCATGTGATTGAGAACATTCTATTGCAGGCTGAGTATAGTTACAATTTTCTGAGAATTCATTTAGGAAGATGACTTCTAGTAGTAACTCAGGAAAGGGACATAGGAAAGGGAACATAGGATTGATTTAAAAATATTTTTTGTTTTAACATCTCTTAAATTCTACAGTATGTCCCTCCTCACCCCTTCCCTGAGAGCAATCCTTTCCAACAAGGAATAAAAGAGGGGGAATAAAAGTTAGTTCAGCAAAACTAACCAATACATCTAAAAAGCCTGACATACACATCTTCTAGCCTTACAAAGGAAGGGTATCTCTTAGTTCTTCTTGGCTAAGCTTGGCATGGGAATGATTAATGGATTCAACAAACATTTGGCATCCACTGTGTGTAGAGCAATATCCTAGACCTCATAGAGTTTACAATCAAGTAGATGTTCTGAAAATCTGAGGTTTTATGTCTTGGGCTCTAAGAAGTTGATTTGCTAGCCTTCCACAATAACGGTGAGTATTTACACACAATAGGTATTTACACAACAATTATTTACATCTGTTTTTAGAAGTAGAAGATGACATTTGAACTGAACTTTGAAGGAAGCTAGAAAATTCAGGATTTTGAATTCACAACACTGATTAAAATCATAGATACTTAAGAGCCAAATAGAGTTATGCTGGAGCCAGCTTCTGCTGTCACAGAGCTGATTGTTAAAATTTTCAATGTTGAGCATTCACATTTTGGAAAGTAGCAAATGCTATAAATCAGGTCTTGATTTATTGTTTTGTTGATTCTCTAGACTCAAGAAAGTGATAGAGAAAATGTTCATGTATATTAAACTTAAAAATGTATTGTGTGTACATTTTCCCCCCTCCCCCCATTCTCCCCTTCCCACCTCAGCTGATTGTTAATACAGTTATGAACACATCCTTGGCTGAAGGAGACTTGATTTTTTCTGGCTGCTTGCAGTATTTTCTCCTTGACCTGGGAGATTTGGAATTTGGGAGAGTTCCTGGGAGTTTTCATTTTGGGATCTCTTTCAGGAAGTGATCAGTGGGTTCTTTCAGTTTCTATTTTGCCCTATGAATCTAAAATATTGGGGCAGTTTTCCTGTATAATTTCTCAAAATATAATATCTAGGCTCTTCTTTTGACTCTGGCTTTCAGATAGTCCAATAATTCTTAAATTATCCCTCATCAACTTGTTTTCTGGGTCAGTTGTTTTTCCTATGAGATATTCCACATTTTCTTCTATTTTTTCATTTTTTGACACTTTGTTTTATTGTTTCTTGATGTGTCATGGGATCAACAGCTTCTGCTTGCCCAATTCTAATTTTTAAGGAATTATTTCCTTCAATGAGCTTTTGTACCTCTTTTTCCATTTGGCCAATTTTGCTTTTAAAGTAGTTCTCTTCAGTGAATTATTGTACTTCCTTTTCCATTTGGCCTATTCTTTTTAAGGAGTTCTTTTCTTCAGTAAAATTTTGTGCCTCTTTTACCATTAGACCAATTCTGTTTTTTAAGGTCTTATATTTCTTCAGTATTTTTGTATCTCTTTTACCAAGCTGTTAATTCTCTTTTCATAATTTTCTTGTGTCACTCTCTTTCCTTTTGACAGTTTTCCCTCTACTACTCTAATCTCTTTCTTTAGCTTTTCCAGGAATTCTTATTGGGCTTGGATCCAATCAGCATTTTTTCTTTGAGCCTTTGTTTGTAGCTATTATCACATTACTGTCTTCTTCTGAGTTTATGTCTTGGTCTTCCCTGCCCCCATAGTAGCTATTTTATGGTCATGTTCTTTTTTTGTGGTTGGCTGATTTTTCCAGCCTGTTTCTTGACTTTGAACATTATGTTGAAGTTGGGTTCTGCTTACCTGGGGGTGGGGAGGCACTGTCCCAAGTTCCAGGGCTTCAGGCTTTTTTTTTGTGCTGCTGTTTTCAGAGCTAGTTCTGGGGGTCTGCAAGAATTTGGTGCTTCCATAGTGGTGTGACTAGGGAGAGGTATGATCACTGCTCTCCTGGTCTACACTCTGGTCTTTTACCCTGCTCCCTTGCAAATGTTAGTGCTTCTCTTGGCCCTGGAACTACAACCAGGGCCCCTTCCCTTGTGACCAATCATGAACCCTCTCTGCCCTGGAATTGCAACCCAAAACTGTGTATGGGCAATAGAGTTGCCAGTCAGCACAAGCTGTACGCAATGCCAGCAAAGGGTCCCCAGTAATCTGTATCTGATCAGTCCTCCAACTCCCTTACTGTCTCTTGGCCGAGAGCTCCAGAACCTGTTGCTGTTATAGCTCCACCACCACCCCGCCCCCACGGCTACCTCTAAGGCCCATAGCTGATGCTACTGCCACACTCTGGGCCAACTCCCACAGACCTTTCTTGCCAACCTCTTAAGTTGTCTTACACTGGGAAAAAATGTCTCACCTTGACCTTTTGTTGTCTCTGCTGTTCTAGTGATAGGAGAAATCATCTGGGTGGCTGTCTCTAATCTACCATCTTGACTCTGCCCATCAAATTGGTTTTTATAAAATATCTTTGTCATTGGTAGAGAGTAGATTTTTTTCTATTATACAGATGAAGGAACCAAAGCATAAATAGGGAAAATAAATGACCCTAGATCATTTAATGAGGCAGGAGTAGAAATAAAGACTAAGAATCTCAACCTCTCCCTCTTCCCCCTAAACTGTATTCCTTCTACTTTTTAAAGTTAAGTACAGGCGAAATCCCAGCCCAACAGAATAACAAAGAAGGATTTTGTGTAACAGAACTAGTTCTTTATCCCCAGGAGATGACTGTTGGCCTGGTTATAATGATTCTCTCTACCAAGTAATCTGGTTCAATACATGCTTTCTCCTGACTATTTGACAATCTCTAACAAAAATAACTGATGATATGGTATTTGCAATGGGAATAGGGAGGAGAGAGATGAGCTATACTTTAGCAAAAACACAGCTCTATTGTTCTACAATTAAGTAGTTTACACAATCATCCTTGACTCTCTGAACTTCTCCCTATTTCGTATGTCCCCTAAATTCCTCAGACCACCCACTACAACAAGCATCTCATATAAAAGGGGCCCTAAAAGAGAAAAAGGTGTGGTGTGGCGTGGCCTCTTTGATTTGCTCATCACTTTTCTTTGCTGGATTGGGAGTATATCTTTTCACTTGCTGAACCAATATTAGAGAGTCTAGTCTGTCCTGAGGTACTATAGACTGAAAATGTGATTCCTGGTAATGTGCCCATTATAACCATTTTTGGGGATGTGATTATTATGGGATTTTGCACCTCTGATTAGTTTTTTCCCCAAGACTGCTGGTTTAGAGAATTGTACCTTATGGGTTTATGTCCCAGAGGGAAAAAAAGGATTAGGATGTGAGGAGTTACTATGGAGAGTGGGGAGGAAATGGGAAACAGGGGACAGATGGAATGATAAGGGGTGGGTGCTCCTGAAGCTGTGAGATCTTTAAAAAGTCACTTAAATTCCCTAGGTCTCAATTTTGTCACCTGTAAAATTTAGAGGTTAGAAGAGATGAGCTGTAAGGTCTTTTCCAACTCTGAAATTCTATAACAGATCTTGACTGTATTTGTTGCAAAGTTACAGAAGGGACCCGGCCAAATTGAGACAGGTTCCTGTAGTCTTCTTTAACATGCAGTTACTTGGTGGGTGGGGTGTAGTTTCTTTGATTTTGTAAGTTTTTGGGAAAAGATGTTCAATTTTTTATGAAAAGACTAATTTTGTCTTGGTTGGGAAGTTAGTGTTGGGGGAACTTTGAGCATGTTTTTGAAAATTTCGTGGGATATGTGAGAGTAAAGAGGTCTCGTACAAGCAAACGAAATCCATTTGACATTTGCTCTGGGGGCTTAGGTTAAAGTCTATGGCATTTAAGTCCAGGGTTGCTAGTTCAAATTCTGTTTTAGAACATAAAACATTTTTTTCATCCACCTTGCACATGCTTTAAAGTGGGGATTCACCCCTATAAGAGAGTTATTTATTCCTTCCTTCATCTTGCCTTCATGCCTTAAAGAGATGGCTAGTTAGATGCCACTGACCAGTTTTTTTTTTACTTTGGGGAAATCACTTCATTTTTTCTTAAGTGAAGCATTAGTTTCTTTATCTGTACAGTTATAGAGGGTAGTGTGTGAGTGTGTGTGTGTGAATTATACATATATATATACACACACATACATATATAATATATACACATACATATACATATATATATTTATATACATATAATCCCTGGGTTTCCTTGCCATGCTGTGATTGGCTTGCTAATTTCTATGTTTAATGTTTTTTTCAGTAAATGTGATCCTGGGAAAGAAGCAGTCCAGGATGTTCTAAATATCAGACTTTTCTTTATAGGGGATCTTTGAAATGTGACCTGTGTTTTCTGTTGAAATAGTTTGGGCTTTTGCTGTTCTTTTTTGCCAAATGATCTTTAAGATTATTCTTAGATTTGATATTCATATAAATTCATAAAGAATTTTTTAATACAGAGAGTTGAAGAAAAAGAAGATTTAAGGAGGTGGAGGTGAGAAGGAAGGTTGTTTTAGGCATGGGGACAGTCAAGACAATGGCTTATAGACAGGAGATAGAGTGATGATGCTGTGCTGGGGAATCAATTAACCAATTAACAAGTATTTATTTAGTGCCTCTTATGTTTCAGGCTCTCTGCTTGTGATACAAACACACAGGTGAAAAGGTCTTTCTGCTATTATAGAGTTTATAGTTTATTGAGGAAGACACTATATATATAGTGCAAAGTCATTACTTAAACTTGCAACTCTCATAGGTTTATTCAGAATCATTGGTCACTTCTAGAGATTTTACTATCCTGAGCAATCTCCTTGATTATTTAGTGCTCACTTTTTTCACTTATTAATTTAGTGAACATTTATTGAATATCTTCTGGGCAAGACATTGTGCATAATTATAAAATATTTATTATTGCCTTCGAGGAGCTTGTAGAAAAGAAGGACTTGGGCAAAAATAACTAGGATACAAAGTGTATGTGATAGATGCTATAAAAGAGGTCATTAAAATAGTCATTTATTGAATAATGACAGATTGTGAGGTGCTATATTAAATGTTAGGGGGAAAACAAAAAAATAAGATATGGGTAAACAGTTTTAGGAGCTTATGGTATAGGTGGGGTTACAGAATATATGCCCATGAAGAAACCTGAGGACTCAGTCTATAACGGGGGTTCTTGACCTTCGTTATCTCATGAACCTCTTTGAAAGTCTGGTGATGCCTTCAGAATAATATTTTTAATTAATTGAAGGAATGCTAAGTGTCATTAAGTTAGAGGTTAGTGAAAATAATTACGTATTTTTCCCATCAAGGACTCCTTTACATTTTTCCATAAGTGTTCATGGATCTCTGGCTAAGAATCCTTGGTCTTTAATACGAAAATTATGAACATAATGCTTGCCTACTTCAAAAGAGCCATTCTTCCGCTAAGCAAATTGTAGAGGAGTTTCCATGGCCAGAAATATCTTTTACCTGATGGTTAACATTTGAGTAATGAGCCTCTCAGAACTTAGGTAGTTTGATCATTGGGCAACAGGTGCAGTCCTTTGCTGAATCTGCATTTGAAGTACTGCTGGCTTAGTTTGGAACTGTTGGAGTGGTAGTTCTCTAATGTTTTTGTCTCAGGACTCCTTTTCCCAAAAATTATTGAAGAGCATATAGAACTTTTGTTGTATGGGTTATATATGTATTGATATTTTCTGTAATGAAATTTAAAACTGAGAAAATTTTAAAATATTTTAATTCATTTAAAATAATAAACAAAATAACATATTTTTATGAAAACAACCATATTTTCCAAACAAAATTTTAGTGAGAACAATGCCATTGCTTTATATTTTTTTCAAATTTCCTTAATGTTTGGTTTAATAGAAGATAGCTAGATTCTCATATCTATTTTTGTATTTAATATGTTGGTATTTATTGTTGTGGCTAAAGTATATAAAGAAAATCTGGCCTCATACATTTAATTGAAAAAGGGAGGAGTATTTTAATAGCCTTTCCAAGCTTGGGGGGATGCACCACCTCTGCCACACTAGTACTCCTCCTTCCCCAAGAACCCCCAACCTGGACTGGACTTAGATCTTCAGCAGGCTCTGCATTCCTGCTCAGATCCTCCACTTAATTCCTCCCACCAAGTGAGCCTGGGGCCAGAAGCAACTGCAGCTGTAGTTCTGTAGCTGCTCCACCTCTGCTGCCCCCTAGGTGGTGGCCTAACCACAAACTCCCTGTCCCCAGCAGCTTTTCCCACTAACCTTCTCTGTTGTCTTTGGTGTTTGTGGGTTGAGAAGTCTGGTAACTGCCACAGCTCACTAATTCAGGGTGCTAGGGCACGCTCCGCCCGGCTCCTGGTCTGGTTGGTCCGTGCCGCCCACGCTGAGCTCTGCTCTGCTCCCAGCTCTGTGTGGGATAGACTTTATCCAGAGACCATCCAGGCAGTCCTGGGCTGGAGCCCTGCTTCCCTCTGCTATTTTGTGGTTCTGCAGTTCTAGAATTGGTTCAGAGCCATTTTTTATAGGTTTTTGGAGGGACTTGGTGGGGAGCTCATGCTAGTCCCTGCTTTCCAGCCGCCATCTTGGCTCTGCCCCCCTTTAATAGCCTTTTAACAGAATTGTACATGTTCTTCCTTGATACTCTAACAAAAGGTGATATGATGTAGTTTCTTAAAGATTAGTTGCAATGTAGAATCTGAAATCATATCCATGAATTTTTGTATTGTTACATGATAATCCATTGGTCTATCTTACACAGCGAATGGATTTTTTTACCCATGCATGATTCTGGCACGTCATGCGTTGGTTACTTAGAAAATAATGGTTCACTGAATTATGCAGAACTTCTAATTGTTGATACTTTTCAAATATAATATAAAAAAATCCTAATCATTACTATCAACACCAATCTTATTAGGAAAGTCTTTAAGTATTGGGAAGATGTCAAGTGCATTTTTACAGGCATAGTTTTCCAAAATTCTAATTTTCTCTTGAAAGTTTGGGTTTTGTTTTTGGCATCAGATACCATTGGTTGTTTTCCTAAGTGACAGGCTCACTTTGTTCATTTTGAGAAAATGTGTGCTAAATACCAAAGTCTGAATAACTATAATTTTTCAGTTTTTGTTTCAAGGAAAAATGGTATTTCATGAAAAGAGGCTAGTTCAGCTCACAACTCAAATATTTAACAGCACAGTTTTTTCTTGAGACAACCATCATACTTTAGTATGTAAGAGAACTGTTTTATGCATACTTCCCATTTTGTCATCCAGAATATTAAAAAGATGTATATTCAAGGACTGAGATTTTCAATAATTTTTATTGTTTTATCAATGACATTCTTAAGTGAAACTGCCACAAAAAACAAACAAACTGAACATGTGAAGGTGAAGAATACAATGAATACTAACAGGTACAGTTCCAAGTTACTACCTTGATTTGGGCTAAAGTGCCAGCGATTTTATCCATCATTGCTTTTATATCAGCAGTGCAAATATCAACTCAGGTGTTCCAGGATAAACCATGAAATTAAAAAAAAAACATTAAATACTTTGGATATTTCATCAATACTTGTGTTCATTGCCAAGTATTCACATAAAAGATCTTCTTCAATGAGTAGATGGTGTTGATTCTGGATGAATATAAGTAAAATTGTAAGTCCAGCCACATCTGTAGATTCATCCATTTGTAAGGCAAAAGTGCAGTTTTACAGACAGGATATTAACTCAGTTGTCATGTTTGCAACTAAATCTTTAATTCATAGCCTCTGGAAAACTCTACTGTACACTTGTGAGAGAGAGAGAGAGAGAGTGAAAAAGGCAAATACAATCTTGGTATTATTATAAAAATAGTTTTGACCTTAAAGAACCCCTCAAAGGGTCTTGGCAACCCCCAGATGTCTCTGGACCCTACTTTGAAAACCAATACCATAGAGAAACATGATGGTGGCCTCCATGCCACACTGAGGCACCAGAGAAGGATTTTGATGGGACATGAATAGATGATTTATTAATATTTATTGATAATAGTTCTATTACAAACAAAAAGAGAGACAACGTGGCAGAAAGGATACCATGCCTAGAGTCAGGGCACCTGGATTAAATTCTATTTCTGGTTCTTTCTACTTATATGACCTTAAGCAAGTCACTTTGAGCGAGTCTCTGAGACTCAGTTTCCTGTGCTGTAAAATGAGGGTGTGGCACAAGATAGCCTCTATGATCCCTTCTAGCTCTACCTCTATGGTCCTTTACTCTTTTTCTTGGTTTTTTTTTGAGATTTTTTATTTTTAGTTTATAACACTCAGTTCCACATAATTTTGAGTTCCAGATTTTCTTCCCCCACTCTCCGTCCTCCTTCCCGAAGAGGGCATGGAATCCAATATATCTTCTACCTATAACTTCGTATTAAACTTATTTACACAATAGTCAAGTTGTAAAGAAGAATTATGCCCAATGGAATGAATCATGAGAAAGAAGAAACAAAACAAAAGAAAAAAAATAAAGTAAAAAAAGGGCAAGTGTAAAGTGTGCTTCAATCTACATTCAGTCTCCATATTTCTCTGGATGTAGATCACTCTCTCCATCATGAGTCCTTTGGAGTTGTCTTTGCACCTTGTATTGCTGAGGAGAGCAAAGTCTATCAGGGTTAGTCATCACAGAATCCATATATCTGTGGTTGTGTATAATGTTTTCCTGGTTCTGCTCTGCTCACTCAGCATTATATTGTGTGGGTTTTTCCAAGTTATTATGAAGTCTGTATCATCCCCATTTCTTATAGCACAATAGTATTCCATTACATTCATATACCACAACTTGTTCAGCCATTCCCCAATTGATGGGCATCTCCTTGATTTCCAATTCTTTGTTATTACAAAAAGAGCTGCTATAAATATTTTTGTACGTACTGGTCTTTTTCCCACTTGTGTGGTCTCTTTGGGATACAACCCTAGAAGTGGTATTGCTGGATCAAAGGGTATGAACATTTTTATAGCCCATTG
>CM053624.1:133930847-133969266 GCA_028646595.1 Phalanger gymnotis
AGAAGCATGAAAAGGTAAACAAGAAAGAGAAATCACAAGGGGCTTACTAAAGTTGAACTGTTTTGTTTACATTCCTACATGGAAAGATGATGTGTATAATTCAGGAGACCTCAGTATTAGGGTAGCTGAAGGGAATATACATATAGACAGGCAGAGGGCACAGGGTGAGTTGAATATGAAGGGATGATATCTAAAAAATCAAATTAAGGAATGAGAGAGGAATATATTGAGAGAGGGAAAAAGGGAGAGATAGAATGGGGTAAATTGTCTTGCATAAAAGTGGCAAGAAAAAGCAGTTCTGTTGGGAGGAAAGAGGGGGCAGGTGAGGGGGGATGAGTGAATCTTGCTCTCATCAGATTTGACCTGAGGAGGGAATAACATACACACTCAATTGGGTATCTTACCCCATAGGAAAGGAGTAAGGAGATAAAAAAGGGGAGACAATAGAAGGGAGGGCAGATAGGGGGAGTAGGTAATGAGAAGCAAACACTTTTGAAAAGACACAGGGTCAAGGGAGAAAACTGAATAAAAAGGGATAGGATAGGAAGGAGCAAAATGTAGTTAGTCTTTCACAACATGAGTATTGTGGAAGGGTTTTGCATAATGATACATGTGTGACCTATGTTCAGTTGCTTGCCTTTTTAGGGAGGGTGGGTGGGGCGGGAAGAGGGGAGAGAATTTGGAACTCAAAGTTTTAAAAGCAGATGTTCAAAAAAAATTTTTTTGCATGCAACTAGGAAATAAGATATACAGGCAATGGGGCATAGATTTATCTTGCCCTACAAGAAAGTAAGGGAAAAGGGAATGGGGTGGGGGGGAGTGGGGTGACAGAAGAGAGAGCTGACTGGGGAATGGGGCAATCAGAATATATGCCATCTTGGAGTGGGGGGAGGGTAGAAATGGGGAGAAAATTTGTAATTCAAACTTTTGAAAATTAATGCTGAAAACTAAAAATATCAAATAAATAAATAATAATTTTTAAAAATGTATGGGCATACAATTGGGCAAAATAATTCCTCTTCATGAGAGGTGAATTCACCCTTTTCTTTTTTGATATTGATAATTTGATTTTCTTCTTTCTTTTTTTAATCAAATTGACCAAAGGTTTATCAATTTTATTGGTTTTTTCATAAACTAAATAATCTAATTCTAAAGAATGAGTGCGCCAAAGAACAAATCATAGAAACAATTAATAACTTCATTCAAGAGATTGACAATAATGAGACAACATACCAAAACTTATGGGATACAGCAAAAGCAGTTCTTAGGGGAAGTTTTATATGGGAGAGTTCATCCCATTCACATTCACAGTTATGATTACTATCTGTGTCTTTTTCTCCATCCTACTTGCCCCCTGTTAATGCTTTTATTTCTCACTTTCCCCTTCCACTCCTCAAAAAGATTTGCTTTTGACCACCACCTTCCTTAGTTTACCCTCCCTCTTGAATTCCCTCCCTTATCTTACCATTTTCCACTTGCTACTTCTTCCCTCCCTTCTGACCACCCTCCTCCCTTTTTTCCCTTTTGCCTCCTACTGCCTATAGGACGCGGTAGATTTCTATACTTATCAGGGTATGTTATTCCCTTCTTGAACCAAATCCGATGAGAGTAAAGCTCAAACACTGCTCTTCTCCCTCCCTTCTTTCCCTCTACTATAATTTGTTTTTGTGCCTCTTCATTTTATGTAATTTACCCTTTTCTATTATCTCCTTACCTCTTCTCCTATAACTCTACCTTTATATCTCTTAATTATGTTTTTTATCCTTATATCAGTTATTTTATACAGACATCCATAGTCTATGTGTATCTCTTTCAATTGGCATAATAACTGTACTATTCTCAAGGTTGACATATATACATATGTATATATAAAGTATATATACATATATAAAGTATATATACATATATATATACATATATATGTATATATGTATATATATATGTATATAAAACATCCACAAGATGATATAATCCCATATCAAGATGTAAGTAATTTGCCCTTATTCATTAATAAGGTTTGTGGGGGTTTCCCCCCGTTTACCTTTTCATATGTCTCTTGAATTTTGTATTTGAAGATCAAATTTTCCATTGAGTTCTGGCCTTTTCATCAGGAAGGTCTGGAATTCCCTTATTTCATTGAATGTCCATCTCCTTGCCTGAAAAACTATGCTTAATTTTGCTGAGTAGTTGATCCTTAGTTGTAGTCCCGGCTCCTTTGCCCTTCAGAATATCATATTCCAACTTCTCCTGTCATTTAATGTAGAAACCTGAAAGATCCTGCGTGATCCTTACTATAGTTCCACGATATTTGAATTGTTTCTTTTTGGCTGCTTGCAGTATTTTCTCCTTGACTTTGTAATTCTGAAATTTGGCTACAATATTTCTTGGTGTTTTCAATTTGGGATCTCTTCCAGGGGGTGATTGTTAGATTCTTTCAATGAATATTTTACCCTCTGGTTCTAGGACCTCTGGGCAGTTATTTTCAATAATTTCTTTGAAGACACTGCCAAGGCTCTTTTTTTTCATTGTGGATTTCTGGTAGACCAATAATTTTTAAATTGTCTCTCCTGGATCTGTTTTGCAGGTCAGTTGTTTCTCCAATCAGATATTTCACATTTTCTTCTATTTTTTCATTCTTTACATTTTGTTTTACTACTTCTCGATGCCTCATAGAGTCATTAACTTCCACTTGCTCAATTCTAATTTTTAATTAGTTGCTGTGTTCATTTTGCTTTTGAGTCTCCTTTTCCAATTGGTTGATTTTACCTCTCAGGGTGTCATTTTCTCTATTTAGATTCTGAATTTCTGTAGCCATTTCGCCAATCTTATTTTTTAAGGATTTGATTTCGTCAGTGATTTTTTCCCCCATTTTTCCCATTTTTTTTTCTTTTACTTTCCTAATTTGGTTTTTAAAATCCTCTTTTAACTCTTCCAGTAATGCTTTTTGGGCTTGAGACCAGTTCACATTTCCTTTTAAGGTATCAGATGTGGGTATAGTGTCATTTCTATCCTCTTCCAAATTGGTATTTTGATCTTCCCTCTCTCCATAAAAACAATAAATGGTCCTTGGTTTTTTTTTGTGTTCTTCTTCATGTTGGTTAGCTTTTTTCCTGGCTTTACGGTGAATTTCTGCTTTTGGGGCTCAGGGCTCACTGTCCTAGGTTTCTTGTTCTGGGGATTGTGAGTCTAGTTACTGACTTTGTGTATTATAGCCTTCAGTTTCCTGAGGTTTGGGGGAGGGGTCTGGCTGCCTGAAATCTCCTTTTCCCCTGGGGCTGCTCTCCAGCACTGTTGCTCTTCAGCAATGGTCTCAGCTGTTTCTTGTCTGTGCTGGTGTCTGCCACTTCCCCAGGCTGTGCGAAGATACATCTGGTCTCCTGGTGTTGACCCCTGCTGGCTCTGCCCCTCTGGGACTCAGAAACTTCCACTGCCCTGCCACTGAAGCCCCACTTCTGTCTCCTCTATTCCAGCATTTTTTCTGAGGAATTCTGTGGGTCAGGGAGGGATAAGAGCCATTTATCTGGTCATTATGTCTCCTGGAAGTTCAAGAAGATGTGTTTCAAACCTTTGGGAGGTGTTGCGCTGCTGCTGCCTCTCGTCGCTTCGACAGACTCCCATTCTGTGTTGAGAGGCCTGGAGGTCTCTGCCGGTTTCATGTGCCCAGCTTTCTCCCAGCCTGGATGGCTGGCTGGTTTCTGCAGCTGCTTCAGCTTTGGTGCTGTCTGGTGCCCCTTTACTCTTTTGTACTTGTATTTAGGGGATACAGAATGTGGTACAGTTCATCAGGGAGGTTTCCTAGAGGAGCTGAATTTTGAAGGTTTTGGAGGAAGGAATAGATCTGCATTGGCAAAAGGGAAGGAATTAGGTATCCAGGTAGTTCTTTATTTAACTTCTATTCCAAGTTCCACTTTGTGGGCTCTAACTAAATCTTGGCTTTCTTCCCCCTCCTATTACAGGATTGGTATGTAGGCCGAAATCTCCACTTAGAGCACACATGTTCACTTTTAGATTTGGGTGTTTGGGGCAGATGAGGTTGGCTGACTCCAGCTGGTTCCCAGCTTTATTAAACTGGATTCCAAATAATAGCCACTTGGTATACCTTTTGTCAGCTCATTAGTGAAGTGAGGGATTTTGGATTTAGTGTAGTAACCTTGAACTATGCAGCTGGGAGTGGAAAGAATGTAGAATTTAGTATCAGGAGACCTGGGTTTGAATTCTAGTTCCAACATATTAATGAACTGTATGATGGGGAAGTCACTTTACTTCTTATGAACCTCATTTTTCCTCATCTGTAAAACTGATAATAATTTTTGAAATACCTGCTTCATAGCATTGCAAGAAAAGACCTTTGTAAACCTTAAAACATACATAGAAATATGATAACTTGTTATTACTACTCTGAAGCTATTCATTTTCTGGACACTGGTGTCTGAATTGGAACAAGTATTATATCTTGTCTTCCTTGTAAAACTAGAGAAAACACAGAAATCTTAGAGTTGGGAGGCATCTAAGTCAAACTTACCCAAAGCAGTAATCATGTCTAAAAGACTCCCTTCCTCTTACCACCCCGCCAAATGATAATTCAGCCTCTCTTGAAAGAATATATTTTGGTGTCAGCTTTGTGTTGTATGTCAGGAACCAGGAAACCTTTTTCCTCCAGTGGGCCTAGCATGTTGTAGTAAACACCCACATAAAATTGCTTCTATTTTTCTTTCCTTTGATCATCACCCCCAAAATCTTCACTGTGCTTCCTTTTTCTGGTTCACAGATCGACTCCCTGCTCAACATAATTGTGATGTACAGTGCTCCTCTGATGCCTTTTTAATCTATTAGTGTCCAGGCAAACACAATCTCCTTGAGAGCAGGGATTGCTTCGTTTTTATCTTTGTATTCCCAACACCTAATGCAGTACCTAACATGTGGTAAGTGTGTAATAGAAGCTGGTTGAATTGAATCAAATTAACTTAAAATGTAAAGTTGGAAGAGGTGATAGAAATATCTAGTCCAAGCCTCTGATTTTACAAATGTGGAGAGGCCCAGAAATACTAAGTGATTTGATCAAGTTTATATGGGTATTATGGGGTAAAACTGGGTTTCAACTCACATATTCAGAATCTGGATCCAGTGTCTTTTCCACTGACTTTGATTCCCACGTTAATTCTGTTTATACAGGTACACTCCTCTGTTGATTATGTTCCAGACATAAATTGCTTCTCACCAGGTCTCAATGTTATCCCATCAAGAGGCAGCAGAGCTTAGTAGATAAAGAATTAGCCTTGGCATGAGCAACACCTGGGTTCAAGGCCTGGCCTATCTGATGCTAGGCAGGTGACTAAACCTTCCATTCAGGCTTCAAGCCACTCTCTGAGATTTTATATTGCAGAGAAGTTTCTCATCTGCCTTGGTGGAGAATTTTCTTCACCAGTAGCTCCCTACCCTAATGAAATCATGGGTTTGTTTTTAAAAATGTCTCAGTGATACCTAATATCATCACAATAAGATTCTTGCCTGATGACTTCAGTTTCATTTTATATATTATTAATACAGTGCAGCTTGGCACATAGATATTTAAGAATAGTTTCTGATCACCACTGAACATCTCTATTGTCGTTCTTCCTCCTCTGTCATGGCTGCTGCTTTCTAAATCATCTGCTTAGCAGCTGTATCTTGGCCATTTCCTCTCACACTCCCCTTTCAGTTTAAAGTCCTCTTAATTGGATCAGCCAGTCTCCAGGCAAATACATTCTTCCTGACCCCCTCCTTAGATTCACTGTGTCCCTGGCTACAAGCCCATCATTCCTGCATTCTAAGCCATGATCCAGAAAGCCAAATCTTACTCTCTAACACCACCTTCTTAGCCAGGTGTTCATTCCCCATATCTTACTTTTTCTCCTAAATTCTCTACCTTGTATTAAGAGCAGTGATGAAAGCACAATGCCTCTCTGCTCTTGAGTCCTTCGGTTTCTCGTCTAGGATATCATAATCCCGAGAGGGTCTTTTCAGACTCCTCTCGAAGTACCATTCATTCATTCTCACATGAATCATTAGCAGTTGGGTTGGGTAAAAGTCCATGGGCTTGATTACTCTTAAGAAGCTCTCAGTCATATCCTGGATGCATTCTCAAAGAAGGCAGCATATTTACCAACTAGGTATATTAGTTTCTTAAACATCTTTCTCCATACTCTCAACAGAGGATTCATAAGATCATAGATCTCAAGTTCAGAGGGGCAATAGAGACACCAACTAGGTATATTAGTTTGTCAAACATCTTTCTCCATACTCTCAACAGAGTATGCGTAAGATCATAAATTTCAAATTCAAAGGGGCTATAGAGACACCAACTAGGTATGTTCATTTGCCAAACATCTTTCTCCACACTCTCAACAGAGTATTCACAAGATCATAGATTTCAAGTTCAAAGGGGCTATAGAGACACTAACTAGGTATATTAGTTTGTCAAACATCTTTCTCCATACTCTCAACAGAGTATGCATAAGATCATAGATATCAAGTTCAAAGGGGCTATAGAGACAGCCTAATCCAACTCCCTTATTTTTACAGATGAGGAAACTGATACCCAGAGAAATTGAGTGAAATCTCCAACATCACAGTTAATCATAGGTTGAGACAGAATTTGAACTTGGGTCTTCTGAGGCTAAAACCCTCACATCTCGCTATATTATTCTGTCCCCCTAAACACAAATCTCTTCTCTAAGGGATGCCTTTGCTTTTTGTGTCATTTTGGGGACACAAAAAGGAAGGGAGGGGACATTTGTAGGTTTTTTTTAGTAGCGCATAAGAAGATGCTTCTTTAGAATGTCCAAGCAGATCCTTTGTACAGATTAGAAACATGAAGACTTATTTCCGCAGGTCACAGGCGAATAGAACCTTGTGAGGCATACAGTTAACTAGGTTACAGTTTTCTCACTTTTGGTCTTGTATTTCATATTTTCATAGATTTAAATTTGGCAGGAGACCTCTGTCACCCGGTCCAGAGTCCTCATTTTACAAATTAGGAAGCTGAATCCAGAGAGGTTATGACTTGCTTAAGGTCACACAGTGATGGAGATAGCATTTGAAACCAAGTCCTGAGAGTCCGAGTCCAGGACTCCATTCCAAAAAAGCTTTCCTATATTGGAATAGGCTTCCCTGCCCTTTATCTTAAGACTGGTTTTTGTTGTTTGCTTTTGCATTGCTTTTCTGTTCTTTTGATTTGAACATTCCCCTCCTCCCCTTTGCTTTGCTCTTTTATCTCTTTTTATCTTTTTTGACTGTCCCTGTTATTACCAGGCTAGGTGCCTTTCTAATTTAACACTTAGTACAACTCTGTCAGTGGAGGATTCTGCTCTGTACCAGGTCTGTGACTGTAAGGCAATTCACTTTACTTGTTAGATTCCATTTCCTCACCTGTAGAAAGAGGGGAGTTGGAGAAGGAGATCTCTGAGGTCTTTTTAGCTCTATGATTCCGTACTCGTTCTCCCACTGCAGTAGTTAAACAAGTGGGCTCCTGAGAAAGATGTTTATTCAGTCATCCCAAGATGTTCTCAATATCAGACTTCTCTTCCACAAATCTCCTGAAAGTAACTGGGACTTTGAGTGTTGTCATGGGGTAAGCGAACTCAACTCTGTTGTGAATTGTATTGGTTTTATGAGCAATCCTTCACGTGACAGGGATTCTAGATCGGCTGGTCATGCTTGGATTGCCACTGAGGCAATATGGTTTAGGTGACTTTTTATAGAATCTAGGATCACAGGATTGAGAGCAGCCCCCCGCCCCATTTTATTGAGTATACCGCAGATGGTGAAGTGATTTGCCTGAGGACACAGAATTAGTAAGTAGCGGAGTCAGTATTGGAACTCAGGACTCATTCCAAACACATGGCACCATGTTGCCTGCTGTTTGCAAGAATATTCTCAGGCCGAGTCACTGACTCCTAGTAGGGGTCTGGCTGTCTGCAGCTTATCCAATAAAATCAGACTCCTTTGGGATCAATTGAATGAGTCTTGGAATTTAGATGAAACCCCAGGAAGACCCTGAACTGGCTTCTGAGGATCTGATAATACACTCAATTAGAAGGGGGCCTAAGAACTCCTCAGACATGGAATCTTTGTAGCTGTGATTTATTTTTAAAGGAGCATAATTATAAAGTTGAAGGCCAGTGAATCATCAAATGTGCACATACCTAAGATAGAGGAAATGGTTTACGGGTCAAGGTCCTCACCCTCCCTTTTTTCTTACGTCATGTTCGGTGCTGCCAGTAACTTTGAAGGGAAGCTTAATTCCAAGCAGAGTCCCAAGTTTCTGCTTTCTTTCCACCTAAACCCTAAAGGGCCCCTCTCCTCTCTTGCTTCTCCTAAGTCCCTTGCTTCTTAAACCATATTTTAGGTATTCATCACCCAATAATTTTCTCTTAGTAGGTTTTGAAATTTACTATAGAACACGAATCCAAAGAATTCTGAAACCACTATCCCCAATACCTTTCCATTTTGTCACAGGTAAATTAGTTGATATTTCAGTAAGCTTTTTTTTTAACTTAGTGCTAACAAGAATCCTACCCATAGGCATTCTGTAATCAAATCAATCACAGTTAAGTATTTACTTTATGCCAGGAATTGCGCTAAGCATTGGGAATACTACAAAAATTTAAAAGAAAAAATCCATCCCCTCAAGCAGCTTATATTCAAATGATGAGGGATGGATTAATATGTAAATAAATAGGCATATACAATATACTTATGGAGTAGATAGTACCATTTTGTGAGGTTAATGAGGAATACGATCTTCCCAGCCCACTAATAGGCCTCACATGGAGCCCATTAAGGGAAGCTTGCTTAGGGGAAAGCTTGCTTATAGGAAGGCCTCCACACCTTTTGGTACTAAGCTAATTAGGCACTGAGTCAGGAGGGTTGTGATGACTTCTTGCTCTTAGCCTATTAGCCAAAAGAGTGTATATTCTGAGAGGTGAGCTTTTGCTTTGGGGGCTCACTTATGAGAAGGACTTTGTGATTCCCTGCTTGAGACTGAGTGGCCGTACGTTCAGAGGTAAAGGCTTTCTCAATTCAGTGGTGGATGTAAAGTACATAGCAGTATTGCTTTGACTCAGGCAGTAGAGCCCTGTCTGTTGGCCTTTATTTCTCTGCTCTGTATTTTCTCTGTTTGTATTTTATGTAATTAAAGAAGATCGTTGACCCCTGCAACAGCTGTCTTTCCTAGTAAAGCAGATAAGAACCTGCACTAGCAGCCATTGTGGGTATGCTTGTGTGGCTACCATTACATATTTTCAACTAACTCTTCTCTGTTCCCACAGCTTGTATAATAGCATAGAGCTTCATTCCATCCTGCTTGTCCTGCTGCAATAGCTCTCTGATAAATCTTCTTGCTAACATACACTTTCAGTTTCAATTCACCCTTCACACCCCTGCCCAGTTAATCTTCCCTAGTTATATACACTTGGTCACATCATTTTTTTTTTCAAAAACCTGTGGTCAGTACTTTTGCCTGATTTTTAAGACCAGCTTATCATGTTTGTCCTTTGTTTTCGAAGAGGACCATGACATCAGGAAAATGATGACCTGACTTGCAGTTGACTTTGATTTGAGTGAGGGAGGCTCTGCCTCCTACAATTCCCCACCATGTTTTCTATGCTATAAATAGAACAGATACTCTGTCACTGAGTGTCCCTGCAGTCTATACCACACACTTTCCAGCCTGCGTGTCTTTGCTCACACTGTTCCTGATGTGTGGAATTCCTTACTTAATCTCAGAAAGCCCAATCCCAAGCCCGTCATCACCTTCATCAAGCCTTCCCCAATCACTATGGTTGGTTATAATCTCTCTTCTTTACCTCACATCATACTTTGCTTATAGACTTACTGTGAATTATTTTGGATTATAGCTTTACATATGGTAATGGAATATGCATTTATATAGCATCTGCTGCATTCCAGGCATTGTGATAAGTGCTTCACAAATATTATCTCACAACAACCCCAAGGTAGATGCTGCTATTATCTTTCTCCTCCACCCCCACTTTATAGTTGAAGAAACTAAGGCAAACAGAGGTTAGATCAGTTGCCGAGGTTTGTACAGTGTCTGAGGGCAGATTTGAAATCGGGTCTTCCTGACTCCAGACACAGGGCTCTATCTGCTCTGCCACCTGGCTTTATATCATGTGTGCATATTTATATATTCTATATACACATAGATATACATATATAAGCATACACATGTGGCTGACAGCACATGCCTTGTTTCTGCATTTATAGTCCACCATTTACGTGAGGAGAGGCAGGAGGGTTGCTTTACCCTCAGACCTCTGAAATCTGATTGGTCATTGAATCGATTAGAGGATGGAGCTTTTCAGTGAATGAATGAAAAAGCTCTATAAGCATTTAGTTTGTGAAAAGCACTCTGCTGAGCTCTAGGGATGGAGAAGAGAAAAACAAGACAGCCCCTGCTTTCAAGGAGCTCACATTCTAATAGGAAGAGATGACTCATTTAGGGGTTTGAGAATGCAATTCAAATGGAAAGACTCCCGTGGTCCTTAGGGTAAAGAGGTAAAGCAGAGGTAACACATCTTCTCTTCTACTATTGTTGATAAAATATCCATTTATGATGTTGGACCATTTGAAAGTGCCAGGGACTTTGATGACAAGAATTTTCCCAGTTTTCAGTTTTTACTTTGAATTGTTGAATATTGAATTATTATTCTCATGTAAATCCACTCTCTCCTCCCCACATTCTGTTTACTTTGTTCCATATCACATGATGCAGGACTTCCCAATTTTCTTTAAATTCTTCATCTTCATTACAAAGAGATCAAGATTCCTTCAGCCATTCCCTGGTTCATGGGTACCCCTTTTCTTTCATTTTCTACTACAAAATGCTAGCATATCTTCTCTTCAAGTTAAGGCCTTTTTCATTTGCATATTTTGGGCAATGAGTCAAACTTCTTAGATACTTTGTAAGACAGTCTTGTTTACCATAAGTGGATTTGCCACAGACCTTCCCCTCCCTGGGTAGCTTGGTGAGACCCCCTCCCACACCCCTACAGCCCAAGCAGCCTCAGTGCCTGGTCTCTCGCCTTTTCTCCTCCCGCTTTCCCATCCCCCAAAAGCAGGATCAGCTTCAGTGCCTGGAGCAGAGGACCCCTGGCTCAGCTTCTGCCCCTGCCATGGCCTACCAGAGCCTGAGCCCAGTGGGTGTGGGCATCCTGCTGCCCTGCCAGCCTGCTGGGGAGTTGAATTTGCATAATGTATTCTTATGGGAAAATGAGAACTGTCTGTATAATGTGGCTAAATATTTAGCTATATACATTATTTTCAGATTTTTTTGATGCTATAGATCTCCTTATTCACTGAAAATAATTTCCTACACCAATTGTAAGATATGTTAGAGCATCCCTGTTTTTAGTGAAAAACTGTTTATACAACTCAACCGTATTCACATTTTCTGTCATTTCAGTAAAGTATCAATTTTAAATACTCAAAATTGAATATCAGTTTTAAGTTCCTGTTTAGAAATGAACCAGCATTTTTAGGCCTTACCTCCTAGGGTCAACAAAGGTGTCTACGATCCAGAAATCATGGTATAGTAGCAGAGTTCTTTGCTAGTTAATAGTATCAGACTTCTATGTAGCTGGACTACATACTCCTGAAGAATGTATCCTGCACTCCAGTGTACCATCTCTGCACCAATATTGTGGTAAGGCCTGATTCATTGGGGTTCAAGATGTTGCAGGAAACTTAAACGAACCAGTCTTTTTCCTAGGGAAGGGACATTCCGACCCTAAGTAGGGCTTGTTGGGAAATGGGCATTGAATATCTTTTCTCTAATAGGCCAGAATTCTGAGAGATCAGGCTAGTGATTTAGGGCTATAATCTCCACTTAAACCCAGCATGGGACTGTGGGGAAATCATATACTCTGCCTATACCATGTCCGTTCACAGTTATTGGTCATCTCCCCCATTAGAATGGGAACATCTTGAGGGCAGGGACTAGTTTTTTTTTTGGTTGTTGGTGTTAGTGCTCCCACGTAATAAATGTTTTATAAATGCTTAAATACTCTGTTATCCTCCATTTAAATAGTTGTTTGTTTTTTTTAAAGATTTTTAGATCTTCTACAGTCTGGGATTTTTACTAACTCTAAGCCTCTTTAAAAGAGAACATTCTGGATCAAAAGACAGCCTATAAAAAGTTGTGACTTTCATGCCTAAATGTAAAGCATTGTTTTAAATTTTAGGAATGAAATAGACCATACACTTCAAAGGGCAGAGAGATAAGGTTGAGAGGCTAATTAGGTAAATTTAATTACATCATCTGATTGGAAGACAGGATAGCAGCTCCTCTGAGAGTGTGAGCAACCCTGATGAACTGGGGGGCACATCTGTCTCCTTTTCTTCTAACTCTGATAATGGAGAATTAGCTGATTGGTTGGGGTGGAGTGCAGGAAAGGGGGTACAGGGCTTTTGTCTCAGAATGCCAGTTGCAGATAAGATTCTTTGACAAGGGCATTTCAGATATTAATAGAAGAAAAGCTGTAGGTTGTCACACCAGATGAAGTTGCTAAATTATCCTTACCTCTGATCAAGTCCTGGAAGGAAGCCATAACTTTAGGAAAAGCTTAGGAGTTTATGCCGTGGTGAAGTGTTGAAAGTTAGTGAATGTGTCTGTTTGGTGGAGCCTAGGCAAGTCACCTAGGCGCTCTGGGTCTCTGCTGTCCTAGGGGATGTTCAAATGCCTCTGACGATTCTAAGATTCTGAGGTCTCTGTATCAGGTCCTTGGATCTCTTTAAATCTTGCTCTTGGGTATCATCTATCAATCATTACCATGGTTGAGTAATACTTGGCTAAGGAATTGCTGTGTTCCAGGCCTTGTACTGGGCCCTGGGTTGACAAAGGGTGTGTGTGTGTGTGTGTGTGTGTGTGTGTGTATCTTTGGTGAGAGAATCTCTATGTGGGGGGGAAAGCTAAATAAAAATAGCACATAGTTATTGCTGAATTAATGGTAGCAGGCTTGAAAATCTGTAAGGAAAGATTAAAGTAGTCTGCGGCTCAACTGGTGAGAACATTGGGCTTTGAAGGATAGCACTGACAAATTCAGATTCAACTAGTATTAATTGAGTGCCTCCTCTATAAAAGGCACTCTGTATACACAATGGTAAGACATCATGCCCTCTTAAAATGCCTTCTGTAGTAGAGAGGAAAAACAATTACTGAGTTTTTGGGGAGGCAATCAGGGTTAAATGATTTGCCCAGGGTCATACAGATAGCAAATGTCTGAGGCTGGATTTGAACTCAGGTCCTCCTGACTCCAAAGCCAGTGCTCTATCCACTGTGCCACCTAGCTGCCCCCTACACTGCTATTTAATATATAAATATTCTTTGTTTTCACTGACAGGGGCATTCTCTTTATCCATACACAAGTTGTAACAGTCTTTAACTTCATAGATGGTTTTTGAAAACTGCCATGGCTATTGCCTTGCTGTGGCAAATGTCCTGTGTTGAGAGGTTTTGACTTAAAGGTCAGATGGCTAGTTCATCACCAGATCTGTATCTGAAACATTTCCAGACTAGTTGAGTCAGCCAATGCTTTGGCCAGAATTTGAGAATCCAGTCATCTCTCTGCCTTGATATCACAGGATAGCATTAGTGGAAGAATTACACAAATAACTATGGTTGACTACAAGATAAGCAGAGAAATAGAAGACAGCATAGTTATGGGAAGGCACAGAAGCAAAATATATATAATATATTTGGGGAACAATGGATGGAGTATATGGAGGACAAGGGTTTGTATTTGGGAGGAGCCATAGATAAAAAGCTGGAGAAGTAAATTAGGGCTAGAATGCCGAATGCCTTGAATGTCATGAAATGGAGTACTAGTTAACGTTTATGCTTGCATGTTTTAATCAAGAGGTCTATTCCCATAGAAAATGGATAAGTGAATGGAGAAATAGGCTAATCTCAGTTAACTCACATTGGCTCTAGCTAATGTTACTACATGGCCATTGCCCAAATGTCACCACGCAGCTTTTCAAAATGACAGGAAGAGTACCTCAGAGGAAGTAAAACTGTCTTCAGAGTGCTGGCCCTCAAATTCCAAAAGGCTTATAGAGGTGTCTTACATGTAAATAAATTTCTGTTGCATAGAGCCTTTTCTCCAACCACCGGCTCCATCTTGCCTTGCCTACTCTTCTGTATGAATACTTGGCTAGCTCACTCACCTCTGCTCTTGACACACCCTTCTTATTGACTAAATCCTGGCTCACACTGAGCTTGCTCAGCTGTGCCTTTGACAGACCCTTTTGGCTGACCTGGTTTGAACCTGGCTTGTTTGACACCACCTCTGGTATTCTATTCAGAGTGGAAGAGGATTCTGTGCTACTTCTGTCATGGATCCTCTGGGAATGAAACCAAGTACTATCTAGGGGCAAACCCTAGAATATCTGCACACTGAGGATTGATTTCTTTGTTGCAGAGTATCATTAATAGGAATAGTTCAATAATAAATATCATTCATGTAGCAATTCGCAGCTGGTAAATTGCTTTCTCGTTGGATGATTAAAGATTTAGGGAATTGTGCCTTTCTTGAAAGGAGGTTTGGCTGTGGATTTTTATAACAAGAAGAGACTTTAGCTATTATCTAGTGCAAACGGTTTATTTTATAGGTGGCTAATCTGAGGCCAAGGAGGATAAGTGACTGTTCCAAATTTAAATAGCTAAATGTAAGGTGCTGATGATAAAGAGATAGAATCCAGGTATTGTGATAATCTGTGCAATGTTATTTTTACTGTACTGTTTACTGTCTCCCTTAATGAAATTTGCAAAAGTCGAAGGTGGAGTCTTTACATTTTGTTAGTTTGCACAATTTGTTATCCTGTTCCTAGGTGAGAGATATACTGTCAGCTCATCTTTTTAATGCCATATTTATAAAAGATAGGCATCAGAATCCTGTAGCTTGGGGCTTCTGACATTTCATGATCAGTCATTTCTTAGATTGAATGTTTCAATAAAATTTTCATTTCTGAAGATTATTATTCACATATCAATCAGCAGACATTTATTAAGTGCCTACTCTATGCCAGATACTATGCTAAGTGCAGCAGTTACAAAGAGGCAAAAGAAGGTCCCTGCCCTCAAGGAGCTTACAGTCTAATGGGGGATACAACATGCAAACAGATATATACAAAGGAAGCTATATACAAGATAAATAGGAACAAATTGACAGAGAGAAGACACTAGAATTAAGAGAGGCTAGGAAAGGCTTCCTGTAAAAGATGAGAATTTAGTTGAGACTTAAAGGAAGCTAGAGAAGACAGTAGGCAGATTTGAGGTGAGAGAACATTCCAGGCATGGGGGAAAGCCAGAGAAAATGCTCTGAACCAAGAGATAGAGTGAGATGGAGTGTCTTGTTCATGTACACCTTGGAGATAAGTGTCGTTGAATCAGATATTATGTGGCTGGGCATAGGATGGAGCTAGATTATGAAATGCTTTGAATACCAAACAGCATTTTGTATGTGGTCCTGGAGGCAATAGGGAGCCCCTGGAGTTTATTGAATAAGGGAGTGACATGGTTGGACCTGTATTTTAGGAAAATCACTTTGATGGCTGAATGGAATTGTCTGGGAGTGAGGTGATGAGTGCCTGCACTAGTGTGGTAGTGGTGTCAGAGGAGAGATGTGGCAGAGGTGAAATCACTGCCATGCCTCATCATGGTGTGGAGGTGATCCTGGGTTCTTAAAGGCTATGTCAGCAGAATGTCAAGAATATCAGGCTATGTACCAAGCTGGAAAGGTTTTAAGTATGGCCTGGTTAATGGACTGTGTGGCTGTTGTCTGAGGCAAGGATCTGCATAGCTAAATTTGAAGAAACTAATCACCAGATTGTCCAAGAAGTGATGCATCCTTTGACCACAGCAACTTTTGTAGATGATTTACCAAGTTGTACAAGTGTTACAAATTACATAGTAGAGGGAGTCTTCACAAAGATAAAAACCAAAGATTCTTAATGTATTTGCTCATAAATAGGAGTCATTTACCTTTATCATTATTTTCCTCCTTTGTGAATATTTTCAAGGAGGCACCATTTTCAAAGATGGTACTAGTCAGAACTTTTGACATTAGGAAATGCCTGGTATGATATATGAGAGACATGGGGAACCCCGGGATTGGTAAGATTTCAGGAAAGTATCTCCAACTGCATTTCAGATGCTTGGATTTTGTGTTTTGCCAAGCGCTTTTCCACTTAATTTTAAACCCATGTGTATTTCAAGGGGAATTTAACCCATATGGTTCTGATTCACTTACACTTAACTCATCAAAAAGGATTGTTTGGTAAACTGCAGTCTCTTCTTAGGAGCCCTTTCAAGCTAGCCTCACATTTGGCTGGCATCAGATAGAACTTGAATCTGGCATGGCTGAAGTCTGATTCTAATCCTGCTTTCCAGTCACAAATATTTCATGGTGGCTTCATTTCATGATTAGACAGAAATTAAAAGGCTGTTCACAAAGGTACTTTTAGTTCTGTGATAGTATTTGTCATGGGGAAAAGGGCAGATGCCATCCTTTCTGATATGCCCATCACCTTACTATATAAGTGGCCAAATTGTGCATCAATATGTTGTGTGAAAAAAATCATTGGAAATTTGAATGCTATGGCGCACTTTGGTATAATACAAGCAAGCCCTTTTAGATATTCGTAAATAGTACTTTCTCTGTGGAAGGCCAAATCTATTACCTCTCTGATAAAGTTAGTCTCATTTGGTTCAGAACTGTAGTTCAAAGCAGGCAATGGCTAACTGCATTTTATAAAAGGCTACCCTTTGAAAGATGAGTGATGAAAGTCTGTTTATCATCTTTGCATTTAGATAAATTAGGTACATTTAGTTCAGAGAACCTGCTGAGTTGGAAAATTAGACTGCCTAATTGATTTCACATGAACTCATCTAAGGAATGTGTTCTATTGCCGGTACCCTGCCCGCCGTGGGACAGAAGAAACAATTTCCGTGTACCTGATTAACAATTAGTGTTGGGGATACGCTGCGAATCAGGCATTTTCAGATTGTAATTAAAATGTTCTTTTATTGAAACTGTTTGTAATGTGTTGACAGAATGGAAAATAAATGCCAGGGTTTGGAATTGTGGGCATTATTAATGTAGATAATGACAAAATGTTCTTTGGGGCCTCCGACATAGGGAGCAGCGACCATACTTTTATCAATGTGAATGGCAGCCCTTCATAGATTCATATGGTGGGACAGGTGGAGGGGGAAGAATAAAAGAGCCATTGTCTTCCATCTTGCAGAAGTGGAATACTTGAGATGCGTTGGGAAGAGTGATCATGGCCTGTGAAGAGGTAGTGTAAGTCCTGACTCGAATGCCTATTAGCCATGCCAAGGCACTTAGTTTTGCTGACACTAAGTTTCCTCAGCTATAAAATGTCAATAATAAAATTTGTACTATGTATAGTAGGGATGAATTGGTTTCTCTTTTCCAGCTCACTTGATGTAATTACTGAAAATAAAGGGTAAATAACAGATAATGTATTCATGCGTTAAATGGAATGTAAAAGATTTACCTATGTCCTACTATTCCTTTATGGAATGTAAAGAAATTTCCCTGATGGACCTTTGCTTGAGGTGGGAAGGACGATCATAACTGACACCCAAGAGAAGGCAGTACTGTTTAATTTCTGTTTGTTTTCTCTGCAAGAGAGAATGACCTTCATGCTATGAATGATGAAACAAATATGTCAGGAAGTCGATACCCAAATAAGTAAAGAGATGGTAGGATAACGCCTAGTTGCTCTTGATGAATTCAAGTCACCTGACCCAGATGAACTCTGTTCTCCCATCCTTAAAGAACTTATAGATGTAGTTGCTGAGCCACCATCTGTGAGATTTGGAAGAACATAAAAAAATTGCAGAGGAACCATCATTGGATTGGAGAAGGGAAGAATGTTCTGATTTTTAAAATAGGGAAGAGTCTGTAAGCTATAGGTTAATGATTTTAACCTCAGTTCCTGGGAAAATTCTAAAACAGATCACTAAAGAGATGGTCAACAGCTAAAGAAATGGTTTTCTTTGAAAAGGTCATATCACACTAATCTCATTGCGTTTTTCAACAGAATTGCTAAACTAGTAGATGAAGAGAATGCTTTGAGAAGAGTTTAACCTAGATTTTATGAGTAGGTTTTGATAAGTATCTCATACAGTTATTTCAGAGAAGAGGGGTGATATATGGATTTGATATGAATATGTTGCATTCAGAGGTAGTTGGATCAGATGTTATTGGTCCTATGTCAACTGGCCAGCTATCTCTCATGGAGTGCCTCAAGGAGATGCGCTTTGGCCTGTGCCATTTAGTATTTTTTAATCAATGATGTCAATAAAAGCATACATCATAAGCATGCTTATCAAATTTGCCACTGACTAAGCTCGGGGAATTAACTAATGCACTGAATGATGGTCAAGATCCTTAAGACTCTTGGCAAGTGAGAGCATTATTCAGAATATAAGAAGAGGAGATTCGATAGGGATAAATAAAAAATTAACTTAGGTATAAAAAGATCAACTTCAGAAGAAAAGAAGAGGGGATGCTTTGGGATTAGAAACAGGTACAACTGGCCTTGTGTGTAGAGTGCTGAACTTGGAGTCAGGAAGACCTGAGTTCAAATCTTGCCTGAAGCATTTATTGTGTAACCCTGGGCAGATGACTTAGTCTCTATTAGTTTTAGTTACCTCTTCTGTAAAATGGGGATAATGTGATTTACCTCAACGGGTTATTTTGAGGATGAAATGAGATATGTAAAGCACTTTGCACACCTTAAGTTGTTGTACAAATCTATTATTATTATTATTATTAAAGAGCAGTTCTAAGAAGAGATTTGGGGGTTTCAGTGGACTACAAACTCAGTTTGAGATAGTTGTATGATGTGGCATCTTTAAAAACTAACATTGTCCTAGGTTGCATTGAGATGGGATATAGCTTTTAGAAATAGAGAGGTGATAGTCTGATTCTATCTGCTCTCATCAGACCTTATCTGGAGTACTGTGTTCGGTTCTGGATACTCTGATTTAAGAAAGACATTGATATGATGGAGAATGCGAACCAGGATGAAGAAGAGCCTTTGGTCCAGGTCATTTGAGTATGGATTGAAGAAACTGGGGAGACAGAGAGAGAGAAAGGAGGGCAATAGGGAGAGACAAAGACAGCCTTAAAAAGTGTGACCTTTAGCATCAGAGCCAACAAATAAGAAGAGATTTAGGCCTAGCATTCTCTACAGAGAAGAGCAGATTTAGATTGCCCAGTTGAAGGACACACTTCGTGGGGATGCTGAACTCTGGGGGCAATAGTAGAAGGACACTATGAGAAGAAAAAGGACATGGGAGCTCTCTCCATACCAGAGGTGTGAGTTACTTTGGCTACATGTGTTTCCTATGTGTATGCCTCACCATCAGTGGTCCCCACATTTGTGCCCACTCTTGCCACCCAGCATGTATTTGAGGGGGAGGATGCCTGGGTTTATGAGGGGAATATGTTATGGTGTCTTAGTGTGTCACCTTCTTTAATGCCTTTGCTTTGAGCTAATTGTGTTCACTTGTCTGTTAAATGTAAGCTCATTAGGTATATTTTCAGGAGTGCAAGTCTACAAATAATAGCCTTTGAACCCATGGTGGCTCCCTTCTGGGGGCCCCACCTCTTTAGTGGGAGTTAGGGAATAGCCCAGAGTGGGTGCCCTGGGACATGAGAACCATGTGTATCTCTTCGGGTAGTGAAGAAATCAATCTGTAAACCTTAGAGTGCAACATTGCTCAAAGGATCTGTGGTCTCATCAGTATGAATATTGCTTCCAATAAAGCATGTCCGAGTTGAGTTTATGCCTATCTTATGTGTCTGTTATTCTCCCATAAATATATATCACCTAAAGAAAGTGCTGAGTGCCTGAAAAGTGTTTAGAATACGGGATCCCACTGTGATTATGGTTTGTTGACTATAAAAAATTTATTTGGCAGTGCAAAGCACCCCCTTAAGTTTTCTTTGCCAACAAGGTATTTTTTGTGCATGTGTCAAAATTATATAAGATAACTTGAAAGACATAGCAGAGACAACTTGGTTAAATTGTCCTGTGGCTATGAAAATCAAGCAAGGAAAAAAAATCAGGAGGATTTAATGCTAACCCAGCCCATTTTCCAGTGTTACTGCTGAGTTTCAGTGTGGAGTCCATCTATTGGGAAGAGAGAGTCCCCATGGATAGTGAGCTTGTCCAGATGCTCGTATTTGTGAATGACATTGTGCTGATTGCGCTGAGCCACAGAACACTGCAAATCCTTCTAAATGAAACCCATAATCACTGAAGTGAGTAAACCTTAAAGCATTATATTAATGTGAGCTATTATCATTGCTATGTGGAACCACTGAGCCCTTGTGTTCAGCTAGGGTTGAAGGATGCTTTGAATACTCTCCAGGAAGCCATTACTATACACAGAGAAAAGTAATGAAAAAGTGTGGGAGCTAGCCACTCATTCAGGCTGCCAGTTACTGGGCAAGTTTGGTTCTAGGAAAAAAAAACATGTGAAAAGGACAGGGGTAGAGTTTCGTTTTTTTTCTTTTAGGGATCAAAAACTGAACAATATGTAAGACTCATTTCTTACCATTATGGATCAAATTAAAGCATGGCCTAAACATGACCTATTATATATGTATGAATACTTGAAATATTACACAAATTAAGGCATTTTATCCATGTAAGAGGAAACAAATGATAAAAGCATTTATTAATGTGCCAAGTGCTATGTGGGATACAAAACCAAAATGATACACTCCTCCTTATGGAGCTTATATTTTTAAAATTTATTTTATTTTTCATTTATGGAATAAAACGAGCATTTCCATAACATAGAATAGTAAAAAGATGATTACACATGAAATTACAAACCTCTTATGTACAACTTGCTATTCCTTTTAAATATGTAATAAAATTTTCATGCAAATTTCTTTTCTTTTTCTTCAGCTTATATTTTTCAGGGGGAAACCACATGTATACATTTCAGTATATACAAAATGTGAGTTTAGAAGGAATGTAGTATCATGGAATGAATACTGGATTTGAATTCAGAAGACATGGGCTTGAGTCCTGTATTGATTAATATGTGATTTAAACTACTTGAGACTCAGTTTTCTCATCTATAAATTCAGGGCTTTGGTCTTTACATCTCCTTTGGGTGCTTACCATTCAATCGTTTTCTGAAAATGGATAGAAAAAGGGGGTAGAGATATGGTTCTGTTTGGACTAGAGGAAGCCATGCAGAAATTCCCTCCCTGCTCCAGTCCCAGTGGTGGGCAGCAGCAGATAAGGGAAAGAACATAGAGAGTAAAAAGGGGAAGGAGATGGCAAAGGGAAATAAGACAAGGGAAAATTCACCTTCTACCAAACTTGAGCTCTTGTTACTCATTGGCCTTTCTCTCTGATCCTAGTCCTTAGTACTAGCTCTTCTACTTCTTCCTTTCCTTAGAAACCACTCTGCACACACTTCCTCTCCACATAACCCTTGGTCCTGCTTCTCATCCCTCTCCCCACAGCTCCTGCCCTAGCAGTCCCTACCAGAAACTTGTATTTAGGGAAATCCTTGTTTCCGTCTACCTTGCAGATGAAGATTCAGTGGTGAGTTGAAAGGAGCAAAAATCTCCATCCCCACTGCCTCTGCCTCAGTAGAGGAAAACATATTACTGACATCTCAAGGGATAGGGTTCAAGACTGACACTCAAGTTGTATAGAGCATGGGGCACTTTGGACAGGAAGACCTGAGTATCAATCCTGCTTTAGACAATTACTAGTTATGTGACAATGAACACGTCTTTTGCTGCTCTGTGGCTTCCTCATGGGTAAAATGAAGGAGTTGGATTCAGAGGCCTCTAAGGACCTTTCCATTTCTAAAACTATAATTCATTAATCTCATGTCAGAACTCGAACTAGGTTCTTCCATGAAAACATTGTTATCCTCTGTGCTTACGTTTTATGGTACTGATAGTACGTTGGAAGAGCATTGGATAGGGAGTCAGGATTCCTGGGTTCTAATCCCAACTTTTACACCAACTAGCTTTGTTAGGTTTTTTTTCTTTTTTTTTACTGATTTGCTCTGGGAAAAGGATTGAGGGAGTTGAATCAATGGCCTCTGATTTCCCTTCTAGCTCTAAATTTATGGTTTTATAGGCTATAGTTTCTTCATCTGTAAAAAGAGGAGATTGGGTTTCTAAGAGCCCTTAGTATTGCAGAATTGGAGTCTAATACTTTCCTACGTGGTACATTATGAGTTAAATAGGTTTTTGTGGCCTGGCCTGGGAATTTAACCATCATTTATAACATTGTTTCTATGGGGAAATACATTCTGAGCTCCAAACAACTGACTTACAAACGCATTTTTGGAATATAACCAGTGTGTAAATGAGGGACTGCCTGTACTGGAGGATTAGGCACTTCTCATACCCTATTGGCCATCAGAGGGTCTTCCAGCATCTGGAGGAATCTTTCCAAAGTTAGAACAGTTTCTATGGATAAAATGCTCTTCCATTGCCACACCAGGCCAAATAAATATCTAAAAAAGTAAAAAAGCTTTTCCTCCTAAATAACAGATTAAAGATTTCACACAGGTTTGTGTAAAAGCAGCAGCATTTTAAGTATGTCAAGAATGAATAGTTCTATGTTTGAATTAATTCAGTAATTATTCTTTCCTGCAGTGCTCTGTCCTCTCCCCATTTAATTTCCTGAGCATTTAGAATTCCAGATCTCAGAGCTTTAAATTTAAGTTAATCATTTTTGTATGCATTTGTTCATATTGACATCGATTTTGAGAGTACCACTGTTTTGGAACAGTTTCAGAATTCCATTGGTTCCAGATGTCCTGTGTATTTGCTTATATATTTATATGATTGTTATGGTAACAAATCAAATACATAACATTTAAGAAGCTAAGGGATTTACATAGAGTGGAGGTGAGAGAAGCCCGTACTTTTCATCTTGTGTAGACAATTGGGAAATATCACGTTTGAAATAACCCAACCAGTTATTTTCCAAAGGACTTAGACAACAATTCAAGAAGTTGGTATTAGCCCCTCCTGTAAGACCAATGTCCCCAATAATTGTTTGTCCTAGTTATTTGTGTTAGTGTGATAATGAAATGAAAATGTACCACGCTTTAATGCAGGAAGACATGTAATCATATTCCCAATTACATTAGCAGTAGGCAAGTTATGTCATTGTTAGAGAAAATAAAAAAAATATTTTTGGAAATTTAAATGAATGAGCAATACTCAGAAATTCCTTTTGAATCTATCACATTCATTTGGAATATCATATCATTTTAAATAATTAAAATGAACATTCATATGGTGTTTTAGTATTTACTCTAAATATCACACTACAATTTCACTTTTATATATTAGACAGCAGTGACATTGGCTCAGATGGTTAGTGTGGCATTAAAGACAAACTGCTTTTTTCTTTATATCTCAGGATACAAAGAAGTCATTACTTCCTGCAGCACCTGGCACATTGTAGGTGCATAGTTAATGCTTAGTGAATTGAATTGAAATTTAGGGGTTTAATCTTTGTGTGGGTCAGCTACCTTTGCTTTATGCTTCAATCATCAGTTTTGCAAATAATATGCTCTTGGATAGAAATAGGGACTAAACAAGAAACTGTGGGATATAGCACTGAAAATCGTTCTCCAGGTTTCCCGGACATGCTCCACTAATGAATCCTATGGTTCTAGGTTGTGTTGTTTTTTTTACAAGGACAACACATAATAGTAATGACTTATTTATATATTAACATTTACAAAATACTTTGTGTATTACAACCTTGCGAGACAATTAGTGCAAGTACTATCACCAGCATTTTGCAGATGACAAAACTGAAGCATGGGGAGCGTAAGTGGTTATACAACTAATGAGTATCAGATTCGAGGTTCAAACTTAGGTCCATCTTACTCCTGAGTCCAGTAGCTGTTCTACTATAGCATCCTACTTCCTGTGTCGATCCTCTAAGACCTGGACATGTTAAAAAAAAATTCATTTGGTATTTGCATTTTTCATGTCCCCAAAAGGGGGTTAGTTTAGAGTTGAGCCCAGATATGGTATTCTTGTCACCTTTTTGAGGTTGTTTTGGGGGGGGGGTGGAAGGGGCAGGATCTTAAAAGGGTTTTAAAAAATTTCTTTCCTCAGACTATGCCCTGTTGTTGATAACAAGTGATTTGTGATAGCACTTGTTTGAAGACTACAGTAGAAACCATGGCTGAGGCGTAAATAGATTAAGATTCAGAAATCCAGGAAAAAGAGGGAGAGAAGGAAAGGAGGAGGAAGCGGGGGCGGGGGGAGAGGGAGGAAGAAGAAGAGTGGGAAGGAGAAAAGGAGAGAGAGGAGGAGGGATAGAAGGAAGGGGAAAGAAAGGGGAGGAGAAAGGAGAATAGAGGGAGAAGTAGAGAGGAAGAAGGAGGGAGAGAAAAAGGGAAGGAGGGAGGGAGAGAGAAAAACAAACTTCTAGGTACAAAAAAAGTACTTATCTTCTTAACTACTATGTTAAGAAAAAACTTGCTTTGACTTTCTCCATTTAAGCTGCTTTTAAGCAGTCATTGGCCCAGAGTCACTACTTACATCAAATATCAGCTGTCATCATGAAATATAGTACTTTAATTCACAAAGTGCTTCAAAAACATTGTATCATGGGACCTTCACAAGAACTTAGTACAAATAACGGCCCCGTTTTACAGATGAGGAACCTGCTGTGCCTGCCTTCTGACGGCCTCTGAAACAATCCTCCCCTATTCGATGGCTCCTCGTGCTGCTTTTTATACTAGAAGTAGATGATGTCATTATCTCAGCTGTTTCCAGTAAATATCACAAGTGGTGTAAGTGAATAAATGAATGAATGACTCAGCAACCTCAGGGGATTATTTGGAACCACAGTCTACTTAAGTTCAGGTGCAATTTTGATGAATTAAACATAAACATATTCTTTCACACCAATCATGAAAGCTGAGTTCTGGTCTCTCCTGGCCTGAATAGCCCCCTTTTGATCCAAGGACCTTTCTGTAACAGGTACATTGTTTCCAGTCTATTGTGGTCTTCTTTGACCTGTAACATGTTTGATAATGTATGGAACTTGACAGTGTAGAAGCAATAATGTAAGAAGGGGGTCCAGAAAGCACAAATGATATTAGCTATCAGCTTCATATTCACTATAAAAATAACTAATTAGAAATATATTATTGATCTTTTAAAGATTCCTAACGTACACGTACATTTATCAGCCTAGGCTGAGCCACAGAACAGTGTTTCAGAGGTTTTACTTAAAGCAGCTGATTGCCCTCTTTCTCACTACGCTCTTATTTTGGGTTTCTTTACTAGTGTTTGTCCAACACTTTCCGGTTTACTAATCATTCCCCTTAATAGACAACAAAGACACAAAACAGGGATTGATTTGCTTTGCCTTTTTCTGTTAACATTTGGAGCAATACCTATGATGAAAAGAGTTATAATTCAGGTATCTTGGTGGGCTTTGTTTAGTGTAGCTGTAGTCTCTTTTCTTTTAGGGAGTTCTCATATGGGATGGTGATGAGATGAATGAAGGAAGTTAGAGCTAGGTTCACCACATATTTGCCATTACCCCATTCTAAAGCTATTCTCAGGCCTCTGACACATACTGACCAGGTGTGCTTGGGTAAGTCACTTAATCTCTCATTGCCATAGGTAACTAACTCTCCAAGAGCACAATATATACAGAATAAATATGAGGTAAAATTTTGAGGGGAGGCACGTATGGGGGAAGAGAAGCAGGACAGGCCTTGTATAGACAGTCATTCAGGCTGAGATTTGAAGCCAGCTAGAGTTTCTAATAAGCAGAAGGGATGGAGGAGTGGATTACAGGTGGGGGAGAGGCAGGGAGACAGCTTGTCCAGGCCCATAGAAGTGGGAGATGTGGAAGGAATAGCCAGAAGGCCACTATAACTGGACTGGAGTGCATAAAGGGGAGTCTGGAAAAGTGCACTGGGACCAGGTTGTTAAAGTCTTTAGAAGACAAAAAAGGAGTTTGCATTTAATCCTAGCGTTAATAGGTAGCCAATGAGAGTTTTTTGGAGTATATAGGGAGGCACAAGGCAAAGGTGAAGGACAAAGACCTATAATTTTAAAATATCAGTTTGGCAGTTGTTAAGATGGACTAGAGAAGGGCAAAACTTGAGATAAGGAAACCACTTAGTAGGCTGTTGCAATAGTCCAGTGGGAGACAATGAGGACCTATTCTAGGATATTTGATTATGGGATTTAGAGAAATAGGGATGGATTGAGACATGTTGTGGAGAAATAATTGGCAAGATTTGGCAACTCAAGGAAATGATGGAGCTAAGTATAGAATGCAAGTATGTTCTGTATAATGCTAGTTCAGTAAATATCATTGTGCAATAATGACATTATCCTTAAAACATTTTAACAGAGCTTCACTGTTGTATTTTGGTCTCCCATTCTTGATATTCAATTTTTGGATGTCACAGATGCCCAAGAAGAAAATTTGATGGTTGGTGTATACAATGTGTATACAATATGTGTATACAATATGTGTATACAATACACTTATTGTATAGGCATAAATGTTATTTCAGTGAGACTAACATTACCTCGTGTAATGTTTCTTCCTAAAATAATTTTTAAAAAGTGAATCTATAATTTTCATTAATTTAGGGAATTGGAAATGAAGACACTCTTTACCAGTACAGATGGATAGATATTTGTTCTGCAACTTAAAGCCACAGTTGCCTGATAGACAGCATGAACAAATAGATAGATAGCCATCATTTTTTATGGTACTATAATATAATATTACATCCCCATCCTAGTTTTTTTTCTAAACTATTTCTTAATTGATGGGTACTATTTTGTTTCCAGCAATATTTTGTTAATAGATCAGAAAGTCCAAGATGGATTGGTATACCCAAAGAACAAAATCAGACAACTCTCAGGCCCAAGGTATTTTACTTTTATAGTTGCAGAGAAATGTAGCATCTAGCTTGCTTTCTGGGGCATATATTGTCATTTTTAATACTGTCTGTTGCTATTTCCTAGCTACTTGACTGTGCCTCATGTATCTAATATGCAGTTTTAACCTTCGTTTTCTTCAGTCTTCTCATCCCTAAAATGGGAATAACAGCTCCCACCTCCCAGCTTGTAGTGAGAATACAATGAGATAATATTTGTAAGGTGCTATAGAACTATGTAATACATACATACATATATATATATGTAGTCATTATTAATGATAATTTCATATTAAACTCTAAAGGCTAGCTAAGATGCAAATATTTGTAATCAAACTACTTGCATCCCAGTGGGCTTGATTAATCATAGGGTCCTTTCTCCTTGGCTTTTGGTCTTTATTTCTCGTGAGTTGAATTCCCTGAACAACAGTCACAATATTGCTGACTATACTGGACAGACTTTGGCAAAACCCTCACTGGCAAAGACACCTCTATATGTAATACCTCATGCTTAATTTTGAAGTGTACCATTGTGCCTGCTTATGGATGACTCATTAGAAAACCCTAGATAGAGTGCAGTCTTTGGAGTCAGGAAGTCTCCAGTTCAAATCCTACTTCAGACACTTAGTAGCTGTGTGTCCCTGAGCAAATCACTTAAGCCCTGTCAGCCTCAATTTCCTCATCCAGAAAGATGGAGATAATAATATGACCTAACTCACAGTGTTTTGTGAGGATTAAATGAGATAATATATGGAAAATGCTTAACAAACCTGCAATCAATTTTTATTAATTAAACCTGAATATTTGAATTTTCTCTCCATCTGCCTCCCTCATTTCCTTAGATTCCCTGATGTTTTCATTTTGTTCCATTCTCTCCACATTTCTCACGCAGTCTTTACTTTCCCCACTTGTCTGTCTTTTCTTCATGTCTTTTCCCTATGTTAGGGAAAACTCTTTCCAATTAGCAAATCTTTTCACCCTGAGGAAATGAGAACATGAGGAAGCATTTCTTAAAATAATTGTTCGTAAATATTATGAACTATTCATTTGCATAACAGCTAATAAACTAAAATATTCTTCCAGTTTCCCCTTGAACTTAATTCTGTATGAAAGCCCACTTCTGCTAAAAGGCTGGTCTTGTTAGATTTGATATTAATAGGAACAAAACACAATTTTAGCTGTGATGTAGATCAAGCCATATGTTTGTTAAGATATAAGCACTGAGAATAAGTACACTTCAAATTTCCCACAGTGCTATCAGACTTGACACTACAGAAAATACAGATTACAGTGAAGTATTTGCCAATTTGCTATGAGTAAACTTTTGTACTTGGTTCAGTTCCCCTCCCCCACCTTCCACGCCCGAGTTCTCAAAATCAACACTAACACTGGAATGTGGTAAAGATAGATCTATTTAAGACGGAAAGGACAGTTAGGTCCTTTCTTGACTGAAGCAAGGAGTCAGTTGTATTTTTATAACATACTAGTAATCATGATTCATTTGCTTTGCCACTCCATGGAATCAGTATTGAAAGTTCCTCTGAAGAAAATCTACCCATTAACACCAAGATTTAGATATGTCCCGTGGTATGTGCACTGATCTCAAGTTTCAGTAGGAATCGACCACACATGTCTTCATTAAGAATTTTAATAGAAGCTTTTGTTTGTGAATATCTGAAGGTGATCTTATTAAATTGGTCAGTTATAAAGAGGAAAGGAAAATAAAAGACATTCACTGAATTTAGTTTGAAAAAAAGCTAAAATTTGCAGAACATTTTGTATTCTGTTTTGGTCCAAAATTTTTTTGTCTCATAGACTATCAATTTAATTAGTTTTCTAGAGACAGCATGGAATATCGCTTGGCCTCAGTGTTTTAGGTAACTTAGACTATAAATTGCACAGAAGATGTGGACCAGCATTGTTAGAGGGAGTTTCCTCACTGGAAATTACCTTTACCAAATGAATTCACGGGTCCCATCTCTATCCCTCTACCTTAAAGAATGACAAATTTCCAGAGTTAGCAAGGATTTCAGTGGGCATCTCATCCAACTCCACACTCCCAAAAGAGTCCCTACTACCACTGTGGCACACTCAACAAGTGGTTGTCTAGCATTTACTTGAAGACTTCTGGGGGTGGGGGATGGGAAGGGAGGACTCTGCTTTCTCCCAAAGCAAAACAATACACTTTTGGGTAGCACTAAATGTCAAGGGATTCCCTACCCCTACCCCCGCCCCATACATCAGTTCTGAATTTAACCTCTTTGTAGTTTGGGCTTAATTCTTCTTTCTGGGGTCAATGGATCAAGGCTAATCCTCCTTCCACATGACAGCCTTACAAGTATTTGAAGACAGCTCTCGTTTTCTAAAAAGAGGCTCTACCTGGACTTCTGTTTCATCAGACTGTAAAGAAATATTGATATCTAGTTTTATCATAAACTGTTTCATATATACAGCTTTGATTCACTTAGCATAGATAATAAAACTGAGATAGATATTTAGACATTCATCTTTACATAAAAGATCTGTGATTTCCTCAGCTTGGAAAATTCTTGGTGAGGGAACTCTCTCCATCAAGACAATTCCTTCTTTGACTTAATAAAGTCCTAGGGAGTTTTGTAGGCATGACTTGCCCAGGGTCACTCAGCCAATTAGTATTGAAGGCATGATTTGAACTGTCTTTCTTACATCAGGCTCAAAACTAGTTGTATGGCCTCTTCATTTTTATAGTAGAATATTTCTACTTTGGAGTTAATTTAGAATAGTGAAACAGGTCACTAGACTGGTAATTGAGAATACTATCTCTGCCACTTACTAAGCAATTAATTAATAAGCATCTATTAAATATCTACTCTGTTCATGTTAATATAGTAAGCGAAACAATCCTTGCTCAGAGGGAGGTTACATTCTAACATGGAAGACAAAGATATATATAAGTACAGTTATCCCTTCCACATCATGACTTTCCCCATCACAGATTTTGATATATCGTGGATAGGCATAAGAAATTAAATGACAATTTGGGGGGAGTTTTGTGGAAGCTTCAGATGACACAGAGAAAGTTTAGAAAACTCAGAAATACATAAAATACATGTATAGTGTTGTGTAATACCAATATAATTTATACTTTAATACCACAATAATTCTGACCTTCTCTGTTATACAGGAGGGCCAAAAATTTTTATCCAGATTTTCCAGATCTTGGGGGGCACTGTGCCCCTAACCCCCATGAGGTGGAAAGGATAACTATATACAGAATCAGTGTAAGGAGAATGAATGCAAAGTTGTTAAATCCAAGATAATTTGAGACTGAGAGGACTAGTAGTATGTATGTAGCAGGGGATGGGGGTGGAAGGGTGGTAGGAAGCAGGAAAGGCAACATGTAGAAAGTTGTACTTGAAAGGAATTCTTTGAGACAGAGGAGAGGAGGAGGTGCAACCTTGGCCAATTCCTCTCTGGGCATTATTTCTCCATCTGTAAAATAAGGAGGTTGAACTAGATGATCTTTAAAGCTCCTCCCAGCTCAAAAAATTCTGAGTCTATGAATCTGATCCCTTTTCTAGCCCAGTCAGCATTTCATGTGGACATTGCCGTTCATAATGTGCTAAGGAAGATGCTCTTTAGAGGCACATATTAAAAAATGATGAACATTTCTATGGTGGCCATCCAAAGCCTTGCGTTTACTTTTTATGGAATTTAGGTTTGGGGACTGAATAATTTTTTAGTGTTCTTTTAAAATTTATGTACTGCTTGAAGACTATGTTGGCCTGAGACAATTTCACATTTAATAATATTGCACATAAGCTGCATTACTCTTCTCTACTTAATCCTGCTTTTGGATCATAGAAACAGCTTTCATAGTTGGTGGCTTAGAAGGGGAAAAAATGGATCAAATCAAATAGTTATGTAATATTTTCGTCTCGCTGTTTAATAGTTAATGCTCCTACAGGTCGACAGTAGCATTTCTTAAACGTGGCACTTCTCACAAACCATTTTTTAAAAGAAATAATAGGCTTGAGCCAACTTGTTCTTTGAAGTGGAACTTTCAGACCATTTAAAAGAAAGGCATTCTCTGCACTTGTATTGTCTTAACAGTAAATATATCACCCAAATTGAATCTTCTATTTTTGCGAAGGTGGTTTAAAAAGATGTTTTTGGAGGAAAATGAAAGCCAATAATGCCTCATAGGAATTAGAGTGAAGGAAAAAATTATGTCAGGTAAATGATTATTTGGAAATGAGACATTCTCCTACATTGGATAAAATTGCTTACTGTTTTCTTCATCATGGAAAAGAATAAAATGTGGTAACAATTTTCTGTATTTGAATTGCTGCCACACATAATTGGGTACAACAGAGCTAAAGCCTTGATTTTAGTGAAATGCTTAGTCTGTGTGTTGGATTAAAACATGTACAACAAATCATTCCAATCCTAGAATTTTTAATGCTATTTTTATTTAAATTTTTAATATTGCTTTTAGCCTATGAATCAGTAGAGGTTCAAGTGAAAGAACTAAATTGGCATCAAAATAGTTGTAATCAACAGTTAAAAATATGATCCTTGCCATTTAAAAAATGGTCATCTTTAATAATAAGAAAATAACAGCTAACACGTATAAAGTACTCACTATATGCCAGGCACTGTGCTAATGAGCAATTTACAATTATCTCATTTGATCCTCGCAATAACCCTGGGAGGTAGATATTATGATTATCCCCATTTAATATATGGGGAAATTGGGGCAAGCAGAGATTAAGTGATTTGTTCAGAGTCGCACAGCTAGCTAGCAAGTGTCTGAGCCCAAATTAGTACCAGTTCAGAGCTTCAGGATCTGTGGGAATAGTCTCTCCATTAGTACAAGTTATCTGGTCTAAAGCAAATTAGATATCAAATGCATCCGGTTAAATCTGGAAAATTAGGACAGAGGAAGTTTAGAAGCTTTTTAATAAATCATGTTCTTTAAAAAGTGCTTGTTTAAAGGTCAAACTACCTATATCCTTTGACCCAGCAATACCACTACTTGGTCTATTTCTAAAAATAATTAAGGAAAAAGGAAAAGAACATACATGTTCTAATATGTCTGTAGCTGCTCTCTTTGTGGTGGAAAAGAACTGGAAATTGCAGGGATGCCCATCAATTGTGAAATGGCTGAACAAATTGTGGCATGTGATTGTGATGGAATAGTAATCTGTGCTATAAGAAATGATGCGCTTAATGATTTTAGAAAAACATGGAAAGACTTGCACAAAATAATGAAGAGCAAAATGAACAGAACCAAGAGAATGCTGTATACAATAATAGCAGTATTATTTTAAGAATAACTTTGGGTGAATAAGTTATTTTGATTATTGTAAGTACCCAAATTAACTATAAAGGACATAAAGAAAGATGCAGTTCCAGAGACAGAATTGACAAATAGAAATATGTATAGAATAATTTTACATATATCTATACCCATTTGTGTCTAATGGTAGCCATCTCTAAGACTGGGGGAAGGGAAAGAAAGAAAAAAAGAAATTTGCATTATAATTTTGTTGTATATTTGAAAGGAATAGCAAGTTGTACATAGTAGATTTACAGTTTCACATGCAATCATCTTTTTCATTGTACTATATTATGGAAATGCTTGTTTCATTACATAAATTAAAAATTAAATTAAAATTTTTTTACAAGTTCTTATAGACTCCAGATAGCAGTTAGAAAACACTAAATTCATTATCATGCAGAGAGGGAAACTTTTAAAGAAATGTATAGAATTGAAAATACATTGAGCATACTTTGTGCCAGGCAACAAGACAGTGTAACTATGGTTCAAACAAAGATGATGGAATGAACGAATGAAAAGTCAGTTATTAAATGCTTATTATTTCTTATGCATTGTCCTAAGTTCTAGGGATGCAAATGTAAAATTGAAGATGGTTCCTGCCCTCAAGAAGCTTCCATTCCAACTTAGAGACATAAGAGAGATCAAATTAAAAGTAAAGGAAGGAAAATCAGCAGGTGGCTTACAAGTTAATTAAAACTTAAAAGGGATATAGGACTTAAAATATTTGATGTTAATAAAATTTTTCAATTATAAATTACCGTGTCTCCTTGAGTGTTCTATTCACATATATTTTCCCTTTCTCCTTCTTCTCCTATCTCCACAGTATTTGAGAAAGAAATTCTTTTACCTACATCTACATTATTTATTCCTTGATGAATTCCATTCATTATCAGTAGTAGGAATAGGAAAGAGATAGTAGATTTTTTAAGATGTGCATAGATTTTATTTTGACTTAATTTTGACCAGGTCAGATTTTCAAATATACAAATAAGAACAAATGAACACATAAGCTGAAATCAACAAATAAACAGAACAAAAGATGGTAAATGATTAGATATGTCTTTGTAGACAGTCAGGCAACTCGCGTTTGTTAAGTGCCTGCTACTATATATGCAAGGCACTATGCTAATCCCTAGGCATACAAAGAAAGTCAAAAAATAATCCATGGTCTTGAGGAGCTCACAGTCTAATGGGAGAGACAACATGTAAACAACTACATATGACCATGATTTATACTGGATAAATTGGGAGGGCATCTCAAGAAAGGCACTAACATTAAAGAGGATTGGGAGTCTTCTTGTCTGTGACTTCTTATATACTCTATCTCAGAAAGATGTGTGTTGACTTATTTTTATTCATTTTTTATATTACTTTCATTTCTGAATATATCCCTTTCCCTTAGTCTACCTATAAGTTATTCCTTGTAACAAAGATTTTTTCACATAGCATAATTTATTCAGCTATTTCCCAGTTGATGGTCACAACCTCCTTCTCCTCCTTAGTTTCTAGTTCTTTCTTTTTAATTTATTTTTTTATTTTTAGTTTACAACATTCAGTTCCACAGGTTTTTGGGTTCCAAATTTTCTCTCCCTCCCTCTCCTCCCCACTCCTCCCCGCCAAGATGGCATGTAATCCAATGTAGGTTATACGTTTACCTTCACGTTAAACTTATTTATATAATAGTCCAGTTGTAAAGAGTAATTATAACCAATGGAATGAATCATGAGAGAGGAGAAACAAAACCAAAAAAAAGGGGAAAAAAGAGAGCAAATAGTTTGCCTCAATCTGCATTCATACTCCATAATTCTTTCTCTGAATATGCATAGCTTTTTTCATTATGAGTCTTTTGGAGCTGTCTTTGAACCTTGTATTGATGAGAGGAGTCAAAGATTTTTTTTAAAGGGAGGGAAAAAGCTATTTAGTGTTATTAACTATGCCTAACAGTATATGCAATATTACGAATAGTAATAGTCTCTCACTTCTGCCAAGAAGGTATATTTTCTCAACAATTCTTTGGGGTCTAAATTCATTCAGCTTGGGTTTTTGTTCTCTCCATTTACATTGTTTACATCTCTTTACCTGTTTCTACATATTTCACTCTTCATCAGTTCATGTAAGTCTTCCCATGGTTCTCTGATTTTATCATAATTATCATTTGCAAGCTAGGAATATAGCCTGTTGCATGTGTGTACTGAAAAAAAATACTTAGCCATAACCCAGTTGATGGTAATTGATTTCCAGTTCTTTGCTACCAGAGAAAATACTCCTATGAATATTTCTTTTATTGAATCTATTCTTCTATGAACTCTTCTCTCTGACTTTGAACTCTTTAGGGTATATGTACTTGCAATGGGATTTTCTGGGTAAAAGAATGTGGACTTTTCTTAAAAGCATAATTCCAAATTGCTTTTCAGAATGTTTGGATCAGTTCACAGCTCTGTCAACAGCCCCTCCAAAATTAACTATTTCTCTCCTTTGTAATCTTTGTCAACTTGTTAGGTATGAGGATAAACATCAGGATTTTTTACATTTATATTTCTCTTATTGTTGATTTCTTGTCTCATATGATTGCAATAGTTTGCAGTTCTTTTGAGTTCTGTTTATGTCCTTTAGTCACTTATCACTCGGAGAATGTCTCTTAGTCTTATATATTTAAGTTAATTCCATGTATATCCTCTGTATCGGACAGTTATCAGAAATATTTGATAGTTTTTTCTTAATTGGTGATTTCCCTTATTACCCTAGCTACATTAATTTTGTTCCTATAAAAGCTTTTCAATTTAATACATTCCAAGTATAATGACTTTAATATAAAAGATCTCATGTTCTTATTTTCCTCATCCTTTCTGAGCTTCTCTACTAAACCACCATTCTATTCCCTTAGACACATATTGACTATGTGACCCTGGACAAATTATTGAATTTTTCACTGCCCTTGGGAAATTCTCTAAGATGGGGGTGTCCTTTCCAAAGCTATATACACCAGTGATACCATAGATCTGACATACTCCCAACAGGGAAAATGTATTTATCTTTAGCTAGATATGTTGTCCTTTTGGTTCTTCTTACTTTACTTCATTTGACTTCATGTAAATATTCCCATATTTCTTTGAGTAGAAAGGTGAATTATCTGAAAATAATTTGTATCTTGTAATTCATTATTAATGACATATATCCTTACTATGCTATACTATATATATATGTATATATAATACATATTAATATCCTTACTATACTGCCATACTATAAACATGTAGAAGTACTAATTAATGAAAAATTCTGATTAATAGAGTATTAGGTAAAAGATAATTGTGCAGGACCAATAAACAGGCCACTGTAGGGTCTTATAAATGAATTAATAGCCTAGCATAGACCTTTCCTTAAGGGCTGGCATATTAAGCTGAGATGCAAGGAAGTTACCTTGACTAGAAGCTATTGCTAATACCCCATTGTATGTATAAGAGCTCTCTTGGGCTCCACAATTCAAATGCTGGTGATATGACCGCTCCAATTTCTGGTCAGTCTGCTCTCTCCCCACCTTATGTTTTTCCAAGACCTTTGTAATAGATTGCCAGGCTTCTTGTAAGGCAAGGGTGTAGTAGCAATTAGATTTGAAGATCTTTCCCACCCATTAATAGGCCATGTGACCTGTTTAAGTCACAGGAAGCCTAAGATATATGTGGTAGGAGGAGCTTCCTGACAGGAAAAGGAAGTTATGTCACAGGAAATGCTGAGAGAAAGATGTTACGGCTACCAATGGCTGCTAATGGCCACCCTCATGATTGTTAGAATTGAACAGGCTGACTTAGCTGTACTGTGAGTTTATTTTGGGGGAGGACCCCAGCAGGGGGTCAGAGAGGTTTTGGGATGGCGAGGCTCCAGGCTGTTATATGGTGTTTTAAGTTCCTTGCTGTTGTGATAAAGTAGGCTGACTGGCTGTGGGAGCTGAACATTTGGTTATAGGATATGATTTTCTGATGTCTGAATAAATGTTATACTTCTTTTGCCCTCTTTAGGGAGAGTATCTCATACCTTGTGATACAGAGCTACATAGGCGATTATCATTGATGATTATCATCGATGTTGTGTTTATTGCCTTACTGGTACAAAGGGACAGAACTTGACCAGAAAAGGTTAGGAACCACTGAATTAGAGATTAGAAACAGCATTTGTAAGTTTGTAGAAGTCAAAGAATCCCTTTGCTTCAAGTTTGCTATTTGGAAAAGTGCACAGAATTCCTCTCTTGAAAAGGATTATAATAATAATCAGCTGACATCTCTATAGGGCTTTAAAGTTTGCAAAGCACTTTACAGAGATTTTCTCCTTTTTTCCTCACAAGGATCACAACTCCATGAGGTAGGCCTAAAAGGCATCATTACCTTTATTTTATAGAAGAGGCAATTGAGGCACAGAGAGGCAGGAGTCAAACTCAGATCTTCCTGTCTCCAAATCCAGTATCCAAATCTACTTTAGAAGGCAGCTTTAACCAGGAAGAAAAAAATTATCACATTAATAATGTCTGACAAACCAACTAGTCCGTAAAAAAGACATTTAGTGATCTTCCTTGTCATGGATAAATTGATATCTCATTCCTTCGCTTGTAATTTTTGTGAAAAGAAGGATTTAAAATAATTGGAGACTAGTGCCCCAAATTATAACCTTGTGTCTTCCCTGCAGTTTTGTGGTTCTTTGAGTTCAGGAAATGGGCAACAGTGACAAGATTTCTTGTACCACATGCTCTACTTTCTCTGTAAGCAGCACAGTTGCCTCAGGACAAGGGCTAATTAGAAATGAAAAGTGAAGTAATACTGGAGGTCACAGTACTGCTCTAGGCTGTACATGCACATTGGTTAGATCTGAACCCTCAAGAGCAGATTTAATAAGACTGGTGCATGGTAGGTGTACTTAGCCACGAAGAGTCTGAAACATTTGTCTTTAGTTGGGAAGCTGTGGGTGCAGAATTTCTCACAGATCAAGCATAGAGCATAAGCATTTAAACATGTTTAGCAAAGACTGAATTTGAGGGAAGTTAGGTTTTTTTGCACAGGTTCTTAGGGATATTATGGTATCATTTAAAAAAATATGCAAAATTATTTTTAAGGCTCTGTCATAGTTGTCCTGGTAATAATGATTGATGTTGAGGCCAAGTATTAAAAGGTAGCAGGGTGAAGTACAGAGAGTTCTGGAATGAGGGGTGGGAATTGAGGAGGGGGGGGTATGGAAATCTCTCAGAGCTTCAATCCCATCTTTATCATTTCTTAACAATGAGACCCTGGGCAAACCACTTAAACCTTTCAGCTTCCTTGCCTGCAAAATTGAGAAAATAATTAGCACCTATCTTACTAGATCTTTTGAGGACTAAATGAGAGAATTCATTACATGATGGGCTTTAAAAACCTTAAAGCTGTATATAAATATTACTTGATTCCAAACCAGCATTGAATTAGACACAGTCTTTGTGTAGTAGAGTGACAATCTGGGAAAATACTATGTAAATATAATTTGGTGCTATTTAAGGGTTATGGGAATGAATGCTTGTGAATAATTAGACTTATTAGTAAGGAATTTGAAATGTGGGTAAATTCTTCTGTGGTTGCAGAGCTGAATTAAATGGCATGACTCTGGCAGCCTAAATAAAGTGGGTCATAAACCACATGTATCCAAATTTGATTGAGAAGTGAAATCTACAGTAATAAAGTCCTTCCCAGAAGTTTTGTTTTGTTTTAAGATCCAGATATATATTCTTTACCCCACCTAAGAGACCCAAATTTTTCCCTGCAGTTGAGATTTCTGATCAGTAATAAGGGTCCAACTGTCATGCAGTACAAATTTATGATGGATTATGATGAATATCAGTGCAATTTTGTGCTTTTTCTCAGATGTAATAGGCAGGGAAACAAAGGGCTGGAGTGGAGAAAGAGTGGTTGGAAGATTACCTGGGGTTGGGGGTTATCAGGATTTGACCTCAGTAGGTCAAGGGATTCTTTGATATTGGTATGTGTATCACTGAAATGATTTCTCTCAGGGAGGAGGACATAGTACAAATCAAGTGTTGTCAAAAAGCAATT
>CM053624.1:133969766-134036848 GCA_028646595.1 Phalanger gymnotis
GCCCCCCGAAAAGCAATTATTAAGCATTTACTTAGTGCTAGACAACTGTGCTAAGTACTGGAAGCCAGTCTCTACCCTCAAGGAGCTTACATGCCAAGATGGGAGAGGGAAAAGAAAACACATAAAAAGGAATCTGAAAAACAGGAGAGCATGCCCATAGGGGAATGGTGGGGGGAGAACACTGACATGTCAAGATCTGAGCCCAGAAAGGAAATGAAAGTGTGCACGTATTTTCTTTGCTTATCTGACATTTCAAGGCAATCTTTGAAAAGCCTGAGTGATCAATGGACAGATTTTTCAGTGGCGTCTTCAGCATGAATAAGCATAATAATGTTAATCTATCTCAGTTGTGAAAATCCTAGCTTGCATCTGATTTTAACATTTTTCTGCCTTCAGATTTCAGGGTCGTTCTGCACTAGCAATGTAAGGAGAAAATAAATGCAAAAAATATCAAAGAGAAGGTTGTAAAGTTCCCCTTATACAATTTTAAAGAAGAGACAAAGTAGATATAAATCTGTTTTGTTAAAACATTACACTTAGTAAATTACCAGAAAGGGGAGAAGAAGCTCAAAATCTTTTCCTTTTTACTTTTTATGAAGCTTTCAAAAAGTGAAGATGTTTTGATGATTCTGCTTTTCGTGGATATTGAGATTTGAGAAAGAATTGTCAGATAATGTTTTCTTCTTGATGGACAAAATAGCTTTTAGACATTGAAGGATCTCTGGCTAGGTCTTAATGCCCAATTCAAATTATGTAGCATTTTTGATTCTAATCTTGATCCACCTGTCTTATCTTTCAGACATCCATCAAAAGGCCTACATTAAGTGCCTATAGTTAATACTTACATATTTCAAAATATGTAATTGCATCTATGAGGATGCACTTCCTCCATGAAAACAGATTGCAACTCCCTCCATACCTTTTTATGATGGTTTTATCAGTTGATATGCCTCCTAGAATTCATCACTTGGTGGCCAGTACAGTCCTGTACTTGAATCCTTTTCAACTTGGTAAAACACACCATGGCTTGGAATAGCTTTTAAGAACCCAGGTCACCCCCAATCACCAACTAGATTTGGGAGTAGAATTTTCCTGAGAGCTGTACTTAATATTTCAAAGAGTTGAACTAAAGAAATACATGATGTATTTTACAATGTATTCAAAAGGGCAATGCTGGTATTTCAATGTTAGTATTTCATTGTTAGTATAACAAGGACATGGTTGCACAGTGATAAAATTTCTTTATTGACTATACCCAACAAAGCCCATATTTTGTTTTATTTTAATTTTTTTTTGTTTTTTTGGCAGGGCAGTTGGGGTTAAGTGACTTGCCCAAGGTCACACAGCTAGTACATGTGTCAAGCGTCTGAGGTCAGATTTGAATTCAGGTACTCCTGACTCCAGGGCCGGTGCTCTACTCACTGCGCCACCTAGCTGCCCCAAAGCCCACATTTTAACTTTACCGTACTCGACTACTTAGCAATTCTTTCTTTTATAGTTTTGGTTCATTCTTTAATACATACCAGAGAAGTTGGTTGACTGAATCTAAACAAATTTGGTACTCTACTAAAGAGAATCAAAATATATTATAAACTGTATCTTATGGTTTTTAGCCTGTTATCTTGAAGCAAAATGATGACCAATAAAAATTTGCAAATAATACAATTTGTATTATAGTCTAATGATTTTTTTCATTATGGAGGTTATATAAATGTCTCAAGAAAAGAAATAGTCATTTCTATGCCATATCCAACAAAATAGGGTAGTATTTACACAAAATAAAAACCATCCATTGAGGCCTGCAACTCACAGAGTTATGGGTAACATTGTAGAAATCTGGTAGCTATTACAAAATCTGATGTTTTATAGTGGTAATAAAATAGAAAGAATAAGTGGAATCAAGAGAAAAAATATTCCTATTGGTAAGTAAATACTTTAGCGTTAGAGATTTATCAAGTCCGGTCATCAGTAATACATTGCAGTAAATGATGGTCATTATTCAGGGACCTTGCTTTATGGAATTGATACATTCCAGCAAAACTGTCTGGAAAAAAAAACTATTAAGGTTAGATTCACTCCCATTCTTATTTATCTCAATCATAAAATCAGTCCTATGTCCCTGCCAAAACAAACAAACAAATGGACAAAGGTATCTTGGTATGATGACTTGAAGACTTTTTTGTGAGGAATTTAATTGGATAAACATTTTATTAAGTACTTGCTGTGTGTACAGAGCTCTATCCTAAGCCAGCAAACTATGACTCAATGGCCATATTGAATTTGCTGCCTGTTATTGTATGGCCTGAAATGTAAAAACCATCTTTAGCTCATGGGCTGTACCAAAACTGACCCAGACTTGGTCCATGGGCTTGTAGTTCACTGACCCCCATTCTAGGCAGTGGGATTGAGTTTAACCTAATGCAGTTTAGTCTTGTTGGGGGAAAGAGAGTAATACAACAGTTATCACTAAGGGCTCCTGGCACTTTTGGCATAGCGATTGTTCTGCTCCTATGTGGCACATTATCTTTTACTTTTCCAACCCTTAGATCTCCTTTCATCAAAAGCCATACATCTATACTCTGAACTGAAGAATTCTCTTACAAAAAGAACATGAAGAGTCTCTCAGTATTGGGACTATAAATTTACAACTTTCAGTATTATATTTCCTTCCTTTTCTTTTTGTCTCAGTATTTATAATATTTTATAGATCTGGTCTGCCAAGTCATGCTGTGACTGGAGTTACCAGAGCACATTCATTCAGTTGGTCAACAAGCAGCAAGCAATTACTGCGTACCCCTTGTTGTTGTTTAGAGATTTAGATCATGTCTGACTCTTTGTGATTCTATTTGTGGTTTTCTTCACAAAGATACTGGAGTGATTTGCCATTTCCTTCTCTATCTCATTTTATAGATGAAGAAATTGAGGCAAGCAAGGCTAAATGACTTGCCCAGGGCTAAATGACTTGCTAAATGACTCCCCCACACAGCTAGTAACTGTCGTAGGCCGGATTTGAACTTGGATCTTTCTGACACCAGACCTGCTGCTCTATCCACTATGCTGCCTACCTGCCCATGCTATATTCCTTCCTAGCACTGCACTAAATGCTGGTGGTACCAAAGAAAGACAAAAAACATAGTCCTTTGCCTCAGGGAACTCACATATTAATGTCAGAGACAACATGGAAGCAACTACAAATACATGATATAGAGGGTATCCCACAGAGTAAAACTTCACCGAGACTTTTGGGTCACCTTGTCTATGTAGTATAAGTGCAGGTAACTTGAGGAGGAAAGCACACAGCCTGCTCTTTATGTGTCCCTATGATTTGAACTTTCCTAAATTTTCAGTTTGGAGATAAACATAAATTTATTAATAATACAAATAATAGCTAAAATTTATTAAATACTTTTGTATTTGAATTTTAGTTGATAATTGATTAATTTATCACGTTGTTTTAGCTTAAGATCCCCTATATAACTATGTCTTTATGTTCATAGAAAATTATTTGTAAGTAAAAATATTTTAATTGTCCCAGAGAATCTTCTGGTCAATTATTTTGTAAAATGAATAATCACATACTAACAAGCCAAAGATCTGGGAACTAGAAGATTAAAGAGTAGGGGTCAAGGAAAAAGTTTCCTAAGTTAAGTGTGAGCAAGAGATCTGGGAGCTGGTAAATGAGTAAAGTAAGACGATATGAGCAGAAGCTAAGCCAGGAAAGAATTGAGGAATTCAGAAGGTTACACAGCTTGAGGTACAGAGAACTTTGTCCTACTGCCCCTCTCCCACCTCTACCTTCATGTACCTTGTTGGCTGACTTCTGTATATAACCTCCTCCAGGGGATTGCTCAGTGTAACTATACCTGACTGGGTCAGACAGTCCGTTGTACACCATTCCCTTCCTACCCCTCCTACACAACTGAATTTTCCTCAGTTTAATGTCTCTGATAATCAGTAATTATTTATATTAAGCTAACTTTATATTAAGCTAAGTTTAAGGTTACTCATACTTTCTAAGTAAAGACTCAGATAATGGTGTGTATATGTATATATGAATGTATGTGTGTATGTCTATCTATCTGTCTGTCTGTCTGTCTGTCTCTCTATCTATCTAATAAGACCCTTTAAGAAAAATGACTATATCAGGGCTATCCAAAATATGGCCTGCAGGCCGCGTGTGGCTGGCCCACAGTGTGATTTTATGCGGCCCACCTGTGGGTTTTAATTTTCACCAGTGAAAAAATAAAATAATAATTTGCATGGAATGCATATTAGATTTCTGATTCCATCACAAATAATCTTGTGGATGTTAATTTTCTTTGGTGTTTTTGAGCAGTATCATGGACGGAACATATCACATGGAATTTTCAATCGATCTGTGGGATGCGTTTCATCTGTACAATGCAGACAAGGCAGTATGCGCCTACTTTTATACTGTTGTATTGCCACTTTGTGGTTTGGTGTTTGCTTTCATGCTTCACGCCTTCACCTGTTGTATTGATGACGCGGGTCCCCCACTTTCTATTAGTGTACTGTATTTTTTGTTTTGCGTGCGGCCCTCGAATATTTTATTTTAATGCGGCCCTAAGATAACCTAAGATTGGACAGCCCCGAACTAGATTATAATCCTAAAGGGGACTGGTGTCAAACATCTCTTATGGTATACAGTTTGACTTTTAGGAGCAGTCATATTTTAAAACAGTCTAGCATGTGTAGGTTCAGATTACAAAGAGTATTTTCTTGTCGTTTTTTTAAAGTGTGAAGATGATTTTTTTTTAACATAAGAAGAGGTTACAGGCTATAACTGTCTGAAATTTCTTGCTAAAAGATGAAAAAAGCATTAAGTTTTATTAATATATGAATACTTATTCAAGTAAATAGGCATTGTTCAATAGAGTTGATTATGTTAGATAGTAGTAATGATAGTGATTTGTATACAAATATTATTCTGGAATTTTAAACTACCCTAGCTGACACAGCTTTTCCCCCTGACTGGAATGTACTAATCACTCTGGAACTGAGTGAGTTGTTGGGGAAGAGGCTTACAGTGAGGATTAAAAGCTGCTATATTCTCTAGGGAAGAGTTGGTTACTAAAATGACATGGGGTTGTCAGTGTCTGGTTTTTGTTTTTTTTTTAATCTTTTGTGGGCTGCTGGATAATTCTCTGATTAGTCTGGTAATAGTTCTTCAGACTAGCCTGCCCAGCATTCATGCTCCCAAGATCCACTGTATCTTGAGCCCATTATCCTCATCATTTACTAAGGTGGGGTAGGCAAAAGTAGGGAAGTCACTTTAGCAAAAGTGTGTAGGATAGAAGGATGTAGTTAAGAGGCGTAAGGTAAGGAGGTTCTTGAAGTAATTTTGGTGAGATATGAAAAGGGCCTGAGTAAGATTGTTAGTTGCTGTGTGAGGAGACAGAAGGAATCAGATGCCAGCAAAGTTGTGAAGGTAGAAATGGTAAGATTTGGCAATTGCTTAGATTTGTGGGATGAGGGAGAGTGAAGAGTCAAGCACTGCACCAAGGTTATGAACTTCAGAGACAGAGTGGTGTGACATCTTTGTCAGAAATGGGGAAATTTGGAACTTCAGATCTCCAAGAAGAATACCCATTAAAACAAAACCAACAAACAAAACCAAGTCATCCAGCATCTCTTTGAAAACCTCCAGTGAGGTATCTTTTGAGACCCAACAATCTACTTTTGTATAACTCTAATTATAAAAACATTGGGGTTTCTTTCTGACATAAAATCTGAATTTTCAACTTCTACCTCTTGTTCCCGGTTCTGCCCTTTGGGGTCAAAGAGAACAAGACTAATCGCTATTCTACTCTCTTCAGATACTCGAAGGTAGCTCTAAACTGAAGGCCTTTTGCTTTCATGGTTACCCTCCTCTGGACATTCTCCGGCTTGTCTGACTCCATTTTTCCTAAACTGTGGTGCCCAGAACTGAACATAATATACCAGGTGTAGTCTGACCAGAAAAGAGAACAGCAGAATTCTCACTTCCTTGGTCTTGGAATAGGAACTTCTCACTGCAGTTGAAGATGCTATTATTTTTTTCTTTTAGGGAATTATCTTTAACTAATTTCCCAGGATTGCCAGGCCAGCCCTTTCTCTTAGACTTTTGGGATTGTCATGTTTCTCACAGGTCAGCATGATTTTAGCTCTTTACCCTTGGCATTCACAATAAATGTTTAATATCTTTTGGGGTAGGGTAGTGGCAGGTTTTGTTTCTAGAAATTCCTGACCTCATCATATAGCAAACTCGCTGCTATTGTTCCTTTGTTCAGAAGTTTCCCAGGAAAGAAAAGCCATGATCGACTGCGTATTAGTATCAGGAAATTATTTGGTTTAGTTAGCCTAAATCCTTCCTGCTGCATTTACACTCATTTCCTTATTCTATAGTCACTGGAGAGGAACAGCTGGTCATTGCTATCCCTATAGTAACTCTTTTCTATTGACATTTTTCCTATTCATAAAGATATTTGGCTTTTTTGGCCTTCAAGGAGTTTCTCCTTTTCTCTTTTCAGACTACAGAACAGGCCCGTGTTTCACACTGATCACCAACCAGATGTGCCAGGGCCAGCTCAGTGGGATTGTCTGTACGAAAACTCTTTGCTGTGCTACAGTAGGAAGAGCTTGGGGTCACCCCTGTGAGATGTGCCCAGCCCAGCCTCACCCTTGCCGCCGAGGCTTCATCCCAAACATCCGAACGGGCGCTTGTCAAGGTAAGTCCAGGGCTAGTTTCTCCTTAATATTAGTAATGGATTAATTATCAGTTAATTAACAGATTAATCTTATTGAGTTTTCTTGCTTTGGGTAGCTGCTTTCATATATATGTCTAAAGGATGGGGGGGGAATGTTGGTTGTATTAATGCTTCATGATTTTGCTGAGTGCACGATGTTCAAAGTAAATGCATTGGTAAGTTGGGTCATGTTGGGGCAGCCAAAATCTTAATGAATTTTTCCCTACCAGGAGCTCCTTCTTTTGATCTGACAGAGGTGCTTCAGTATACCTCTGACTCCAGGGACAGTATGACTTTATATTTAGAGGAATGTTTGGTATCAACACAAAGCAAGATCTGTGAACATGTTATTTGTTTTTCTTAACCTTTTTAGAAAGTTGGTTTAATTTGTAGGTGTCTCCTTGTCTCTTTGGTTATACTTATCTGACCTGAAGAAAATTAGACTCAGTGCCACTTAAAATGTCCTGTTAATATATTTTATACAACTTAGAAATGAATGTGTATTTGTTACAGAATATTAAATCTCCCCAGATGTTCCTTTCTTCTGAGCATGCTTCTCCATTGAAGCCCTTGCAACTGCTTTTGGCTTTTATTCCTGGTCTTCCAGCTGTACAGATTCTTTTATTGTCTGGATGTCTGGCAGGAAACAGGAGAAAGTTAACAGGGGCAACTATGTACTAAACCAATGGAGACCAAAAACTCCCAGGATTCTGTCTTTATAAGTTGGGGGGGAAGGGGGCCCAAGTTTCTTTAGATATCTTCCCCGTACTCCAACAAGTTGCTATATTTTTGGTAAATTTAGACCATGTCCACGTGAAGTGAATATTTTATGCACTTTGGGTAGTAATTTTTTATGTTCAGTTTCAATTTTTTTAGATAGTATGCAACAAAATAGAACTTGGCTTTAAACACATATTTCCGTGGGTGTCCCTGTTTCACTGGCCAAATAGTATTCCTGGTGCACACCCATGTGCTCTGTCTGCTCTTGGCTAGCGTCTGTTACACTGTGGATTAACTCGTTTCTTTGTACCCCAATATGTAGAGGCATATGTTTAGAGGGGTCAAAAGCAGTTGTGGGGCCTATCAGTCCCCTGGAACTTTTGAAGTGATCATTGTAGAACTTTTAAAAGTACATATAACTTGACAAGTGTCAGTAAAATGTATTTTTCAATGCTAATTTGCTCAGTAGACAGCAATCTCCAGAGGTTAGAGTGTGGCCCATCTTAACAAATTGACAATGTGGAGGATGAAAAATGGAAGAGGGGCTAATATTGAGGAATTTTTCTATTCATTTCACACCTCCTACTGTTTCCTCCACCAGCCTTTGCCACCTGTTGGCTTCTTCCACTTCCTCTCAGAAACATACATTCTGCCTCCACTCTTGAATGTCCAGGATAAAAATCAGTTTATGGGGAATGAAAAAAGACTGTGGAATTGAGAGAGTTATGTTTCTGCTTAAAAATAATACAAGACTCTAGGGGCTGGGTGATCATTCTCTGTATCTGCTTTGCCAGATGGAGAACCTGGTTAATCAATCAACAAGCATTTATTAAGTGTTTACATATTTCAGCGATTCTGCCATTCTCTCTTTCTTTTTAAGGGCAGATGTGATCATTTCTTCAGATTTGGGCCAGCTCTCCCTTCCTGGGATATACAAATCCTGCGACCTAATTTGCAGGTGCCCTGGGTACCACACTCCTATTACTCTGGGGTCCTCAGAAAATGGAAACAAATAAAATTCCATAAAAAGGAGCTGAGCTGAGGAGTTTGCCACTTTATAGTCAGTTGATATTGAGCTCAATTCTCTAACCTAAAGGTTAGAGAACAGGCATAGGTACATGTTGCCTCCCTTCCTTAGGGGAAAGAACTGTTTTCACTTTTATCTTTGTATATGTAAGTGCCTAGCCTGGTACCCAGCACAGTCAGCTACTTAAATGTGTAGCAATTTATTAATTGTTGTAAGACCTTGGAGAGAGATGTGGCCATTCTATTGAATTTATACCAGGTTGAGAAATTGCTTTGGGTGAATGGAGAAATTATGCTCATGTTACCAGGCATTATATCTAGCAGGGGACAGGCATGCTATGTGCAATGAATGCATGGGTATGTTTGCTGCTTTGTATTGCCCTACATCTCTCACATGGACATATGGACAAGTACTTATTCTCTGAACTGGCTTGCTTACTCCTACCTGCCCTCTCATGGGCAAGTGCTGATTTCCCAAAGAAAGACCATCACCATGGGCTTACACTTTTGTGAGGGAATATGCTTACCCTATTTACCACTTGAGTACTTGAGTGTCCAGTAATACGTTTCTATTTACAAAACCAGTTTTACAGCCGGAAACTTCCCTGACATTTAAAAAAATATTGTTTTTAAAGTAATCATGAAAAGTATCTAGCAACAATCTGCTTGAAGGAGAGCCATTCTCTTTCTTGAACCTTAATTTGATTCTGATTTGGAAAAGAATACAAAAGAGGAGATCATTCTGCCAGCCATGCTATGCTTCAAAAGATATATGTTCAGAAGGGAATCAAGCTAAATATGAATTTCTAGTTATCTAAAAACCATGATAAAAAGGATGCTAGATGATGAAAGAATTGGGGAATTTTGTTTATAATTAAGCTCTTAATAAACTCAAAAGTAACATCTTGGATTTGGATAATTTTTATAAAAATATTCATATCAGATTAATGGAAAGTTCTGGACTCAGGCAAAAGTGAAGTAGTCAAATAAAATAAGACCCTAGTTATATTTTCACTTGTAATTTTTGTTTGTGGAGCAGAACACTATGTTTTTAAAATATTTCTTGAATGTATCAAGTTGTAAAAATATGTGACGTTTTATACCAAAATAAATATTTTGGATTTTGGTATCCCTTTTCCCTCATTTTTTGTTTCAAGAATACATTTTGCTAACATATGATTAGAGAATTTGCAAACAGTAAATTCTTTCTTTCTCTTCACATAGTAAGACAAAAAGCCAGACTCTACATTGGTTTTTGAAGTCTTTTCATAAAAAATTACTCAAAGGGAAGTAAAGCAGTTTAGAAACATCTTCCTTGGGATTCTAGTTATAGATGATGTTTTTATGGGTTGATTGTTTTGGTTTTGTTTTTTTTTATGTGAAGAGGAGAAGAATGTATGCATACTTTTAAACATCTTGCCTTTTGAGCTTATTGATGACAAATTGATATCTAAATCTTTAATCATTGCATCTTTGTGCTTTGCTCTGAGCATAGCAGAAACCCCCAAAACACAAAAGTTCATACAGATGGAGACTGAAATTGAACTATAGGAAAAAACAAGAAAGCATGTGCCTTCTTTCAGAAGACCAGTAACATTATTAAATGAATCATTGTATTACAATTTAATTTAAAAAAAAAGTTTTGTCTTTTCATAGTCTAGGACTAAGATGTTATAACTGGGAAATAAGACATCAAGGTAAATTTATTTAATATCACTGTGAGTAGGTTGTCAAATTTACTTTCTTAAGGATGAACTGAATGGGATTCATTCGTATTCATTCTCTCTCTCTCTCTCTCTCTCTCTCTCTCTCTCTCTCTCTCTCTCTCTCTCTCTCTCCCTGTCCCCCTCCCTCTCCTTCTCCCTCTCCCTCCCTTTTTCTCCCTCTCTCTGCTTCTCTCTCTCTCTCTCTTTAATATGACAGATGTGGATGAATGCCAAGCCATCCCTGGGCTCTGTCAAGGAGGAAATTGCATTAACACTGTTGGATCATTTGAGTGCAAGTGCCCTGCTGGACACAAATTTAATGAAGTAACACAAAAATGTGAAGGTAAGACCTTTTATGCCGTATGTCTCAGGGGTGAATAAAGGCTGAGGAAGTTTGGGGAAACTCATGTTTAATGGCCAATTTGTTTCTATATGAATCTTTTATCTGGCTTTTTAAAATTATCCCTTGAATATTCAAGTAGAATTTGTTTACCAGGAATCATATACCCTTTTGCTGCTGAACCAGAATGAGGTTACAGACTTTTCCACTTTTATATACTTATAATAACAGATATATCTGAGTTAAATAAATATTGAAACATGACATATTTTAAAGCAATAGTTGGTTTAAAATGTTTGAGACATTTTTGCATAGCTTTATAGACATGAATTTGAACTCAACTGTTAGATGTCCTTGAGAGTAGTACACCTTAGTGGCTTTTTTCAAGTTTTGATTTTTTTTTATAGAAAGAAGAGATTTGGTCATGTGGTTGGTGAGATCTATTATATATCTCACTAATTCTACTTTAGATGTCTGATGTGTTTGTATTCGTGGAAAAAATAACTTGCAAAGTTCAACAAACCTTGAAAAATCAATTTTGGATAGTATTTTTATTCTGATTTGCATTTGGATTATAGAAAGTGACTAGTTTATAGAAAGTATACAAAGTATACAGTTCATATTGACTTCTATTTGCCAGAAATGGACTTGATTTCCAGGTGGCATAAAGAAAAATAAATGATTGTAGGATTATACTGTCAAAATACCTTAAAATTTCAGGTTCTAATTCTGGCTGGATTCTGCTCAAAAATCAGGCTTTTGGGTCACTAGAGTACCATGTAGCTTATCACTCGTGCCCATCTGTTGAAGGATATCTTCAATTTTAATGACTCCGTGTTCACACTAATGTGATTATTCCTTTGTTGATGCAGTTTGAATCTTATATATGCCTTTTTATCTTGTGTGATTCTGTTCCGTGTTCTTCCACAGATCCTTTTAGAAGATCTACTGAAAGTGCTGAGAGCCTTCCTCTTACCTCCTTTGCCTAACATATACTTCCTTAATGATATCCTTTATATGATCTCTTGAGTGGAGGTCATCATCAGATATATGTAGCAACTGACTTGCATATATTCCTCTCTCCCTTGTCTATCCAATTACCTGTAATTTTAATTCCTTGAGGTTTATGCTTTTCCAAGATTCATAACTTTACAACATTGCTGGGAGAACATTTGTATCAAAAAGACGGGCCTTTGCATTGAGGGAACAGCTTGGTTTTATTAAAAACATTGTGAAGTTTCCCCAATGCAAACCAGCCCACTCTTTTCTTCTTGATTTTTGGCCCAACTCATTGTCCATCTGTATTTCCTTTCCTGAATATAAGTACTGATGGAAAAAGTCACTGGACTGGCCATCCAACAGCAAGTATTTCTGGGCAGTAGGCATTATTCATCCATTTGATTCTTTCCTGTTTGGATTATAAGATTGATCTTTTTTATATAATTATGGATCTCATAGAGGGGACTATTTAATATTCTAGGACTTAATGCAAGCAGCATAATATCTGTAAACAGGAGCATCTGGAAGACTTGATCATCTATAGAGATTTCCCTTTCCAGTTGAACCCAGTGTAAGATGTCCCCTATGGCTATGATTTTATGAAGATTTTTGTTGAAATGTATTTCTTGATGCTAACAATCAATAAGTCATTGCACAAAGCTTTTCTTCTGGAGGAAACTGGCCAGAGAATGACAAATGGATATAGCATGGAACAAATATGTAAACATTTCTTTCATGATCTATTTTTTATCAGTAGTGAAAGAGGAATCATTACATTTGAATTATACCTCAGTCCCTAGTGTACTATATAAAGAAGTAGAAATGGCATGCATGAAGATAAAGTAGGGATGTGTGGCTAGATCAGACCAAATACATGATGAAGGAATCCATGTTAAAATGTCTTGAAAACATTAAAAGATCATTTGCTAAGATATCTCAGAGAGAAGACATAAAAAGAATTGGGGGGAGGGAAAGCTGACAAATGATTTCAATAGTCCCCAAAAGCATCTAAGAGAACATCATTAACTACTGGTCCATGCCTGCTTTCTCATTTTTATAAGATTTTTATGGGAATGATCTACATGTGAAATAAAAGGCATGCTCAATAAAAATATGAGACCGGAACAGGCAATCTTTTGTATTCATTTCTCACAGCAACCTATATATTTGTAGTGACAACTCAAAGTAGAGAAAATATAAGACCATATTGTGTTTATTTTTTCAGTTACAATAAAAGGAAGGCATTTGACTCAGTAGTTCAAAATGTTCCTTTTAAACCTCTCTATTACATAAAGGACTCTATCATGCATATATAAAGATTTTACAGGATTTGGAGGGGGACCTGAGATGGTAAGGTGGAAGGAAGCAGCACAGTGGGCTGTTCACCCCTACCCCAAACTCATGCAAACAGATTTAGAAAACATACTAGACTAAATCTTGATGGGGAAATCTAAGGAAAAAGGTCATAAGAATCACTTTTCTAGCCCAAGTGGGCATAAGGAGGTAGAGAGGTTTGTAGACCCTGGGGATAGGCTCACCAGAAGCAGATGTACAGAGCATTTTAATGCAAGGAAACACTGTACACCAAGGCAAGAGGAGACCCATACTAGGGTACTGAGAGGAGAAGAGGTGACACTTGGCAGTTTTGTTACATACTGCACAGTGCTAGGTAACAGATTCAGGGTGGACTGAAGAAGGGACCTGTGCCCAGAGGTAGCATTCTGGATTAGGGTAGGATTGCCATATCCAGAGAGGAACAAGTTCTGAAGCAAGGAACAGCAGTGTGGCTCAGATCCCAAGAAGAGAGCAGAGTCTCAGTTCTAGCATCTATCTTAGACTGAAGCCCACAAAGGAATAGTCAGGAGCAAGAATCTCAACCTGGGGAGAAACAAGCGTTCTGTCATGATGAACCAACAGAGCTTCCCATGTGGCCGATAGTTGGTGAATCCAAATTGAAAATTAGAATAGACCAAATAGAAACTAATCACTCCATAAGATAATAGGAGATATTAAAACAAAGTCAAAATGCTGAAGGAAGAAAATTTACAGTATCTCATAGCAAAAACAGCTGACCTGGAAAGCATATCAAGGAGAAAAAAAATAAGAATCACTGGACTACATCATTGCTATGTCCCAAAAGAAAACATAGATATCAAGTTTTTAAAAGAAAGCTGCCCACATCTCTTAGAACCAGAAGGCAAAGTGGAATAGAATGAATCCACTGGCTACTTTTTGAAACAAGCCCCCCAAATGAATACTTCCAGGGGTGTTACAGCCAATACCCAGAGCTTTGAGGTCAAAGAAAAAAAATCAAGCAACCAGAAAGAAATAATTCAAGTACTGAGTCAGGATAACACATGATTTAGCAGCCACCAGTATTAATGAGAGGAGAGCTCAGAATATGATATTTCATAAAGCAAATGGTAGAGGCTTATAGCCAGAAGTAACTTGTCCAGCAAAACTAAATATAATCCTACAGGTGGAAAAATGAACTTTTAATGAAATAGAGGTGATAGAAGTGAAGGCAAGTAGTGTCACACAGACATCCACAGAATTTCAGATTTGGAAGGATCTTCAAAGGCCATTTAATGTCCTACTCAGGCCTGAAAAAAAGAATCCACTATGCCACATACCTGACAAGTATTCATCTAGACTTTGAAGACATCCAATGTTGTGACTGCCTATTTTTCATCTGATAGTTCTAATTATTAGGAACTTTTTCTTCAGATTAAGCCTAAATTTTCCCCTTTGCAGTACCCAGATTTCTTGTTTCTGCCCTCTGAAGCGAAGTAAAACAAATTGAATCTCTTTTTCACATAACATCCATTCACTACATGAAGACAATTATCTTGTCCCCAGAGATGCTATATGACTGTGAATTATATAGATAAACACAATTGCCAATGACTCAAAATTATGAGTCATCTAAAAGCCCTAAATGGGCATGTTGCCACGTAAAATTTCAGACAAAAACTGACACAAAGAAAATCAATGGAAAGATACACGATAAGAAAAAGGTAATAAACTTATTAAGGAACAACCGTGAGTGATAATTCACAGACACATTCTCTCAGCTTTCTCACTTTGACTGAATTATATTATCTCCTTATCTTAGCTATTCATGCATGTCTATACCTTGCTCTGCACCTCCCCCCCCGCCCAATCCCTAATAGACTGTTAACTCTTTCAAAGCATTGGCTTGGTTATAGAGTTCTATATATTACCAATGATAAATGCTTGTGGAAATTAAGTTAAGTGCCTTCTTCTTAAGATCTGTGTTATTTCCAGAGACCTCCCTTTTAATCATCCCAAAAGAATACTCTTTAAATAATCTTTTGGGCATTTGTGTCTTAGCAACAGCAGTAACACTCTAAATATGAATCTGCTTCTCTCCTCTCCATTCTCCCATCTCACCCTCTTGGTAAGTTTAAGATGTCATGCCAGTTTTGCTTCTTCCAGGTCAGCCCCTTGGCTCCATCTTTCTCTCCAGTATGTATTAAAGACTTTAGTTCAATTTATATCCATCAAGTAGGAATAGACCCACTTACCTTTATAAAACTTCACAATGACAATACTGTTTATGTTAACATAAGCGCTAATATAAGCAGTAAAATATTGTTTGGTTTAGCCCCAATCCTAGAATAGAAGAATGGTGATTTTGCTTTTAAAAAGGTCAAAATGTTGCTTTTAAAACAAACATGGAGAACTTGAGTCAGAAGACACTTGAATCTAATCCACTTATATCTGAATTTTTCCTTGTTAATTAAGGACTCTGCTCAGGCTTGAAAACTTCAGTTTTGTTCAGTGTCTTCTACTTCTCCAAGGTTTGGAACAGAAGCTTCAACAAACACTCAAAAGTTCAAGATAGAAAGTCCTATGTTCCTAGCATGCCCATACATGGAAGGGAACTACTACACTACTAATGCTATAGCTGCCCCCTGAATTTTCTCATAGAAAGCCTTATGAAGAAAGGACTTATGAAAAAATGTCTAAACTCATCAAAAACAAATAGAGTTGAAATAAGAATAATTTGATTGCCATTGAATGGGGCAGTTAGAGTTGTTAGGGTTCTTCTGCATCATAACATGATATGTCTCTTTGTGACTGTCACACAGAAATTGGCTAGGTCTTGGTCAACACTCACTTCGCAGTAACCCCTCAGCAGGCTCATAGTAATGTACTAATGTACTCAAATGAGAATTTTCTGACCAAGTCCAAGAGTTGCGAGGAGTGCCTAACTTTGTATAATGAACTTATCTCTGAAGATTTGTGTGTAAATTAAACTTTTGTGAATTGAGCTAAGTTTTAGAAAATGACTATCATTTAAAGAATTTTTTTGGTAAGTTGTTTTGTAAAGTGAGTAATCACTTTATTTATCTATTAACCACATTAACTTATCTATTTTTAAAAATTCATATTTTCACAAGTTAGGTTTATTCCAAGTGATAGCTAACCTACATTAGACATAGACCCAGACTCATGATTTAGAGCTGGAAGGGAATTTCAGAAGTCTTTGAATCCATTCCCCATATTTTCCAGATCAGAAAACTGAGGCTTACGAGCTTAAGTGACTTGCCCAAGGATTCACAATAAGTAGCAAAGACTAAATTTTAACTCTAAATCAAAGTATTTTTAAGCTACAATGATTTCATATCCATTACCATGTTTGATCTTCGAAATAATCCAGTGAAGAAGGCAATGCAAGCATTCTCATTCTCATCCTCATTGCCATTTAACAAATGAGAAAACGTGATAGAAAGAAGTTGTTGCTTTCTCCCAAGGCCACAAAACTTTTAAGTGTTAGAGGTAGCTAGGTGATACAGTAGATAGAACACTAGGCCTGGAGTCAGGAAAACCTGAGTTCAAATCTAGCTTTGGACACATTAGTTATATGACTATGGGCAGATAAGTTAACTTTTATCTGCCCCAGTTTCCTCATCTATAGAATGGGGATAAAAATAGCAACTACTTCCCAAAGTTATGGGGAGGCTAAAATGAGATAATTGTCAAGTGCTTCACAAACTTTAAAGCATTACATTATTTTTATATAATTATATATGATACATATAATTATATATAATTATACTATTATTTTTATATAATGCTTTAAAATATAAGGTGATATATATATATAGATATATATATAGATATATCTCCTTATTTGATGCTAACTATCACACTGTCTAGTTTACTTCTCTCATTCTTGCAGATGAGGGTACTGAGAGTCAGGAGACTTGGGTGGCTTGCCCAGGGTTAGAGTTGAACATCTGTCTTCTGGCTCTTAGTCCTGTCTTCTTTTACACTATACTCTGCTGCCTTTCTAAAGAATTGATGAGAAGTGATCAAAATTTCTAATACTATGTTAATGGATATTCATTGATCACTTTTTGTAAGCATTCTCTTAAACTACATTTAACTCTGAGAGAGTTTATTTCAGAACAGATTCATTTTCTGTTTATAAGTAGCTTAAAGGAGCCATGTTTGGACTAGTTTTCCAAATACTATATTTCTAATATATACACTCTAGTTTTTCTTGCTTATTCAATGTGTGTAAAGATAATATATTAAAATATTTTATTTCCGAAATGTGAAAATAAGCTTTTAAAATTTTTCTGTCTTAGATTACTCTATTATATTTTTAAAATTAGTTCCATCCATTAAAATTTTAAGTTAAGGTTTCTTCCCTTCCTCTCAGTGGAAATGTTTGGATGAAGGGTTATCCAAAACTAACACTTGACAAAATGGATTCTAGACATGAAAAACAGTAATAGATTAAACATATAACAGTGTACTTGTCTTGTCTGTGATGAATATATAGGCCATGAAGAATGGGGGAAAGAAAGTTGCCAACAGTGTATCCCTGCAGTCATACCATATTGCAGTCATACCACATTCCTTCCCTTAAAATATCCTAGTTAGCATGAAGATGGAAGATGCTTTCACACATGTCATGACAATCATGGCAGCACACCTGAGGACTGCTGCTGTGAATAATTTCAAGGGTCTAATCGCATAGTATAATGAACTCTCTATTCAGCAATAAACATTGTTCCATAAAACATAACATTCATAACAACATCCTTAAGCAAAACATGTCATCTAATATATCTCTTATATCACTCAATATGTCATATGGCGCATAGCATATGTCATTGCATTCAGTATCATTCTCCAAAATACTTGTTTATACAGAAGGGGGTCCTGGGCTAAGGTCTTCCCTAGCACAACACATCCTTAAGGGGTAGCAGTAAATACCACACCATCCACCCCTAGGTCACAGAACATCACACTATATAGCATATATCATTGCATCCCCAGAATCAAGGGGGTCCCAGGCTAGGGTCTTCCCTAGAATGACGCATCCTTAGGAAGCAGAAAATACCACACCATCCATCCCTAGGTCACAGTAAGAACAATCTCCTTAATCAATACAAAATGTCCAAGTAAAATCTTCTTTCTTCCTGACTTGAGGTTGACTTCCAAGTCCCATGGCTCTTCCTCTGTGGGCTGACTGCTCCTGACTCACCTGAATTCACACACAGGCAGCTCCAGGTCTCAGCTCACTGGGACTGCTCCACTCTAAACTCTTCCTGTTCCTGCCTGACAGCAGGCTGAAGGGGCTCCTGCCTGAAGCTTCTGCCTCTGGGAAAACAAAGTTTAACAGGGCATCAATATACAGTACCAGCTCCCCCATCTCAATTCACCTCCAGAGTCCAGAGGCTCCGTGATAACAGCTCAATTCACTCTAACAGCTCTCAAAAGAGGCTTAAGCTAAGCCTCCTTCCCATGGGTGGGTTTCTGCCCTGCACCTCTATTTGCTTTTATAGCTCTGAAGCTCCTTCAGCAAGTCTCTTGCAATCAAAGGTCTTCCCTTCACTTTCAGAGGTCTCTTCTCTGCTCTTAAAGGTCTCTCAACTTAACACTCAAACCTCATTCTTCTTTGTCTATTCTCCTCTTCTCAACTCTTGCTCATTCTCTTGACAATGGCTTTCTCGATGCCTGTTCTCTCATACCAGCGGCTCTCTTTATATACAGTTCTAGTCTACATCTAATTAGCTGAAACTCAATCTACATGTCTTGATTGGCTAAAACTCACATACAAGTCTCTAATTGGATAGAACTCAATCCAGCAAAAAAAAAAAAATCCTACTTTGCTTGCTGTTACAATATGTACCTTTTTTAGAAAGTAGTAGAAAAGATTACCTCACATTTCCCTATGTGCTTCTTTAGAGTTGCATTGAAATCCTGTGTTAGCATGTGTAGTAGTTAGTGAAACAGTGACAGTGTTTTGCTCATACTTAATCGAGTTATGGTGTACTTTTAAAAAATTTAATTGCTGCTATATTTGACCAAATATATTTTATGCTGCTGTTATTGCTTCTCAGGCACAAAATTGGGTTGATTTTATTAACAAGAAATTTATGGTACATGACCTCACCTGAGCCCTTGCTCCTATCCAGCAATCTTATTCTTACTGATATCTGATCTCATTTCCCCAATATGATTATTTTAAATTTTCTCCTCTATTTTCAAGTCCTGAATGTATCACTAAGAAATCTCCACTTATATCAATGGGTTTGGCCTCCTACTTAAATGAAAACCTGGCTGAAACTTACCTCTCTAGCTGATACACTTTTGCACTTCCCTTTAAATACTCTGTGGTCCTGCCAAAGTGGCCTCTTCATCACATACCACTTTCCATTTCTTATCTCTGTGCCTTAGCAATGGCCGTCTCTCATGTCTGAAATGCTTTCCCTCACATCTCATCTCTTAGAATCTCTGATATCCTTCAAAACTGAAGCCAAGAGCATCATCTACATGAGGCCCATCCTGATCATGCTTCCCCCTGCCATTAGTGCCTTTCAACCACAAATTACCTTGTATTTATTCTGCATATATGTATATGTTGTATTCCCTTATAGAATATAAGCTTCTTGAGGGCAGGTAATATTTATTTCACTTTTGTCTTTGTACTCCCAGCACCTAACACATAGAAAATGTCTGGCACCTGGAAAATAATAAATTCTTATTGAATGAATAAATGATTGAAATTATCCAATAGGGTATTTCTCATCTCCCTTTCTGTGGTTCTTTAAACCTCTTTTCTCTTTTCTCTTTTTTGTTATCACTCTTTTCTCTTGTCTGTTATCACATAAGAAGAGATTGCCTTACTCCTTGCTAAGGCCAATCTTTCTACCTGTGACACTGATACTATTTCTCTCATGAAAAGGGCCTTGTTCTAGATACCCATCTACTCTTTCTCATCCTTCTATCTTTTCCTGTTTGATTAGTTCTGTCCCATATATGTATAAATATACTGAGATATTCATAATTTTTAAATGAATAAAAAGCCTTCCTATAAAACTACTATTGAAAGGACTACCATTTGGCCAGTCTCTCATGTTTGAAAATTTTGTGTCATTTTTTCTCAGTCCTTATTCTCCTTGGCTTTTTTATAGCATTTCTAAACTGTTCATGATCTCATCTTTTGGATGCTCCTCCCCTTCCTTGATGACTGTGACACTGCTTTCTGCTATTTCTCCAACTACCTGATGGTAGTTGCGCTGCTCTCATGGTTTCCTTCAACTGTTTATCATACTTCCACTGCTCTCTGAGTAGAGCGGATGAATGGCATGAAGACCCTATCCTTGGTCTTTTTCTTCTCCCTCTGCACCTACTATTTTAGCTATCTCATCTAATGCCATGGCTTTAATACTCTATTTCCTTGCAGTTTACTACCAAGTGTTGTTCTGTTCAAAACCTTTAATGGCTTTTTGTTGCTTATAAGATAAAGTGTATACACTCTAATGTGAAATTTAATACCTTTAAAATCTGGTGTCATCCTTCCTTTCCAAACTTGTTTCTTTCTCTTTCTCTTCATGTACTCTATGCTACAGCCAGAATTCAATTCAATAAAAATAAAGTGCCTACTACATACACAAGGAACTGTCCTTGGTACTGGAGCTACAAAGATAAAAATGTCACAATTCTTCCTCTCAAAGAACTTATGTTCTATTGGAAGCATACTATATATACAAATAAGTAAATGGGCAATTTGAAGAAAGAGAAAGCTCTAACAAGATGGAAGGAGGGAGGAAGGGAAGTATGAAACAGGAAGGCTTCACAGAGGAGGATGTGGCACATGAACTGAGCTTTGAAGGCAGGTAAGCATTCTGAAAGGTAGAGATTAGAAGAGAGTGCATTTCAGACATGCAGAATAGCTAAAGTGAAGGCAAGGAAATGAGAGATAGAATGTAGAATTTAGGGAATATTAGCCATACATCCTAGCTAGAATATAGAATTCATAAAAGGAAGAAATGTGAATTAAAGTTGAAAAGAGAGGTTATAGTCAGATTGTGGAGGTCCTTAAATGTCAAGTTTAGGAGTTCATCTTTTTTCCAAAAGACAAAAGAGAGCCAGCCACAGAAAGTTTTAATCGATGGAATAAAATGATTGGACCTGTGTCTTAGGAATATTAAGGTGATTTAGAACTTGAAAGGTACAGAGATTATTTGGAAAAGTGAAATAAAATATTGAAGACGATAAGATAATCAAGAAAGATGAAAGAATAGGATCAGTAAGAGCGATGATAAAATTGGGGGAAGGACTATAAAAGAAATAGGACAAGTTAATAGTGATAACTGTAAAACCTCATATAACTTGTATAACTTGTACTCTGTTAAAATAAAAAAAGAATGACAACTCCAAGTTTTCTTATCTACCTTCTAATTGTAATAATAATTTGCATGCTTGTTTATTTACAAGGATTATGTTTTTGTTTTCCCAATGGGGATGGAGTGGGAGTGAGACAAAGTAGATTTTTGTTGATAAAAATTTAAGCTCATTTTAAAAATGCAATAGTCTAATAATTGCTTAAATACACAGAGAGAAATGATTCCTTAAAAAAAAGAATAAAGGAAAGTGTTCAGAAAAACTGTGTAGCTTCTTAGAGAATACAATTCATATAAGACAAGAATTACTTAGAGTAGGAAAAAATCATGAGTAGAATACTGAAAATCATTCATTATCTTTCTATTAAACTATGAATATTTTCCCATTCCCTGCTTTTTTTTTTCTAATTTCATCTGCCTTGGTTTTGTTTTGTAAAATCTTTGCTTTTATTTAATCAAAATCATCCATTTAATCTCCTGTGATTCTCTCTGTCTCTTGTTTGGTTATGAACTCTTCCCTTATCCAGAGATCTGACAGGTAATTTCTTCTTTGCACCACTAATTTGCTTATAATATCACCTTTATGTCTAAATCATATATCCATTTTGAGCTTATGATCTTGGTATACAGTACAAGATGTTGGTCAGATGTTTTTGGTTCACTGGACCACCTTTATAAGGTTTTTTCTTGAGAGAAAGAATGGACTAACATATTATGAGCTGACCATGTTATAATTGGCTTTTATTGTTTGTAGTTGCATTGTTTTAGGGGACCTGATCTGAGTGGCAGTGTATCTAAACCCACGTAAAAATAAGCCATTTATATAACAGACTTCTGATGTTTGCTAAAATACCTCTTTGTTACATTACAGATATTGATGAGTGCGCCACTATTCCTGGAGTCTGCGATGGGGGTGAATGTTCAAACACTGTCAGCAGTTATTTTTGCAAATGCCCCCCAGGATTTTATACTTCTCCTGATGGAACCAGATGTATAGGTAGGTGAAATGAAAATGGGGTACACTGTTGATGGAGCTCCGTTATGAAAATTTGCTAAGCAGATGATATTTGCTTCCATACTGAGCAGTTTTCTGAGCGAGTTTGCTCAGTAGGACACATAATACTACTATATCCTCTCCAGTTAGGGCAGAACAATAATCTTATGCAAAGGTTGGTATGTGAGTACCTTCTTTAATGAGTCTACATCCCAATATATGACTCAATAGTTCAATGAAGAATTAGCATAGCTCGAACAGGTCAGAATAATGGATTTTGGCTGGTCACAGAGATGCCTTCAGGAATATTTTGAGGATATGAATCAATGTTCTCATCCATCTATGCAGTTTGACTTTAAGGATTCCAACAATCTGACTTCTCCACTGCCTAATAGGGATCTTCCATTCTAGCCAAGAAGCTCTACTTAGCATCCCTAGAACATACCATATGCTTACTCTCCACTTTGAATACTCCTCAGTACCAATATACTCCAAATCTCAGATTATATTCCCCAGTCCTTTTTTTTTCCTTTCTATGAACCCTTCCTTGTTCATCCCACTGGCAGCTGAAGTTTCCCTCTCTTGAACCCTTGTAATACTGCTAATCTATATCACTCATGTATCATACCTTCTATTAAAATTAATTTTAATGTCTATATATTTTATCTTTTTGACTGTTACAAGGTCTTCTTTTATGCCAGTGATTTAGCTTATGCTTTTTATTCACCTAAATACATCTCTAATTAATAAAATTTGGGACAATATGATAAAACGAACTAAAGAATTTAAGATTGCAAGGGAAGAAAATATTTTTGAGTGTGTCAAGATTATATAGGCAAGCCAGTACTACCTGGAAATCTTCCGTTTTGTTTAGTATCTTTAATCTATTTCTGGTTATTACACATTCTCCCACTTATTAAAACACAGAGTCTCTCAAAATTCTGACTTTTTCCCACAATTTCCACAACTGTTCATGGCTATAAATGAGCATTATTGTTTGTAATTATTGGTCATTTATAAGTCAGATGTTTTACGTCTGGGACTGCTTACATACACAAACATGATTTATTCCTCTGCCAACCTTCAGTTGCGAAATTTTGATCCAAGTCCCTGAGCTCTAAATCTAATAAGTGAGCCATCAGGCTAAAAACAGACATGTCAACACAGACACAATTCCCAGTTTTCCAAACATAAGTGGATATTAGCCAGTTGATTGAATTTAGCACTGAGTATTACAGCCATAGCCTGAAATTCTATTTGTAACCTGAAAGTAGACCACACTGTAAATTATATGTGCATATTTCATAGTATGGTCAAGTGTTTACATTAGCTTGTGACCACCAAATTTATTTGCACCTGGGACATCACAGTAGGTTTGAATGTGTCTCTCCACTCACAGTAGCCTTTGGTGTGAACCCAAGACATTCTCTGAATACGGAACATCAGCATGATATGGTTTTAAGCAGTTACAAATCTATCACATCTTGAAAGGTTCTACAGATACTGTTTCTTAATCCTCTTTATGGGGAGCTCCTGTCCTCAGCTTCACAAAGCTAACACTGTTTCTAGTTCCATTGAATCTATTCATCCTGGAACTTCCTCTGCCCCTTAGTTGTGAGTTCAATCTGACCAGCGGTACAGCAACTTGAACCACCGAAAAAAAAATTAGAAAGCAATTTAATACCTGCCAGTGGTTTAAAAATATTTTTTAGAATTTTTTTTTTTGCTTTTCAAAAACTAGCCCACAACTTTGTTTTATGATTTGTTTATGTTTTTTAGACTTCTTGAAGTTAGTGATTTGAGTGTCTCCAAATTAATTTTGTTCTACTTAGTAGCTGAATTGGAGGATGATGTAGTATAAACAGTTTCTGGTAAGGTTGGTTATAGTCATCATCCATTGCATCATTTGTTGACTTCCTCATTAGAAAATGTATCCATAAAGTTTTCCCACATATATGCACAAGAAGTAAAATTTCCAAACATTGCCTTTTTATTTCTTTAATATTTTCCTAATTTCAAAGTACAGACCACAGTGTTATCTTGTTGAATCACATACAAGAAGGAAATGTATTTTTAAAACTTCTTTGGGTTGAGAACATGTGAAAGCTTCACTTTCCTTTCACTTCTTAATTTTCCTAATAGTTAGGAAACTTCGGTCTTTTTTTGAAAAAAAAAATTTGTCTGGCAAGTTATAGCTTCTCTAAGCCTTGAACATGTTTCCCATAAATTCTATTAACTTTCACTCCTTGCAATGACTATTAACACCTGCAAAAAAAAAAATTCTCCCTCTTGGTTTATTAGATATTAACTCATTTGTTTGAAAAAAAACCTAAACTTTTTTTTGTGTGTATAGTGATATAGGTCAAAATAAATATTGATGTTACCCTTTTTAAGCAACTTGATGTTTTTCAGTTTTGAAAAACAAAATAAAGATGTGGGATAAATTATTCACTCTAAAGTAGTCTTTACTCAATAAAGGAATTTACCCTAGATTCCTTTAGTTAATAAGATCACCTAGTAATATTTAAAATGCTACTCAATTTATGAAAATTGGATTTGTCTTCAACATATGGAAAGTGTACTTTGCTTCAAGTTAATTATCTGTGTAGACACCTGGTAGGTGGATAGAGATAGTAGGTAGTGGGTTATCTACCTCACATTTATCATAGCAATACCTCACTTGAAACCTATTAAAACAGCACATTTCTGCTTTGTCATGTGCCATTTTTCTGGTAGTACTGACTTGTAGTATGTCATATGTTATCATGACAAGGATATAACCCAATAAAAGTAATATCTGGAAATGTGTCTTGCTGTGTTGCTTTGAAAAGATAACTTTCTTGCCAAAGAACAATTACTCCAAGAAATGTCATATCCTGAAGGAGGATTTGGAATCATGAGTAGTTTAATCTGTGAATTTAATTAGTTCCTCTTAAAACCCTCCTAGTGGTAAGTTACTAGGACAAAAAGAAAAACTGATAAATAAACATTTAATGTAGGTGTGGACTTTTTTTTAATACCAAACTTCTCTCTCATCTTCTGCTTGCCTTTAAGTCTGACTTAATGTTAACTTCAGGAAAATTAAAAAGATGAAACGTCTAATCATTTCAGATTGCTTTAAAGTAGATGTTAAGAAATATTGATAAATAAACATTTAATTTAGGTGTGGATTTTTTTTTAAAACCAATCTCTTCCATCTCTGTTTACCCTTAAGTTGGACTCAGTGTTAGCTTGGGGGAGAGGGAGAAGGCTTACAAAATGTCTTATCATTTCCGGTTGTTTTGAAATAGATCTTAAGAAATAATGGTAAATAAATATTTATTTTAGGTGTGAATATTTTTTTAAATCAAATTTCTCCCCCATCCCCTATTTACCCTTTAAATCTGACTCCATGTCAGCCTCAGGGGAAAAAAAAAAAGCAAAAAAGGACTTGACAAAATGTCTTATGATTGCAGGTTGTTTTAAAAATAGATCTTATATCTTGTATAAACTATTTGTGTAAAGTTGCTAGAATTAAATAGTTTGATTTCAGGGAGAGTACATTATTGATTCAATTCAATAAACATCAAGCTCTTAAGTTCTAGCTGATTGATATTTGGACTCTCGATATGTCAAGACAATTACAAAGATACACATTTTAGTAGTTATGAAAAATTAATTATGAGTCTATATTAACATATGACACAAAATCAATACATATGAATATCATGGGTGGTGATTTGTTATTCTCTCATCCTCATTCTGATTGTTCTTTCCTACAACTGGTTCAAATAACAAATCCATGAAGTAGGTGCACTATTTGAATTAGTGCTGCATATTTCCACTGGGCAATTGTAGCTTTGAATAGTGGGAATACTTCCTGGTTTCATTATTCATGCCAGTCCCACCCCGCACTTGCCTCAGGACTTGAGGCAGGAAGAGAGGAGGGAGGAGGAGTTTGTTGCGTGTTACACATGCTCAGTGTAGGCGGGGTTGGGGGTGGGGGTGGGGGTGGGGGTGGGGGTGGGGAGTGGCGGGGGAAGGGATGCATGTTGCACATGCTCAGTGGGAGAGGAAGGAAGCGGAGGAGTGCGCACATGCGCAGCTCGGTTGTCGCGCCCTTTTCTCAGGAGGTGCAGGAGGTGCAGGAGTAGACTTCGCGAACTGTGCCCCATTCGAGGGAGGCCCTTTTTTGTGTTTCATGTGAATAATCTCTGTGCACTTCTCTGCCCCTACAGATGTTCGCCAAGGATTCTGTTACACGTCCCTGGCCAATGGACGCTGTAACAACCAGCTTCCCCAGCAGCTCACCAAGACCCAGTGCTGCTGCGATGTGGGCCGCTGCTGGGCCCCGGGGCCTGCTACGGCCCCGGAGATGTGCCCCATCCGGGCCACAGGTAGGCTTTCTTCTGGCTGTCTGCTCCAATACCGTTAAAAAAAAAACCAGAAAGAAAGATCTAGAATGGCAAGGAAATAAAACGTGTTCTAACATCTGCAGAAATCCAGGGACTACAGCCCTAAAGAGAGTGGGCACTGTTGTTAATTACTTTTTAGGTAATTAATCCATGTACAGGACCCTGAGAGTCCTCCTTTTGAGGTGGTCCAAGCTGCCTTTCATTTTTAGTGATTTTTGTCGGCTTTACTTTCTCCCACAAATTTTCAAAAAGCCAGTACAGTGGAACCTCTTCCTTTAGGAACATTTGGGGTAATAAGCCACATCCTAGTAGAGAATGGGAGGTAGCCTTTTCCCTCCTTTTATTCAATACTGGGCAGGTCTTTTTAGTGGAGTCCAGTTTGGGTCTCTGAAGGAGATCAAGAAATTGGAAGGAATTCAGAGAAGACCATTTTGAAAGGTGAGCATTTGTGAATAAGGACGCTGAAAAAAGATTGGATTTATAAGGGTTATTTAACCTTAAATAGGAAAGGATACATTAATATATTGATCTTGAAGACGATGAATGAGTATCCTGTAGAGGTGGACTATTAGTTATTTCTTGTTTCTGGTGAGAAAAGATCATATCAAATTGAGCCCAACTTTGACAAAAGGGTTTATTGAAGGACAGAACTGCTATATATGAAAACAGGTTACCAAGAGAGACCATTAAAACTTTGTTTCTATAGATCTTTAAAAACAGGATAATTTTGTCATATGCCAATGGTTGGTTTAAGGGTTAGCCTACCTGAAGGCAAGGGGAATGGATGTATGTGTGCCACCTGGGCAACATTCTACCCTATCAAATGTTCTGGCTGCAGTGCAGGTTCAACTTCTATGGTGAAAATATTCCATTTATCGCATCTCCCAACACCCAGTCCAACCCTGCCTTTACTACCATAACTAAATTCTCCTATATCAGACTTTTAAAAATAAATTACAACACTTTCCATTTCCTAGACTTGATTGAGATTTAGCTTTTTCTAACTGAAACCATTCCTCTCAGTTTCCACCAGTTGTGGACGCTCCTCCTTCTCATCTGATTCGCTGTGAGAGGAAAAAAGGGGTTAGCCCAGCTATTCCATTGCCCCCAGTACCACTTCTGGACCATCATTGTTCTTCTGTCACTCAGCAGCATGTCTTTTTGAAGACCGTGCCATCTTAACAACATCCACTATTATTGTCTGGGCTCCAGGATGTTCTCTTGCCTCCCTAAATGACTTCAGCATCTAGTTAACATTTTTCTCTTCAGTGATTTCTCCATCCAGGTTGATTCCTTTTCTAACATCCTAGGTTTATATCTCTTCCATTTCAATTTTCATCACTATCTGAATGTCCTTCTGGTAGTATCTCAAACCTCACCTCCTCTTCATTTTAGTCACTCATTGGCATAACCTTAGACTTAGTCATGCTTTGAAATTACTCTACCTCAAAGATCTTGGATTCCTAGCTTTCTGACTATACTTCTCTTACCTTCTGTTTCTTCTCCTTCAAACTCATTGTATTATGAAGGCAGAATTTATGATTTCAAAGAGAATCATACATATATATGATATAACCATCTGAACAGTTCAGAACTGCAGGTGTAAGGAATTCTCTAAGTAGAAGGCAGAAGAATTAAAGCATTTATTCAGGCTCCAAAGTAACAGACCCAATAACCAGCTTCCCCATTTTGATATTTTGATCAAAAGCTTCCAGGCCCAATAAGTCTGCCTCACAAGAGTAACCAGGAGGCCACAGAAAAACATGATGGTATTAAACCAAATAACATTCATGCTTCCCCTCTCCGGTAAGAAGATTACCCACTGGCTTTAAGTCCTTGCTCGGCACTCCTCGGTCCACACACGAGTCGGCTCTGCTTTTGGGTCGGCTCTGCCTCCGCAGCTCCTGCTTCGGCTTGGGCTTTATCTTCAGCTTTGGCTGTAGCTGTCTGTGGCTCCAACAGAAAATCAATCTTCAAGCTGTGTTCTCTCCTCCCATGGAGCCTTTGATGTCATCAAGCGTCATCTGAATGACCAGAGCTTATTGGTTCCTGAGTTGGCCCCTCCCCTTAGGACCCTGGGAGGCTCACATCCACATAGATTAGGTCAACACCTAATAGGGCATGGCTCTGGAGTTAACACCTCCCCTCAGCCAGCCCCACCTTGGGCCCCACCTCAGTCATCAATCCACACCCACATAGGCTCCACACCCAACAGGGCTCTGGGCCTGAGGCTTAGCACCCAGCAAGGCTTAATGAAACACACTGAGCCACTCAAAGAAAACAAATGCCATTTTGCTTACCAACACACTCATTGAATCTACTCTTTGTAATCATTGTGAATCTTTCCTATTATTAAAATTCATCAGTCATTATGTGGATATAGTTATCTCACTAGCCAACTTGGATCCCATGGTCAATTCAGAGTTGCTTTTGCTATTGTCAGTTCTTTTAGTCTGTCAACCTTGTTAATCCTCAACACTGAGCCACCCCCACTATCCACTTTATCTGTGCTTGCTCTTTTCTTTCACTGGCATGAAGTAGTTTGCAGTTTCTCTGTCTACTTCCTCACCCAATTAAAGTCCAATTTCCTTACCAGCACACCACTCAAACTGCTTTTTCAAAGGACACCCATGATCTCATAAACCAAAGATCTTTTTTAAAATTTTATTTGATTTTGAACTTAAGAAACAAAACAAGCATTTCCATAACATAGTAGAATAGAAAAAAGAGGATTGCACATGAAACTATAAATCTATTGTGTACAACTTACTATTCCCTTTAAATATATAATACCATGGGTCTTTTCTAAGTAATTATCTGTCTGAAATATTTGGTTCTGTTTATCACCTTCTTCTTGATAGATGTATCCTAAATTGATATCTATGACATTGTGTTTTTTCTTTCTACCTTTTTTGTCCATTCAATCTTCATCTCACATCCTAAATGTAGATATACTCCAAATTCTGTCCTCACTCTTCTCTTATTCCATTCTATCTACTCTCACAGTTTAAGCTACCATCTCTATTTGTACACTTCCCAAATCTATATCTCTAGCTGTCACTTCATTCTAAGGTTCCATACTTGCATTTCCAAAGTCCTCCCTTGGAGGTTAGGTGACATCTCAAAGTCAATGTGTTTCCAAAACCAAAGTCAAGATCTTTCCACCTAAACCAGCCTTTTATCTTGATATTTGTTTTTAATGATTCCACTACCATTTTCTTAGTAATCCAGACTTGAAATGTCAATCATCCTTATAACTTCTTTCTCTTATCTCCAGTGCATTGAATCAAATCCTTTTATTCCTACCTCTGCTGTAGCACTTATTCATCCTCTCCTTTCTTGTGCCTTCCACCCTAGTGCAGGACCTCCTGTCTAGGAGGTCTAACTACCTTCTACTTGGTCTCCCTACCTTTCTATCTTTTCCTCCTCAAATCTGATCTACACCGTACTGTCAGGTTAATTTTCCTAAAGTACAGCTATGATCACAATTTCCCTTTGTTTGAAATCCTTTAATAGAGATCCAGCTCCTTGGCTTGGCATTCAAGATCCTTCCTAACCTGGCATTAATCTATCTTTCTAGACTTATAAATCAGTTAATCAGCAAGCACTTATTAAGTGCTTACTGTGTGCCAGGCAATGACCTGTGCTCTGGAGATACAAATACAAAGAATGAAACAATCCTAACTCTTAAGAGCTTACATTTTCTCATTATCATAAGCTTTTCTTTCTGCCTAGCGTGCTATCCCTCTCTAATTTCCAGCTATTGGAATCCAACTCGTCCTTCAAGATCTAGTTCAGAAATCATGTCATTCATGAAATATGTCCTGATTACTGAAACTAGGAATGTTGTCTTCTGAATGTCTAACGTTCTTTGTACCAGTCTTACAGCATTTATCTCTCGCTGCCTTGTCACAGAACAAGGTTGCCTCTTCTAGTGCCATAATCTGAAGAGGTGGAAGGAATTTTATAGGCTATTGTCTAACCCAGGGGTGGGGAACCTGTGGCCTTGAGGCCACATACGGCCTTCTAGGTGCTTAGGTACAGCCTTTTGACTGAGTCCAAGCTTTACAGAACAAATCCTTTTATTAAGGGGGTTTGTTCTATGAAGTTTGGATTCAGTCAGAGGGCCACACTTGAGGACCTAGAGGGCCACATGTGGCCTTGGAGCCGTAGGTTCCCCACTCCTGGTAGAGGAACCAGCTATCTTCTGAAGCAGCCTGTTTTTCTTTTGATTGCTCAAATCTTAGGAAGTTTTCCTTAAGTCAAAAGTGCCTAAATGTGCCTCTTTGCAATTTCCCCTCACTGTTCCTAGTTCTAGCCTCTGAGGTCAAGTAGAACAAACCTGTTGTCTTCTAGTATATTCTCTTCAAATACTTGAAGACACTTATCATGTTCCCCCCCAATTTTCCCTTCAGGCTAAGTATCTTCTGTTCTTTTAAGAGCTCTTCACATGCCCATGATTTCGAGGCTTTTCACTTTCCTGGTTGTACTCTTCTGGATGCTCTCTAGTTTATAAATAGCCTTCCTAAACGTGGTGCCTAGACAGTAAGCATAATACTCCAGATATGGTCTGGTCATCACTACAACTTCCAAACAGTGTCTCTCTAGGCCTGGACTTAGGATTGCAGTAGCTTTTTTGCCTCTATAGAATATTGTTGATCTGTATTGAGCTTGTAATTTACATTTATCTTTATTGAATTTCATCTTTTTTATTTGACTTGATGTTCTAATAAGTCTTTGAGTCTGTCATCTGTGGGAGCTGTCCCTTGTAGCAAATTTGGTTTTTGTAGCATCTCAGCTTTTATTCAAATCATTGATAAAAACTTCCATTGGAGACCTCTTTCCAAGTTGATATTGAACCATTATATCTCCTGACAGATGATAACTTTCTTGGAGACAAGATCGACCTTTTTTATTTTTTAATTCCTTCTATGTTCCTACCACAGTACCTTGAACATAATAGGTGCTCAGTTGACATGTGTTGAACTAATGATGGTCTCTATAAGTCTCTTCTACCTCTATGATTCTAGAGTTGAAGATGGTACTTAGTTTACCCTCATGTAGTTTGTATCCTATAAAATGGTTCTAGACCAAGGCATTTTAAGGCAACAAGTGAATATGAGGTTAGAAGCATCTCTCTTTATAACAATGCCACATATTTGATTCAGAATAAAAAATTTTATTTGTGGCCGTCAACTGTACTACTTACAGAATTGTAGTTCTTTATTGCAAATTGCACACCTGCACATGGATGTTAAAATAAAGTTTCTGTTTATAGCTGAGAATTATATATGGAAATTAAAAGAGTGATAAAAACATTTACTATATTTCAATATCTAGCATGTCATATGTGTTGCCAGATTCTTTTTTGTGCCTAATAGTATGGCCCAAGAGTTAATTAATTACATGTAGAAACTACATTAAGTCCTTCAGTACACTAAAGTGCTTTTTTAAGAAAAAAATGTAGTGAGTTTCTACTTTGGCAGATCACTGCTTTAGAAGTTTTGAGACTTACACTGCTAGGACATGGCTTAGTCACTGTTTTATAATACTGCAAAAATTAGCTTAGAAATTGTAAGTGTCAAGGCAATGCTTAGAGCTTAAGTAGTCTGTAGTTAAGAGAAAATCAATGCAATATTCTAGAAGATCAGGAAATACAAGGATGAGATAGTTTTGGGTCCACTGAAACCCTGCCAGTACCGCATTCTTCAGAACTTTAGAATTTCTAGATATATTGATGATAGAGGAAAAAGATTTCAATGGATCAGCATCTAGGAGAATTTTGGGGGTAGGTGGAAGCTCTCCAGAAATGATGTGTTTCACCACAACAAAAATGGCACAAGGTTGCTTAAAATAAACATTTAAAAGGTTGTAGTTTTTACTTTAAAAAGATGTGTAGTATTGTTGCGAGACAGCAGTGTGTCTCTAGGTTGGTGAGTGGGAGAAGCAGAGATTCAGACTGACGCAAGTCCTGCTAGAATAATTGGGAAGAATTTGATAATGTGTCCCAAATAACTTTACGATGAAGTACTACATTAACTCGGACAGAGAAGACAGTAGAGGGAAACAACAAAAAAGCATGTTTACTCTTAAGTGTTTTTTTAGAAATAGATGCATCTTTTAAAATGGGAGAATAGTGTCAAGTGATAGAATCGTCATTTATTTCAGGAACTTGTGGGAAAGAGGATAACTGGTAGGACAGGGTGCTGCCAGGTCATAGATTATGTAGTTAGGAGAGTGTTATAATTAAATGCAAGCATAGTATGAGCAGTGCTCTGATGTAGTGGAAATAGCATTCGACTCTGGTTTAAATCCTTGCTCCAGTATTTTCTAGCCATGTAATGATAGGCAAATCATGTCACTGAATTTGTTTCCTAATCTACAAAACAGGGATTGTAATCCCTCATGGGTTCATAGTACTAGAGATTTAGAATTGAAAGAAACTTCAAAAGTCATTTAGTCCAACCCCCTCATTCAACATCTGAGGAAATTTGGGACCAGAAAATTTAAATGAGTTCTCAAGATCACTTAGTAACAAAGCTAAAGTTCAAATCTAGGTCCTTTTGCTCCAGATCCAACACTTTCCACTGTGCCTCATTGAAAAAGAAGCTTTTGCAAACCTTAAATTGCCATATAAATGTGGGTTACTATTTTCTTAACCAGGCAACACAAAGTGCTACAGAATCCCCATGGGAAGAAATTCCAGATATAAAATAAAACTGTGGTAATAGGGCTTCATGCTACAGACCACCTGACCTGGATAATAAAACTGGCCTGGGAATGTTAAATGAGATTGGAAAAGCCGCCAAATTAGGCCAGGTAGTAATAACGGGGGACAACATAAGAACATCATAATTATCTACCCATAAACTGGCAGGATTCCCTATGGGGATGTAACGAGGAAGGTTTTTGGATAAGACAAATGACTGCTTCTTAGAAGAAGTCAAATTAGAGTCCACAAAGAAAGGAAATAGCTTGGGTTTGTTTCTGAGTAGTGGACAGGAACTGGTGTAGGAAGTATCTGTGGGTGAACCACTATGTGGTAGTGATTATAGTGTGATTAAGTACAAAATCCTGGCAAGAAAGGAAAAACCAACAGAAATCCACCGCGTGATTCCTCTGTTATAAGAGAGGGAACTATGACAAAATGTGGGCATTATTTAGGGGCAAAATGGGAAGAAATAGTTTTTTTAAAAAAAAAACAACACCCAAAGTGAATAACCCACAGGGAGCCTGGAAACTATTTAAAAACACCTTTTGGAAGCCCAATAAAACATGTGCCAGAGATTCAAAAGGCCAGGTGCTCCAAGGAAAACCCAGCATAGCTAATTTGTAGATTGCCTGATTTAATAGAATAGGTACACTTATGGGGTAAGTCAGGTGCAAACAAGAAATCAGATAAGCCAAAAAAAAACCTGCAAAAAAAAAAAAGCTGCAAAACTCATAATGAACTACTCTTTAAAGTCCTCAAAGGCAGCATGTAAGCTGGAGAATTAATGAGGCTGCTTGATCATCATGATGAAAAGATATACCTGGAGAGGACACAGATAGCAGAGACTCCCTCATCCTGAGAAAGATGTTAGGAAGGGGTCCACTCCCAGGTTCTCTTTTGAAGCCACTAGTTATGAGTTCTTCGGACACAAAACAATAACCTACATGAGAGGTAGACAATGTAATACAGTGGGGAAAAAAGTTGGATTTCAAGTTAAAGGAACTGTATTGAAGTCCACACGCTGCCGTTGACTGACTGTGTGACCCACAGAAAGCTATTTAAATTCTCTGGGTCTCAGTTTCTTCATCTATAAAATGAAGGATGTTGAAACTCTAAGAACCCTTATGACTTTATTGATGCTGTAATGCTTTTGTGATCCTAAACCCTCAACATGTACTAGAACTAGTAATTTATAGATTAAGTGTAAGATAATCACAAGTATTAGTTATCATCATAAGGGTTTTGTGGAAATTCAAAGGTAAAAAATATGAAACTGCAGGCCAAAATGTGGAACCTCATCATAATAACCTCTGTTGCAGAGTATTGGCTGATAGGGCTCCCATCTTTAAGAAGGGGAGGATATCTCAATCAGGAAACACCAGTCATGGATTTGGAAAATATCTTAGTGAACATCTAGGGTAGCATCCCTTACAGTGTACAGGGAAGGCCCTTTTCCTCCTGCACCATCTCTTAGGCTAGATAGAACAAGGTTCAGAGAAATACAGCAAGGACTAAATAGGTATCTGTTGTTTTGTTTTTTTTTTTTAACATCCCACAATCTAAGAATGGTTTTAACATTTTAAAATACAATAAATATCTGGCCAGCTGACTCCTGGGCTAGAGCATTGGACCAATTTTTACCCCCTAACTGGCCCTTTGATTTCTTTTTGTGTAGACATCTTCCAGTGAAGAAACTCTAACAGTAAAACAGGCACCTATTCAGCAAAGTATAATCTTAGAGAATTGCCTAGGGCACTGAGAGGTTAAGTGATTTGCTCAGGGATGCCAAGTATATCAGAAGCAAGACTTGAACCCATCTTTTTATCCACTATGCCTTGCCATCTCTAAGCAAATAACATGAAATTCAGTAATAAATTAGGACTGGTACATTGTGGTAAAAAATCGTTAGATATTGCTTGATGATATAAAGAAAGTGCTTATCTTGCTTTTTGACTTTCTGTGTTTTCCCTGATATTTCTTAGTATTCTTACAATGGATTTTGACCAGGATATGTTTAGGCAAATGGTCCATATATTTTAGGGTGTGATTATGGAAATAATCTATTTCCATATACAGTCTTAGAAATTTGCTTTTAGTTGTCAGTGATAATTCTAAGGATACCAAAGTCCACAGCCCCACCCAGTCACAATTCTTACACTTTAACAAGATGCCATGTATCTTATTTTCCTACGAGAGCCATTTGATATAATTGCCCTCAATTCACCATACCTAAAAATGTCTGTATCTTCACCCAATTCCTCTCCCTTTCTACTTTGAAGAAGAACTTCTCCTTAGTTTCTTTGACTGTGGTCCCATCCTCTTCTGCCCTCTTTCGGGTCCTTGGTCCATTAGTTCTCCTATTTCTTTCTTTCATCTTCAGTCTCCCCTTGTACGGCTGCTTCCTCTTCTACAAATAAGTTCTCTTATCTCTCTTAAAACAAACCTTTTCTTCATCCTACTTCCCCTTTGGAGGTAGCTTTAATTTATTTTCTCAGGAAATATTTAGAAAGAGAAATCTGTGTTTGCTTTCTCCACTACCTTATCTCTTATTCATTTTTTTGAGGGAGGGGGGAAGGCAGGGTAATTGGGGCTAAGTGACTTGCCCAGGGCCACATAGCTAGTAAGTGTGTCAAGTGTCTGAGGTTGGATTTGAACTCAGGTCCTCCTGACTCCAGGGCCAGTGCTCTACTCATTGCACCACCTAGCTGCCCCTCTTTTACTCATTCTTGAACCGTCCAGTTTCTGAGTCCTCCACTTGACTAAAATTGTCTTTTCAAAGATTACTTATGAATAACCAAGTACACTAGCCTAGGGGTGGGGAACCTGCAGTCTCAAGGCCACCTGTGGCCCTCTAGGTCCTCAAGTGCAGCCCTTTGACTGAATCCAAACTTCAGAGAACAAATCCCCTTAATAAAAGGATTTGTTCTGTAAAACTTGGACTCAATCAAAAGGCCACACCTGAGGACCTAGAAGGCCACAGGTGGTCTCAAGGCCACAGGTTCCTGACCCTTGCACTAGCTTTTCCTAAGTGTTTATATCCTTTGACTTCCTTAAAACATATGGTATTATTCACCACTTTCTCCTTCTTGGAATTCTTTCTTTCCTTAGCTTTGGGGGAGGTAGTTACGTAATCATTTTTCTCTCTCTTTCTCAGTCTCTTTCTCCAGTTTCTCTTTCATTTCTTACCCCCTCACACACATAGGTTGCCCCAAGGCTTGACTGTCCTTTGCTCTTATCTATCTCTATGTGCTCCTTTGGCAACTTATTATCTTGGCTTCAAGTATTCCCTTTATAGTATGACTGTCAAATCTGTATTATTAGCCCTCTCCCAGTGTATGCATTTCTAGCAGCCTACTGAATAGGCTTCCATCTGCAAGTATTGCTGGTGCATCAACATGCCTCTAAAATGAAATTCAAGACCTTTCTTCCATCCTTCAAACCAGCTCCTTGTGACTTCCCTATTTCTGTTGATGACACTAGCATATTTCCAGTCACCTAGGCTTCAGAGACATTCTTTTTCCTGCTGTTATGCTTTCCTCCATATCCAGTAGGCCCCCAAGTCCCCTTAATCTGCCTCTACAGTATCTCTCACATTTAGCCATTCTCTTCCATTCTAGCTGCCATTAACGTAGTCCAAGTCCTCATTATTTATTGCCTAGGCTATCGTAATAGCCTCCTGAAGGATGAGACTGTTTCCTACTCACTTTCCTTCTTTTTGACTTATAGTCTCAAGAAATTCATTTTCCTAACAGAGCCCTTACTATGTCCCTTCTTATAAAAAGTTTCTTGTTGCCTACAACTTTTTAGCTTTATCTCATGCTAGTCCCCTTCATGTATCTTGTGCTTCAGTAAAACTTGACTACTTACTGCTCCCTGAATACAACTGTTATCTGTGCTTTCTCTTATGAGAGCATTCCCTCTAACTAGATTTCTCCCCCTCCACTGCTTCTTCTTTAAGGTCCAGCTCAAATGTCACCTCTAAAATAAAGCTCTTCCTGATTCCCTTCCAACCTGGAAATGATATTTTCCTCCACTGCACTCTCATAAATGTCTTCACTGAACTATAGTCTACTTTATTGGATGGTTATGTATGTATACATGCCTTATCTTCCATACTATACTGTAAACTTCTTGAAGACAGTAGTGCCTGCCTTACTCTGGTTTGTATTCTTTTTGTGACTAGCATTTCTTGGTATGTCATAGACATGCAGCAAATTTTTCTTTTAACGAAATTGAAAGAAATAGCTTATAAAAATCTATAAGTAATAAACATATAATATTCCTTATTTCCCCCCACAGCTTGAGTTTAACCCTGGTGCTTTTTTTCAGAGGAGTTCCACAGACTTTGCACTCTACCTGGGTTAGTCCCTGGAAGACCTGATATTCCTTTGCCTCCTGGTGTCTTCCCTCCCAGTGGTCCAGTTCCTCCTGGTGTCCCTGTGCCACCTGGCATCTATCCACCAATCCCTAGACCACAACTCCCAGAGCCTTATCCATCTCGGGAACCATCACGTAAGAATTGAATTAGCATTTGATTATTTTCCTCATATCGTATTGGGTTCTTAATACCTATTCATGCTACTTAATTTTTGCTTTGTTTATAAACAAGTTTAGCAAGTGAACTTGAAATCATTATCTGGACAACTTGCCATTAAATGGAGAGTTAAGATATTTATAGGGTGTACATTTTATATAGAGAACATGGTAGAGGTGTAAAATCAGTCTTTGTAGAATGTTATACCAGGCAAGTTTGATCTGGTAAATGTCATCCACCTGCTAACTCTATCTGCTTGAAAATGGTAATAATATGTTATCACTTTTAGTAAGGCAGCCTAAGGAGTAGAGAGGCATGCTCCACCACCTGTACATGCCCCACAGGGCAGAAGTGACTTTGGAAGGCTGGATTGGAAGCATGAAGTATCTTCTACTTAGTCATTTATATTCTCAACAGGTCTGATATACTGGTATGACTAATGTATGTATGTATACAGGAAATAGGAACTTTTTTGGATGTAACTACTTGCACGTTTTTTGCTGTTTAGCATACATATAGTAAGTAATGTTTATGTTTAGCATTGTTTTGCCAAATGCTAACCTTCATCAAAAAATTTTTATAGGAGTGTTGCCAGTTAATATCAGTACTGATTACTGCCAAGTGTACCGAGGTCTCTGCCTCAATGGGCACTGTATTCCCACCCCTGGGAGCTACCGCTGTGAGTGCAACAAAGGATTCCAGCTGGACATTCGTGGAGAATGCATTGGTATGTGATTTGGGGCTGTTTCCATAAGTGGTATAGGAATAGTGAGCTCTATTCTCTGTCTACCATTGATTTTTTTCCAGGAGATGGTAATCAGCACAGCATAGGACTGCCCTTGTTGTTTAATCCAAAAGTAGTCTGAGTTAGCAGTGTCAAACTCAAATAGAAATGGGGGTCACTAATCCATAAATAAGGATTCCTGCAGGCTGCATATTGACTTAGTTTTAAAATGTAATATTATCACTGTTTTGTAGTGTTTTATTTTTTTGTTACTATTTCCCAACTACATTTTAATCTGGTTTAGGCCACACTCAAGAGTGTTGTAGGCCACATGTGACCTGTAGGCCACCTATTTGACACCTCTGCTGGATCATATAGCCAGATTTGTAGACATAGTGGGTGTGAGTGGCATGGGTAGGAACTAACTTAAAATCTTTTAAGTTTAATGACAGTCTTGGGTCCCTGCTACAACATTTTCTTCTTATTTGAAAGCACCAAACATTCTTAAAAAGAACTGGTTATGTACCAGCCACACTGATAAAGGTAGAGAAGGATAAAATGGCCAGATGTCCCAATGGGATATATTCTGGGTTGCCTGCAGAATGGATTGTCCAGAGTTGGGACTGTCCCACTTATTCCAGGACATCTGGTCTACCTAGTTTATCAGATTGCAATAGACACTTTAGGATTCTTTGTTACAGTTTCTCCTTTCTTTTCCAAAAACCTTTTTGCACTGATTTTTTTTCACGTAGAATATTTATTTGTTTCTAGTGGTTATCTTTTTTTAACTCATAACTAGCCCATTAGCTTATTTTAATTTGATTCAGCAGTTTTTCCCTCTTATTATCCTTTTGTCTGAATCACCTTTTATTACCTTCTTCCCTCTCCGCTCCACCCCCACACACTCCTTGGGTCCCTTTTAAGGCCTCCAGGCAGCCTTAATACTGAACCATTATATTTGATAAATGTATGAAAATAATTCTTCCATCGAGCTGAATATAATTCAAAGAAATCCAATTAAACAAGCTTGTGTTAAGCACACACAGGCATTTATTAACCACTGAGAGGCAGTGTGATAACACAGATGGCTGGGCTTATACTAAGCAGACTTGGGTTCGAGCCCCATCTCTGACACATCCTGGCTGTGTAATACTGGGCAAATCTCTTATCCTCTTAATGCTCTGGGCAATTCTCTATGACCATAAGTTGCAGAGAAGTTAGTGACTTGGATTGGTAGAAGTTTCCTCACCTAAGAGTTCCCTCTACCAAAAATATCACAGACTGATTTCCTTTCATTGTCCTTTACTATGTGTTAGGCACTATACAAGACCCTGTGGACGCAAAAACAGAAAAACAAAACAAAAATCCCTTGCTTTCCAGGCGTTTATACATATGAGGCCAGATCAGTTAGGTTGTGAGAGGGAGGTCCTTAAAATCTAATGTAGAACCATAAACATCCTAAAATATTTGATCAGGAAAAACCTGATTGGTTGTCCAGTCAACTATCCCAGAGGCCCAGAGAGTAAAAGTGATTTATGGATGGTCACATGATTAGCGGCAGAGCAAGGATGAGAATGAGGCCTCCTGATTTTCCAGGTCGGGCAAGTGTGTCGTTCTTTCCTTGGTGTGTAGGGAAGGACTGAGGCCTTCTTATTTGATTCAGGAGACTTGTGCTCATTTGTGGGCCATAAGATTATAGCCACTTTCGTAGGGGTTTGTGGCTGTGATTGATGACTTTGGGCTGTCAAGTAAACAGGACTCACTGAGACTCTGAGAAAATTCTTTCAGGCTCTTCTTGCTACTGTACACCTGAAAGATGTACTCCTGTTTGAAACAAGCTTGGTGTAAGGAAAAATTTTCTAATAAAAATTTTCTAATTTGCACCAAAATGTGTGGTGCAAGTGGATACAACCTAGGATGGAGAGTCAGAAAGATCTGAATTTAAATGCAGTCTCAGACATTTACTAGCTGTGGCACCTTAGGCAAGTCATTTAACCTCTATTTGCCTCTGTTTCCTCATTCAAAAATGAAGATTGATGATAATAACCCTTAGGGTTGTTTTAAGCATTAAATGAAATATTACACATATGTAAAGTACTTTGTAAACATTAAAACATTAAATAAATGCAGCTATTAATAACAATTACAGCTCTCCAAAAGAGAGCTGCCTCAAGATAGTAACCTTTACTAGACGTTTTCAAGCAAAGGCTGGACAACCATTTGTCTGGTGTGTTATGGTAGGTAGATGGATACTGAGGTCCCTTTTAGACCTGAGATTCTGTGATTGTGTGAATCACTTGTTTATTACATGCACTCTTCACCAGTGAAAGTGTAGAATTCATTTTTTGTTGTTTTGTCTAGCTTTATTCATGATTCCAATTTAGAACACTTTACCCAAAACATGGCTTATTTCTGCCCTACTACCTGTTTTCTAAATCTTTTATAAATAGCCTTTATAGAGAGATATTCTCTTTGGCTTGGTTAGGGATTAAAACTGAAACAAAAACTATTTCAATTGTCATCTACTTAATTTATTAAAGTTAGTAACAAAAAAGTAAATACCATTAATAGAATCAGTTTTATTACTAATTAGAAAAAGACTCCCAAGAAGCATCCAATGATAATGATAAGAATAGCTAACATATATAGCTCTAAAGTTTGCAAAATGCTTTACAGATAACATTTCATTTGGGCTTCATAATAACACTATGAAGTAGGTGCTATTATATCCCCACTTTACAAATGAGTTAACTGAGGCTAATAGGCTAAATGACTCACGTAGGGTTGCATAGTTACTAAGTACCTAAAGCAGGTTTTGAACTTGGATGTTTCTGACTTAAAGGTGAGTGGTTTGTTTTGTTGTTTTTTTGTACTGAACCACCTAGATGCTTAAAAATCTTCCTTATTCCAGGTAGTTTTATCTACTCTATTTTTGTATCAATGATTTAAACAGGAAAAAAGCAAAAAACAATACTTAGTGGTTTCTGGTTCTGCTCAGTTTCTTGATTAGGGGTCCATCTCCTTCAGCTGTGGCAGAAAGAGCATTGGACAGGGAGGAAGAAGAACCTGACTTGTAATTCGGATTCAGTCAATAACTAGCAGTGGGTCCTTTGGGCAAATTTTCTAACTTACCTAGGCCTTAATTTAATCGTTTGTGAGATGAGAGAATTTAGACTTTGGGGATTAACAACAGTAAAAATAGCGTTTATATGGTGCTTTGAGATTTGCAAAGGGCTTTACATGTATTTTATTTTATCTAACCCTAACATTCTGGCATAGAGCTAAAATTCTAGGAGAATATAAGGCTAATGGGATACTGAGATTTGTGGTAGATGTTTTTGGAGGTATAAACTATATTGTAGATAAATTCTTCCCTTTAAAAATGACCTCTATAGCCTTGCTAATGCTGTTTATAGAACTCAAGGTGGGAAATCCCAAAGTAGCTATATTTCTATTTCCTAGACTCAAAAGGGATAACTAATATTCTAACTCCCTGGTTGCTTAAAGAATGCCAGGATATTGTCATATTCAGCTCATGCAGGTCAGCATCTAGTCTAAATCCAGTATAGAAAAACTGTCTATTTGCCCTGATGATTGTGCTACCACCTCTTTAAGGTTTTTCTCTGAAAAAATTGCAGGAAGAGAATACCTTCTCTTATCTGCACAAGTAAATCTGTTCACTTGAGTAGGGTGTCAGTCATGTGCAAAATGAAAGGGAAAAAGCCATCCTTTTTTTACATAATTATCCGCGTTTATGAATATACAAGGTAGTAGTTCAGGAGGAAGGATACTAGCAGCTGGGGAGAAGCAGGGGATCAAGAAGGGCCTCATGGTGCCTAAGCTGTATCTTTTTTTCTAATTCATTTTTTTATTTAGCATTTCCCCCCAGTTATACATAAAACAGTTTTTAACATTTGTTTTTAAAACTTCGACTTCCAAATTCTCTCCTTTCCTCCTTCCCCACCCCCTCTTATTGAGAAAGCAATCAATATGATATGTGTAGTCATGCAAAACATTTCCATAATAATCATGTTGCGAAAGAAAACATAGACCAAAGTGGTGGGGGAACCTCAAACGCAATAAAGAAAGTAACAAAAATATGCTTCAGTCTGTACACAGATACTACCAGTTCTTTCTCTGGGGATGGATAGCATTTTCATCCTAAGTCCTTCAGAGTTGTCTTGAATCCTTGTATTTCTGAGAATAGCTAAGTCATTCACAGGTGATCATCTCACAGTGTCGCTGTTAGTTTGTACACAGTACACTTCACTTTGCATCAGCTCATGTAAGTCTTTCCAGGGTTTTCTGAGAGCAGCCTCCTCATCATTTCTTATAGTACAACAGTATTCCATCATAATCACGTACCACAATTTGTTCAGCCATTTCCCAATTGGATGGTGGGCATCCCCTGAATTTCTAATTCTTTGTCCCCAGAAAAGAGCTGCTATAAATATTTTTGTCATATGGGTCCTTTTCTTGAAAAAGCCATTCTTAAAACGTGTTAAATGTTTTATAGGTTTTTTTCATTATTTTTTAAATAAAGATTTTTTACTTTTTAGTTTACGACACTCAATTCTGCATGATTTTGAGTTACAGATTTCCTTCCCCCCCTTCCCCAAGATGACATGGAATCCGATATATCTTCTACATATAACTTCTCATTAAACTTATTTACACAATAGTCAAGTTGTAAAGAAGAATTGTGACCAATGGCATGAATCATGAGAAAGAAGAAACAAAACAAAAAAAAAAAACAAAGCAAAAGAGAAAAAAAAAAGGAGAGCAAACAGTTTGCCTCAATCTGCATTCAGACTCCATAGTTCTTTTTCTGGATGTAGATAGCCCTCTCCATCATGAGTGCTTTGGAGTTATCTTTGAACCTTTTATTGCTGAGAAGAACTAAGTCTATCAAGGTTCGTCATCACAGAATCCATATATCTGTGGTTGTGTATAATGTTCTCCTAGTTCTGCTCCATTCACTCAGCATTATATCGTGTAGGTTTTTCCAGGTTATTATGAAGTCTGTATCTTCCCCATTTCTTATAGCACAATAGTATTCCATTACATTCATATACCACAACTTTGTTCAGCCATTCCCCAATTGATGGGCATCTCCTTGATTTCCAATTCTTTGCTATTACAAAAAGAGGCACTATAAATATTTTCGTACATACTGGTCCTTTTCCCACTTGTGTGATCTCTTTGGGATACAGCCCTAGAAGTGGTATTGCTGAGTCAAAGGGTATGAACATTTTTATAATCCTTTGGGCATAGTTCCAAATTGCTCTCCAGAGTGGCTGGATCTGTTCACAACTCCACCAGCAATGTAACAGCATTCCAATTTTCCCACATCCTCTCCAGCATTTTTCATTTTCCTGTTTTGTCATTTTAGCCAATCTGACAGGAGAGACGTGGTACCTAAGAGTTGTTTTGATTTGCATTTCTCTAATCAATAGTGATTTCTAGCATTTTATCATGTGCCTATAGGTATCTTTAATTTCTTCCTCTGAAAACTGCCTGTTCATATCCTTTGACCATTTCTCAATTGAGGAATGACTATAAATTTGACTCAGTTCCCTGTATGTTTTAGAGATGAGGCCTTTATCAGAGATACTAGTTGTAAAGATTTTCTCCCAATTTTCTGCTTCTTTTTCTGCTTCCCTCTTAATCTTTGTTGTATTGGCTTTTTTATACAAAAACTTTTCAATTTAACATAATCAAAATTATCCATTTTGCATTTTGTAATGCTCTCTTTCTCTTGTTGTGTCATGAATTCTTTGCTTTCCCATAAATCTGATAGGTAAACTATTCCTTGCTCTCCCAAATTGCTTATAAATGTGGTCTTCTGCACCTCTAGTAAAATTCTACTCTGAGGCCTCATGTCAAGTAAAGTCAATAAGTATTTCTTAATATGTGCCGGTCACTGTGCTAAATTCTAGGGATACAAATACAAGCAAAATGATGCCTCGTCATGGAAAATCAATTACCCCAATTATTTCAAAGCCTCTCTTAAAAGAAAATAATCTTTACCATGGCCTGAAAACCTAAAAAGACTTGTGAATATAGGCCCAGTGATGGCCTGTAAGTCTATAATGGACTCATAAGGTTTTCAGAAGCTTCTCACAAGATTGTCCCCAAGGAATTGAAGTGTTGAGCCATAGACACTCCTAAGACTTCCTATATTTTTGCAGTTGTATCCTCATTACCTCTAGAATTACCACAGTAGGTGGAAGTGAGAGGCCCATGTTGTATCATGGATAGAGATCTGATATCAGTGTCAGCCAGACCCATGTTCAAGGCCTTTCAAAGCCACATACTAGCTTTGTGATCCCAGACAGGTTTCTTAACCTTTATGGGAGCATAATATTATAAAGAAACTACAAATATGCATTGAGTAGAGGGAGTTCCCTCATCTGGGAGTTCCTTATATCAGTGAAATCATAGGTCCAATTCCTATTCCTCACATAATGACTGGTACTTATTAGGGGCTTAACAAATGCTTATTCACTGATTGATGATAGAAGAGTAATGATCTATATTGCTTAAGGGAATTCCATACCAATCAAATAACAGAAGTAAGTCATTTTACACATAGAGGAAAAAAACCCAACTATTAAAATCCTTGCTTCTGGATGTAGTGGTGCATACCTGTAATGCCTGTTCCTGAGGAGGCTGAGGCTGATGAGTTGCTTGAGTTCATAGTTTTGAGCTGCGGTAGGGCTAAAGCTGTGTGGCTGTCCACACTAAGTCATGAGCTCCTGGGAATGAAGGGCCACTAAGCTGCCAAAGGAGGGGCAAACCAGTCCGGGTTGGAAAAATGGAGCATGGTATTCTGATCAGTATTGGAATCAGGCCTGTGAGTGATCACTCTACTTCCAGCCTTGGTGCGATAGGGAGATTCAATCTCAGAAAACAAAACAAAACAAAACAGAACAATTCTTGCAGCCACATTGTTGTCAACTAATTTCCTACCAACAATTTACTGTTTGTGCTTTACAGATGTTGATGAGTGTGAGAAGAATCCTTGTATAGGTGGAGAATGTGTCAATACTCAAGGATCCTACATATGCCAGTGTCGAGTTGGATATCAGAGCACATTGACAAGGACTGAATGTCGAGGTAAAATGTAGTGTGTCATAGATGGAAGTTACGATTTAGCATGGAGTGAAAATACTTATTTTTCCCTAACAAATTTAAACTATTTTCCAACTTTCCAGCCCCCCTCCCTTTAGCATTAATTCATATTTAATATGTCTTCTTTTGAGGGAAAATATCATGTTCCTTACTATTGATCCTAAACTGCTATTGCCTATAATCAACTTCTGAACTAGAGATTCGGGTATGGAAGAAGCCAATTAGACCTTCCTAAAATTGGGAAATTCAGTAAAGATACAGGTTTTTACTGAGCTGTCATTAAAAAATACCTTAAAGTAAATAATTGATGTTGAAATGACTACCCCTGATTAAATTCCCAAAGAGACTTTGTTCCCCTCCAGATAACAGAAAGGCTACCATGCCACACACCTAGAAAGACCTACAAATATAAATATAAATAATATAAAATAAAAAAGAAAATAATCATTTGATGAAAATTTTAAAGCGAGGAACAGAAGTTTGCATTTTTTTTTTTACAATCTTCACCTTGTAACAAGAGAAAACAGTTTTTGCTTTCACTTGAAAAACATCTGAAATGTCACTTATTTCACTTCCCTATGGCTATTGTCCTATTTCAGGTTCTTAATAGTTTTTGCTTGGATTACTGCAGTAGCCTACTTGTTGGCCTCCTTGCCTCCAGTCTCTCCCCATACTATTTCATCCTAAACTCTGCTGCCAAATTAGACTTGCTAAAGCACAGCTCTTATCTCATCACTTCCTTATTCAAAAATCTTCGAGGTCTCCCTATTCTGAATTAAATCCAAATTCCTTTTTCTGGCATTCAAGGTCCTCCATAATCTGGCCCAAAAATACCTTTCCAGCCTAACCTCCCACTGATTGCTTACAAGTATTGTTATATGTTCCAGTTAAAGTAGACCACCCTTTGTCTTCCCCACACACCTTGTGGTTTGCCACCTCTGTAACTCGGCTTATCAGCCTGGAATGCCCTTCCTCATCCATCCATCTAATTTCTGACTAGCAAAATTCTATCCATCCTTGAAGGCCCAGTGCAAATGCTATTTTTGCCATAAAGATTGCTAAGGAAAACAAATTCCCACAAATACAGCAACCAACTATGATTCCAGAGAGCTGAGGATAAACTATGTTACCTACATTCTGACAGAGAGGGTGGTTAACATTCTAACGAATACCCTTAACTAATTAGAAATGATATATTGGAACAGATGGGACATTTGTTTTTTTAAGCTTAGAACCTTTTTTAATGTTCTGTTAAAAATAAACAGTGCGAGCATCATTGGGGTTCTAGGCTTTGTGTTATATCAGAGAATAAGATGCTATCTATGCAAAGTTGTCTTTTATATTTGTTAATAAACTGCAAAAGAAGAGAGGGTGGGAGCATTTTCAGTCCAGAGAATGACCAGTAGCAGTGAAGTAGTAGGTTTTTCTCATTACTCCTTTGTAGTAACTCTTAGAAGGCTTTAGGGAGTGGTACCCTCCTCAACAGATAGTGTAAGAATTATTATCCTGGTCTGAGTGGTAGCATGAACATTTAGATATTTGGATGGGAGAAGCAGACAAGGGAAATCCAAAGCTTCTGTGCTTAGCTACAGAGGAAGTCTTAACGGGAGAAAAGGAGAGGATGGAAAAGATGTAGAAATATGGGAGTACAGAACTTTGAAGGGCAAATTAAATTTCAGAATCATGAATTAGTAGGGGTCCAGTTTTGAATATTCAATGATGGGAAAGTAATTATGAGCTTAGCATTTTGTTATTATTACGATGGAGAAAAGTGAACAAATTCAACAAATGGAAATATCCACAATGAATGTATTGGAAGTTTTATCAAAGAAAGATTTAAACTTATTTCACCACCTGTGATGAAAGAAGCAGAAGATTTTATGACCTATTGGAAGTGAGCTATAAAAATGAACTGATATAGTAATGAAGTAATGGTAACTAATTGAAAATAACTTATTTAGAGATGAAGGGGAAAATTAGCCCAGGTGTTTAAAATGGGAAATATAGGCTGTGAATACTACTTTCAAGTACCTGGCATATACTTTAACACTAAAGAATAGAGGATAAAGGAGTTCCTTAACATAAAGGAGATGAATGGTTCTTGTACTACTTCTTAATTGAAGTAACTATGCTTGAATCAGTTTTTTTCATATTACAAAGGAATGGTGATTGCCATTCTGTACATCTGGCTGCTACTGCTTGATATAAATAGTTAAAGATGCAAAGGAAAAAAAAGTGAAGAGCTCATTCTGAATGAGGAATGGAGACAAACAATGAAAGAATAGAAGAAAAGGCACTGAAGAAGATCTGAACAAGAAAGAATAAGCCAAAGGCACAAAGAAGATAATTTCAGAGTAATTTTAAAAAAAAGAATTAGAGGAGAAGATTAGAAGAAAATATGAGACTAGTTTGGAAGGAGAATGCCACCATTTCTTTCAGAGTAAGAAAATTTGGAGAATAGAGAACCTTGAAGAAAGGGTGTCTTACCATTTGTAGCCATTACTACTTTTTAGGTTACATAATAAGTTGTGCTCTGGAAAAAACAAAAGTTACTGAGAAAAAAAAATCATTAATTAAAGGTATAGAGACTAGATGGCATCCACTCATACTCTGACTCATCAAGAGGGAATGTTGGACCTATTGTTTTATCTGCACAGAAGGAAGACTTCTGAGGATCAGCTACAGTTGACTTCAACAAGGTTCCTGGGTGCTAAGAGTGATATAATGGTGAATAAAGCAATCTCTGCCTGTGAGGAATTCTCTTGTAGAAACATAAGACAGGTACATGATACAGTACAAAGGAAACTGAAAATTTCAGACAGGATGTTAGCTATGTATGAAAGTTCACAGGAAGGAGGGGCCATATTAGTTTAAGGGGAATGGAACAAGCTATGTGAAGGAAATGGTAGTAGAGCTGGGTCTTGACAGATGAAAGAAATTCATCTGGTAGAGATGTAAAGGGAGGGTAACTCCAGAAGAAGAAATGAGTAAAGACATGGGGTGAAATGGTATAGGAGTGCTTGGAGAACACTAAGAAGACCAGTTTGACTGGAGCATAGGCTAGAAGGTACAGTGTTTGTCCCGTTAAGGAATTTGGTCTTTGTTCATCAGTAGGCAATAGAGAGCTGTTTTGAGCAGGGTAATGATACTCATTAAGAAGATTATGCTGGTATCAGAAGGATAATTGAGTGGTATTTGGGGAAGACAGCTAAAGATTATGAGAACTCTCAGGAAGCTGATAGTCTTTAACTAGTCCTAAAAATAAAAACTGAATTGATAACTAGAAATAGAAGGACCGAATTTTTGTAGGCCTTATTTTAGGGTATTCAAGCTTACTTTCTGACTGCTTCAAATATGATATATATGCATATATAACATACACATGTAACACACATATACATATATGTATACCACCTATACATGTATGTGTATATGCACGTGCAAATACATATGTACATATATTTATGTATACACAAACAAATATTTGAAGCACACACACACAAATTATCTTTCCCACATGCCTTCTACACCATCTCCTGGTCCACACCTTTTGGGAAAACTATCCGGGTACTAGATGAGCCTTGGAAAAGATTATGTAACAAATCGACAATGGATTTTGGCTCTTTCCATCTAGTACTTATGTGGTTTCATAGCTTCTAGAACTGTAGTCTGAAAAGATAAAGAAGTGTGAATGCATCAAGTATGTCATGCTGCCTTTAGTTAGTTGATCAAGAACTTTTAAATCAAAATAAGAGTTTACTGTAGTCAAGTTGTGAAACGATTCCACCCCTACCACTACAGTTTAACTTGCTGTAGCAACAGACAAAAAGAAAAGATGATAAAAATCCTCCCTTAGCACTAATATTTCATTTGGTAAGTAGAACATTCACAAAATGATGGGGAAAAAAAAAACAACAACCTAAGAATATGAAAGCAGTACAACTGCATGATGATAGTTTTCGAAATTGTGATTTATTTTCAGACAGAATAATTCATTTGCATAAAAGAGGAATAAAAGCTAGCATGATCATTCTCAGTATAACTTGTTTTACTGTGGTTTATAATATGTCCAACTATAGGACTTGCCCTTTTAACAACATAATGACAGTTACTAACCCAAATTCAGAAACCTAATAATATATATATATATATACATAATGCTCTAAAAACTATCTTTGAAGAATAGTTTTAAAATCCATTTTGTTGTTGTTTGAATTGAAAAGACAAGTAGTTCTCAGTATCTTAAAAATTCCATTAAATATTAGATTATCTGAGAGCTAATGTACCACTAAAATATATAGGAGATTAACTCTTGAAATGAAATCAAAAAGTACATTGAGGGTATTTGGAGAATGAATAAAAGAAAATAGTCCTTTTAAAAAAATCCAAACCTTTTCTATCTCCATTTTGTTATTTTTTCCTTTGCTTTTTAGATATTGATGAATGTTTACAGAATGGCCGGATCTGCAATAACGGACGTTGTATAAACACAGACGGCAGTTTCCACTGTGTGTGTAATGCTGGTTTCCATGTGGCAAGTGATGGGAAAAATTGTGAAGGTACAAGTTTTTTGAAGTCATTCCCTTTCTTTTGCAATTCAGCTTCCAGTTCAAGATCTTTTTAAGTTTAATGAAACCAAATAGAATGTTCTGTTGAAAGCCAGAACACTAAAAAGACCTTTTATTTATCTTAATCTGGGAGACAGTCTCATTTTATACAGTGGGATGTTTTCCTTAAGAGTTGCATATAATTCAAATTTACATAACACAAATAATTTAAATGCACTAAGGAATTCTATGAGGAAATCCTTTTGTCATGCAAATAAACAGTTCTCGATTTATCTTTTTTATACATTCAGAAATTTTAATGTCACATTTCTTAAATCAGGCATGCCTATAACCATATACAGTTCAATTATTTATGATGCCTTCATTTGGGTTGTCTGTCCAGGAGGAAAAACGGAGGTGGCAAAGGGTTGTAGGAAAACACTAAACTTAAGTGACTGAGGTTTAAGTTCTAGTTCTAATACTAATCTAGTTATGCGACTGAGCAACTTATTCAACCTCTCAAGTCTCAGTTTCTTCATCTGAAAAATAAGATTAGTTATAATAACATTTGCACTAAATACCTCTTAGGATGTTTCTGAAGAAAATATTTTGTAATTTGTAAAGTGGTATATAAATGGGACCTTTTTAATAATTATCACCTCATAATAAAAAAATTTGTTTCATGGGCAGTAATAAAATTTGAGTCACAATTTTATGTTTTCTAGTCCAGAGGGGTCAGAAATGCAGCCTGTGGGCCATATACAGTCCATAATACTCCTGGGTGCAGCTTAAACCAGATTAGAATATAATTGGAAAATATTTGACAACATCAGTAAAAATGCAATAAAACATAGATAATATTACATTTGAAAACTAAGTCACGTGCAGCTTGCAGAGATCCTTATGTATGGTTTAGTGGCCCCTATTTCTATTTGATTTTAACACCACTGGTCTACTGAACTAGTGCTCTTACTGTGAATTTTGCCTCTGCCTTCATGTAGCCTGACTAGCTATTGTATTTTCCCCCTTTTTGTCTGACTAGAAAATGTGAACATAATTGATGAGTTCCTACCTCATAAGCCTTTAGAAAAAAAATGAAGAATGTTCTTTATCATGTTTCCCAAGGTCTTTGGGAAAGATCCCAAGAATCTATTCATACATTAAAAGAATTTCAAGACTGTTCTTAGAAACATTTTTGGCAGAATATTATCTCAGTGATTCAGCTCAAAGACTTAATGCCAAAATTCCCAGTTGGGATAGATTCATGATTTTTTTCCTTCTTCTTTAAAAATCATAAATTATTTTTGTCTGATTTAGGCTGTAAGTGAAAAGAAAACACACATGTCTAGAGTGCAAATGCCATCCAAGACAGCTGCAATATTAAATGAAATAACATATTTATGCATTTAAAGACATGTCACAATGATCTGGGGATCCTAGGGGTTAGCTGGCACTTGTTTTAATTCTTCATCCAGAGGCAGGCATTTTGGAAATCCATTCTTTCCTACTTCTTTTTAGTCTTACCTCAAACTACAAGTTACTTTTTGATTTACAGTCATTTCAGAACTAAGATGTTGTCTACATATATTTGGAATTCCATTAGTCAGTTCTAATTATTCCCCTTTTTTTCCCACTTAGTTTCATGTATTAGCAATAATATGAACCTGTGAAATCAGTGTACATGCCAGGCTGGAGGACTTTTTAGTTTTCATCAAGTAATACTCCCAAAATGTGTCTTAATATCTTTTTTAGTCAATTTTTTCATTATCTATTATACAAAATTAGCCTAGCCTGATGGTGTTTGGGCACACACCATGCATGAGATACATGTTTCATTTAAATTAGCCCTAGCCTACCATAGTAAAAAGAACAATGTTGTTATTCACAGTGGATTTCTTTAAAGTGTATACTCTTCTGGTCATATAAAATATATACATATATGCATATTAGATATGCGTGTATATATATGCATGTGTATATATACACACATACATATGGATAAAGATAAACCATAATATTTCTCACACTATAACCCTTCCCTTTACACACTCAGTAGAATAGTACTCTACTCATCACCTCTTGCCTGGACAATTTCAATAACCTGATTAGTCTCCCTGCCTCAAGTCTCTCCTTACCATCTTATACACTGCTTCTGAAGTGGTATTCTTTAAGTTAAGACTAAACCTTATCACTCCTCTACTCAGCCAACTACAGTGACTCCTTAAAGTCCTTCACATTCTGGTCCCAACCTGTCTTTCAAGACTCACGGGGCATTGCTTCTCTTCCCACACTTCATAGTCCAGCCAAACTGTCCTTCCCTCTGTTCTTTATGTACAGTACTTCGTTTCCTATCTCCACACCTTTGTACTAGCTGCCCCCCATACCTGGAATGAACTCATTCCTCACGTCTGCCTTACAGAATTCCTCTCTTTAAATTGCAACTCAAACACCATTTTCGTCATGAAGCCTTCTCGATCCCCCAGCTGCTAGTATTTCCCTCCTGAACTACCTTGTATTTAACAATTTCTTATTTATCCTGTAGTTATGTATGTGCATGTTGTCTTTCCTATTAGAGTTTAAGCTTCTCGTGAATAGGGATTGCTTCATTCTTTGTATTTGTATTATATATCCCTAGTGCCTAGCACAGTTCATAGCACATAGGAAATACCTAATATTGTTGCTTGATACATGATTCATTTGCTTTCCCCACCCTAGATATGGATGAATGCAGCATAAGGAATATGTGCCTCAATGGAATGTGCATCAATGAAGATGGTAGTTTTAAGTGTATTTGTAAACCTGGTTTCCAGTTGGCATCAGATGGCCGTTACTGCAAAGGTCTGTATTGTATGGTATAGATTATGTATATTCTAACAAAATTTTTTCTTTCTCTTTTGGAGGAAAAAATCTTACATTGTTTAGAGGAATAACCTTTGTAACTTTTCACAACCTTTCTTCTACCTTTTCATCCTTCTTTAACTTTATTCCTCTTCATGTTCTGCACTGATACTGGTCTTCTTGCCATTCTTTGCATGACACTCCACCTTCCATTTCTATACCTTGCACTAGCTGAACCTCATGCCTGCAATACTCTCCCATTCTCCCTCCGCCCTTTTAGTTTCCTTTGCTTTCTTCAGAGTTTAGCTCATATCTCACCTTCAGCAGGAGACCTTTCCTAGTACTTTCTCCTGTGTGAATACCTTCTGTCTAACCTGTATATATCTTGAATGTACATACCTATTTGTATATTATCTTCTCCATTAAAGAGTCCTCCTTCAAGGCAGGGACTATTTTTTTCTTCCTCTGTATCCTCAGTGCTTGGCTTATAGAAAGTGCTTAATGAATGCTTGTTGACTAACTGAACTTTCCCCCTCTCTGCCCTTGGTTTCCTCCAAATATTTGATATCATTTTCCCTGGCTTAGCTAGGGATTATACCTGGAACCTAACCACCCGGAGAAACTGACTTTTTTGTCAGAAGGTTCTCTTCCTTTCAGAGGTGGCTTTGGATAGTGGTCTTCCCAGAGGATCTCCTGAAAATGCCTTAAGAAATGAGTCAGGATATTTATTAGATGTTGTTTGCCATTTTGTCAATGGAGATTTGGACATCTTCCTGAACATAGACAGTTGTGCCTTATCTCCACATTTGGAAGATAATTGCAGCTGAGCTACTGTTGCATTTTATTTGGCACTTCTTGTTTGCCACCTGGAGAGAATAATACAGAATTTTATTTGTAGTGGTCAGGTTTTCATGGTTTCTTCCATGTCCCATAAGGAATAGAGAATTTTTTCAGGGTCCATAGCAGTCAAAGAAAATAACATTCAATAGAAGAAATAAACAAACTACAAGCCAAGATGCCATATTTGTTCAGTTTGGTAACTTTTAAAGTAACCTCATTGCTCTAGGGATTGAGGCAATGATGAGATTTTTAAAAATTTGTACTCTTGAAAATAAGAAAGCTTAGTGTTTGATCAGGCTTCAGTTTTGTGTCTGAAAAGTAATGAAAATGATTTGGATTTTAAGATCTTGAAAAGAATCACTGGAGTCAGAATTTTTTGCTTAGAGTCTCTTGTATTCTGTAGCCATGGATGAGTGGATTGCTGGACCCAGGTCCAAGGTCTGGGCTGGAACCAGACCTGGCATGGGAGTTAGTACCTAGAACAGGTCCAGGAGATCTGTTAAAGTGCTATATTCAAAACTTTCTGGCTTACAGTCTCAGACAGAGAGGTGTAGAATATCTGAGCTCTCCAAGATTGAGAAAGCAGGATAAAGTCACATGATATCTATTCTCTAAGTGCTCTAGGACAGCTTTGGTTAAGGTATTACGAAGAAAGATGTCTTCTCATTTGTGTAACATCTTTAGTAAGCATATGTGCCTTTCCCTGTACCTAAAAGAATTTCAGGCCCTTGGTTGGGTTACCTACATGCTGTATGATCCTAACATCAATTTCTTATAATGGTGGAAATTTATGAAAAGGAAAAGGAAAATGTGTGTTCATTTCAGTTCTGATAGAGGGTAATGCTTTTCCCGTGTATTTCTAATTGCTCAATCAATTAAAAATATTTAGGAACAACTCTATGCCTACCTCAGACCACTCTAAATATTGTGGCAGACATAAAGGAAGTAGTAAACATAGTCCTTGTCTCAAGGAGTTTAACTGGGGAAGTGAAAAGGCATACAATATAAAACAACATTTAAGGAAGTAATAAATTGTGTGATGCAGACTGCATACAGGTGCTTACAGAGGAATAGGAGATTCCTGGAATAGTCAGGGAAGAATTCCAAACACAATGATAACGAGAAAGATGTTAATATCATAAATGGTAGGCACCTTTGGTTTTTTGTATGTTGTCATATTCTTTCATAGTATACTGCCTTACAACTTTAGCGCCTGTAGATTGACAGTGTTCTGGCACTTCACTATTTAGTAATAAATACGGTTTGCAGATGATATTGATGAAAACATTCAAGAAGTCAGACGTGACCTCTTTGGCAATCTAGGTCTTGCCAAACCCTGTGCAAGGGCATTAGTATGGACATTAGTAATGACATTGTCTATAAATAAATAAGATTTTTCCTCCTCACTTATCAAACAAGTGCAGCACTTCAGAAGTATAGTGATACCTTTCCTAGGTGATAGTTCAGTGACCAGAGACAGTTTGGTCCCTATTATTACCTCTGTCATCTTTCTTGAGCATATGGGCTACAAAAGGCACAATCTAAATGGCACTAATGAAGAATTACACACAAGAGTGTTCTTCTCTTTACTTATTCCCAGACTCACTAAATTTCCTCTTCAAGACTTTGGGCTACGTTTTTTGAGAATTTTAGCTTTGTGCCCACAAAAATTGAGGTATATAGAATTGTACAAAGAAAAATAATGTCATTCCCACAATTAACCAGTTATACAAGGAGGTCAATCTCCTAAGACAGAGCTAAGTCCCTGGGTCTACATTCTGACTTTGTACCTATTTAAAAAGCATTCAGATACTTTCTGTTAGATCCTTGTTGCTGCTGTTTTACAGTACATCTTATATTGAATAAAAAATGGCAGGGAGAATAAAACCAAACTGAGTTCATACACTTAAATATAACTGCTGTTTTAAAACACAATTTGAACATGAAATCTTGGACCATTTGAAAGTGTTTTGTGCCAAACAATATAAACTAAGCAAAACAGAGAGGTGTTTCACTCACTTTGCCTTTTTAAGGTCAGAAAGGAGGAAATAGTCATACACACTAGCTGTTGTATACACTAATGAGAGTTGTTATAAAGCGATTTGCTTGTAAGTATTACATGTGCTGCAAACACACTTTGGAAACCATTGCTTTAAATCTTCCTTCTGAAGGGAGAAAAGGTATGTTCCCCTTGTCAATAATAAATGCCTGTTCCTATTAGAATGTGTCCCATAAAATATTTTACTAGCCCTGAATACACACGTAGTGTACTCTAAAATACTTTCAATGCTTCAGAAATGTCCTTCTCTGCTGAGTGCCTATAGTACTTAGTGCTGTGGTTGGCCAAGAATGGTCATCTCATTTATCCATATTTATTTTTCTGAGCCAATTCTTCAGTTTTCCAGTAAAACATTAATGGGATGCGCTTTAAAAACAAGCAGCATAAAACCAGAAATGTCATGCAAATTGCCCCAGGGTCGTGAAGCGTGGGTGGTATTGGGATGGGCATTATCCCAGGAATTAAATGCCAGAAGAGGAAGCTTACTGACCAGGTCAAAGATGTAATTTGCTATTGAGCCTGACTTCTTACATTACAAAATGAGTAGCGATGTTGTAGGAATTGCCTTTTGAACCATTACACAGGGCCCTTTGTCTAAGCAGTCACTTTCCTCCTTTCTTCAATTATGCCTTTGCCTCTGTGATCCTTATTTTGGGTTAGCATATCTCCTAGAGCATTTTTAGGTAGCTTTTTGTGAAAGAAAAAAAAAACTTGGACAATCGATTCCTCTCTGCCTGTTGTTTTTTCCTGAAAAGAAAATGAAAAGTGTACTATTTTTTAACAGATAATGTTCTTTTCTTTCTCTCCTTTTTCCTCCTCTTCGTTCCCCTTCCTCAAATGTTAAAACATGTCTGTACCAGCGAACTAAAACACATTTTAATGTCTAATAAATTTTCAATGTGATTTCAACCCCTTCCCCCCCTCCAGATATTAATGAATGTGAAACACCTGGAATCTGCATGAATGGACGCTGTGTGAACACAGATGGATCCTACCGATGTGAATGCTTCCCTGGACTGGCAGTGGGGCTGGATGGACGAGTGTGTGTGGGTAAGACAAACTGGTTATAAGAATGACAGTGCCATACCAGCTTCATGTCAAAATAGAAAACAAAATGACAGATGCATAGCCTATTCTAGTTTATGCGAACTTTGATAAATAAGGAACAACAAACCTTCAGGGGCAGATGTTTTTCCTACAGAAATAAAAGTATGTCATTAGATTAATTAATGGAGAAGCATAGCTAAGATGAATGATCACTATGGGGAATCTACAATACATTATTTTAATCATTAGTTTCAACCTCCACCGTTCTCCTTGTTGTTTTCTTCTTGAAATTGTGCTGTCATCTCTCTTTTCCTTCGCTTTTGGTGAATATTTTAATGAACATCTGAGTAGCCAAAGGGAAGTGTGTGGAAGGCAAAGACTATGGAGAATCAAAAAACTGGTTAATATAATTCATTATATTCTGGAGTTTCGTGTAGCTATATGAGCATTCCCAGAAAGATGGAAGTTTGAGAAATCAATCTTATTGATCTGTTTGTGGGGGAAGTATTCATTAAGGCCTTTGAAACAAGAAAAAGTAAAATGCATATTTCAGTCCTTTGTCCTGATGACATTGAAGCATTTTATTAATGAGAACAAAAACAACTTGCTTTTTAAATTATACAATGCCATACCTTTAATGAAGAGGTATGAACATAGCATGATGAATCACTTCTAAGTTTAAGCATAAAAAGAGGGCATTCTTTATTAATTAGAAAAGAAAAACTCTTATTCCTTACTCTTTACCTAGAATAATGTTGATCTTAATTGACCTTACTGGTCTTTTTTCTGCAATTCTTTATTAAAATAATGAACTTTATGCTCTCTAGAGTGTGTAAATGCTGTTATCTTTTTGCAGAATAGATTTAGAACAGGACTCATTTAATGAGACAAGACTTTTAAGTAGTACCTATTTAAAATGGATCAAGCTAGCACTGTCTTCTTCAAAAGTTCCATAGTGGGTGTGATAAGAAGTTAATTGAACAGAAGTTCTTCAATTTTACTTACTCGAAAGAGCTTAAATAAGAAAATATTGAGAAGTGAACTAGCTTAAATTAAAGTCTCCTGGCTATACTATGTGGCTTTTCTTAAAGAAAAACCTTGTGTACAATTTTGAGTTTATTTTGCTCTTTTCATTGGATGTTCATTACAATGCCCTGTGAGTTGGGAAAGGGTCAGGCTGAACAGGAGCCCACTTTCTTTACCCTGTTCTGCTAGCTACCCTCCTGTTTTTGCAATGGGATGGTAGTTGAGAAGGTCAAAGGGAGAGGTCATTAGACCCAAAGTAAACTTCCTCCTCTTTAAAAGGTCCTCCTAACCCAAACATTCCCCGGCTCCCAGGTTTATTTGGAGAATCAACTAGCTTTCTAAACTGCTTCATCATCGTTCCATGAGCTGGGCTATTATGGAAATAATTTCTCACCCACAGTAGCCCTGGAAAATTGACAGCATCTATACTGATGTTTAGGTTTCAACTATTTGGAAGTGAGATTTTTTTTTTAAATTGACCTCAAAACCCTTGTAACAGAAATGTTATATCAATGTGAATCAGAACATTGAGGAAATAGGCAGAGTCCAGGACCAGCTTTAAAGCTATTGAATGTGTTTCAACCCTCACCAAGGGTGTCTCCACAGTTTCAAGATTCAGTAAGATAATAGGATTTTTTTTCCTGTTGTAGATACACACATGCGGAGCACATGCTATGGTGGCTACAAGAGGGGTCAATGTGTCAAACCCCTGTTTGGAGCAGTTACTAAGTCTGAATGCTGCTGTGCCAGCACTGAATATGCCTTTGGGGAGCCTTGCCAGCCTTGCCCTGCACAGAATTCAGGTATGGAATGTTAAGCAATTGTTGTGACAGTAGAAGAGGAAAGGATGGCCCTGTACTCTAGTTGCATATGTGCATTGCCAGGAGCTTGCATTAGAAGTTCTAATCAAGTGTTACCCAACCCAGGCTGTCCTTTATGTGCCCTTCAGATTTATTTGAAATTTTTGTACTTTTCTACAAAATACCCCTTACGCCCCAAATTAGCTCTACTCATGTTCTTCACAGGGTATGGCATCTTTAAGCAGCCTGGTTTTCTAATTCAAATTCAGCATTTCTAATTTGCAAGAGCAGCCTACCTGACCTCTGATGAAACCAGGATTTTGCTTAATATAAAAGGAAATAATTTAAAAATTCCTTGAAATATTTCTAAAATTTTTTAAATGTCCATTGCATCACATTTTATGTGATCAAGAATTTTGTCCCATACTGTTTATTCAAACTTGGTTAAAAATCCTCATGTTGGAGGTATCATGATATAGAAATAGCACTGAACTAGAAATAATGAGACTTGGGTTCTAGTCCTGGTCCAATCACTAATTGATGGTCACTTAATTTTGAACTTTAGTTTTTATTTCTATGAGAATTTTACCCTTCCTTTTGAAAATGAGTTGAAACTATTTACAAGATTAAATTCTCATCTAAAACAGGGGGTGCAATTTCCTTATCTGTAGACAGATTGAACTAAGTGATACATAAGGCCTTTTCAACTCAAACATGATGTGTTTTTGTTTGCAAGACTAAGGGAAACAACAGATTTTCAGCATTGGAAAGGTGGTTTAGTCATAAATATTTGTTACATTAAAATAGTATTAGCCCTTATACTCAAAACGTGTGTGTATGTGTGTGTGTGTATTTTGTCTCATCTTAGTTGTACCCATGTAGTTTTCTGTCTTAGAAAAAAAATTAATTAAGAGTTACTTTTAGATTTCCAAAACCTTGTCATATTGAAAAAGATCTTCCTTGCCATTATAAAGCTATATACACCTATTAGATGTTTTAAGTTAATATATAGGGTCTAGTGGGTGGATTTTTTTTAAAAAATAAAAATAATCACAGAAAGACAGCTTTAGTGTAGTCAATGACATTATGCAACATCTTACATTTGTTTTTTTGCCTTGAGTGATGATACAAGTTACTCTCAGATTTATTATGTCATTTTATCTTTACAATGACTCTGTGAGATAGGTAAAGTAAATATATCCTCAATTTACAGATGAGGAAACTGAAGCACAGAAAGGTTGAGTATTGATCATATCACAAATTAGTAACGAGGAATACTAGGACCTGTTCTTCCTGACTCTCAGTATTGTGCTTTTTTCACTATATTGTGCTGCTTCTCTGAAAAGCTGTTGGTACAGGATTTTTAAAAGAAATGATAGCAGGCTATATTCTTTGAGCAGAATATTTCATGACTCACTGCATTATAGAGTTAAAATGTTTTCTAAATTTAGGGCCCAGTGCCACTGACTTCTGTTTTATATTTGAATGAATTTAAACAGAAGAGTTACACATGTGGAAACTGTTTCATCTAGGCTGGTCTGCCCACCTATTTGGTTGTTGAAAATGCCAATTCATGAAGGGCAAAATGTAGGACATCTTTCATTTCAGGGGAGAAAAGAATTTCTCAGAAGGAGATGTATTGCTGTGGAAACTGAATATATCCAGAAGGGAAAAGTTTTTCCCCTTTCTATCATTTGATCTGGTTTGAAGCTAACCATCTGAGAGCTAAAAATGCATCTTTCCTCTCCGGAAATGAGACACGTGCAAACTGTAAATGAAGACATTTCTACTCAACAGCCTAAACTTATTTAGAAAGGCTTTTAAGCTCCTTCGTCCGCAGGCAGGCATCTTTAATTGTACATTCCATTAGCAGATCTCCTTGTTGCTCCCTGGGTTCTAATGACTGTTAAGGGCCACACAAATTGGCATTTTCCTATTGCTATCCCTTACCAGTGTTTCAGGAGCATGTATCATTCTGTACACAGAATAGGAGTATGACCTAATTCCAGATAATCTAATACCAGCTCTGGCCCATATGGAAAACAACTGTGTCACTCACTTGCTTTCCTTTACACCAAGAATAAGCTAAGTTAGGAAGCAGAGAGCAAAAGTGCATTTTTCCCAGAGCTACAAGGTTGAGTGTGTTTCCTGTTTTATTGCCTACGCTATTCCACAAATATTTTAATCTGATGCTGATGTGAGAGGATGGGGGAGAAATATTTCTCTAAACTCCCTTTCCCTACCTTTTATTAGCATTATTGCTGCTACCTTTCTCATTTGGCACCTGAACACCCATTTTAAGTTATTCCAAAATTCAGGAAATCATCTGCTTTTCTTTAATCTTTTGGAATGCAGAGGTAGGAATGTGTGTGTTTTGTTGTTGTTTGTTCTGCTTTAGTCTATATAAGCCATTTATTTCTATTATCAGGAGTATAATTTACTAGCACACTAGAGTATAAAAGTTTGAACTGTGCTTTTAGAAAATACAGAGTCTATTACCTCAGTGGAGAAACCCTCTCTCTCCAGTTGGTAAGGCAGATGCTTTCCACCTGACTACATTATGTGATTCTGCTTGACATTGTGGACTGCTGCATGATATTTGGGTTCCCTTTTCACATACAAAAATTTATTACCACAAATTCTCAAGAATCCATATTGTGGTTAACATGCAACAAAGATTGCTTTCAGATTTATTGATAGTAACAAGTGTTCACCTAAATCGATGTTTTAATCAATTATATTTAAAGAACCTCATTACTGAATTATTGGTCTTGTGGACATTTCACACAATTTAAATTTATCTTTCGCATATAATAAGAGAGCATTTGAAAACAAAACACTCAACATATCTGTTTCATTGAAGTTACTTCTATTTAAGCTGGGCTAGTGCTTAGTCAGTTAGCTGATAGCTATTAAGTCTTTCTAACTTAAATTAGGTATTCATTGTTTGGCTTCTTTATTTTGTTTGAAATTGTTTTCCGGACACTTCTAATAAAACAAAAGCAAAAAAAGAAAAATCTCATAGACTCCGAAGACAAAATGAAGTAATTCATGAATTATCTACAATTTTGTATTATCTTTGCTCATTTGCCTTCATTTGTGGAGGCTGATAGATCAGAACAAAATCAATACTAGCAGAAAAACCTTTCAGTTATTGACAGTAAATAGAGTCATTCATTATAGCTGGAAGGAACCTTAGTATTTAAATGGTCCAGCCTCTTAATTTTATAGATGGTGATTGACTTTGAGCAAGTCACAATAGAAAATTAGTGGCTGATCCAGGCCAATAGCCTAGTTGTATTGTGTTTGCAGTCAAAGAAAAACATAAAAGGAAGACTAGAGGTTGGAGAGTATATTGCTTCTCAACAATGCTACTTGAATGTTGATTTAAAAAACCTATTAGCTCTAGAAGTTTAACAGTGAGGTTAAATACATGGCCACACAGAAATGCCTGTGGGGAAGAAGTGTACAGTTATAGACAGACCAGTTCGAGGGCATGTAGGTCCTCCAGTGATTGAATACTTGGATCACTGAATATTCTTGCGAAAGTGTACTGTGGAAAAGCCATGTGCATTTTCAGGGCATTTGTGAGCCTCCCACGTGGAAAGAAACAAAAGATTCCCTAGGTGCATCAAATACCTGGAAATGTTCCTGCTGCTACGCAGACATTGGTCCTTATAACAGTTTATTTCAATTTTCAAGTTTTTGACTTTCCATTATTGCAGCAGATCTATTTTTAGGAACAGTTCTTCAGTTACAAATCACAAACTCATTTAGAATGATTACATTCAGTGTATCCCAGAGACACAACTTTTCAGGATGACCTCACCCTATCTATACTAGTGATTGCTTTCCCTACGACCCTTGTTTCAAATGCACTGAGGCTTTTTATCCTGAAATCTTTTTTGACTTTAAAAAAAATCCCAAAAGAGTAAATATAGTCCTGTTTGTACCCAACTGAATGGTCCCCTCATCTAAATATTATTTTGCTTGGAAATGTTGGAGTTTCCTAAACATGCTAAAAAGCCAAAAGACTCTCAAGAAAACAGAGATTTTCAAAAGATAAAGTTTAAAGAACATATTGACTATATACTGCCTACAATATTTTCCTGATTTACTAATGCAGTGAACCATTTTTTAAAAAGAAAAGAAAGTAATCAAAGGAGAGACTTGGAAATATAGCAATTCTTGCTCAATGCTAGAATTGCATTTCTGAAGCATGACATAAAAAGTAGATATTATGCTCTGGGCAGAAGGCAGGATGGTATAAAGATATATAAAGATAAAGAGCTATTCTTAGATCCAGGAAAACCTGGGTTTAAGTACTAGCTCTGGGGTGCACCTTGGTACTGCTGTAGATAGAGTGCTGGGCCAGGAGTCATGAAGACTCATCTTCCTTAGTTCAAATCTGGCCTCATACGCTTACTCGCTGTGTGACCCTGGCCAAGTCACTTAACCCTATTTGCCTCAGTTTCCTCTGTAAATTCAGCTGGTGACTGAAATGGCAAACCACTCCAGTATCTCTGCCAGTAACACCCCAAATGGGGTCGGAAAGAGTCAGACATAGCTGAAACATGTACTGGCTTTCTGATTCTGAGCAAATGTAACCTCTCAGTGGCCCTCTCTTAAGACTAACTACAGAACAGTTATAGATCTGCTTTGTCAGAGTGAATTTTCTCACTGGGAATTCCCTACACTGATATCACAGATATAGAACACCCACCCCTGGGAAATGTCTCATTTTCAGCTTCCTCTTTAATTCACTTGATCTTACTTTGGAGGAAATAATGTATGTGAAGCCAGGGTCAAAATTTCCTTATTGCAGAAACAAAAGAATCATTGACTATCTTTTCATTTATTTCAGCGGAATATCAGGCACTTTGCAGCAGTGGCCCAGGAATGACTTCAGGAGGCAGTGGTGAGTAATCAGTTTGAAATTCATTAAGTTTATAATTCTTAAGTTTATATGGTAGTAGCAGAAATGCTGCTTGGCTTTCAGACGAACCTCTAGTGGAGCTATTGCCACCCCTAGTGGATCTATTGCCATTCCCAAGTCTCAAGACTTTCCTGAGACATCAGAAAACTCATCAGGGTACTTCTGGAAACCTCAGATACTTCTCCAGGGAGAATGCAACATTCCTTGGGGTTGCTTAGGTGCTTAGGGAGGGATCTAACTTAAAGAACCCAATTTGAAAGGCAGTAGGTCATATGTCAAGTGCCTGTCACTTTTCCGTTGTTGAAGCCCAAGTCTATGTCTGAGTTTATGGCTTTGTTGTACGGACATGTGATAACTATATCCTTGGAGGATTTCTCAGTTGTGAAATTGTTAGTCATCTTAGTATGGTAGAATAACTTGCTGAGCCAGAATCTATCGTGCAGTCAATGGCAAGGCATTATTTAACTGCTAGAAGAGGAAAAGGCCACTTGAATTCAACTTTTGGAGTTAGAGATGCCACAATAGGGTCCAAATAGAAGGAAAAAAGAGGGATAAAGATAACAAATAAGAGAAACAGAGAGACAGACAAAGGAAAAAGACTGTTGTCTTGACAAAACTCACCTTCCTGACAGACTAAGACAACTGAAGCAATCGAGGGAGTTCTGAAGGTCTACTAATAATTGTGCTTAGTTAATGTCAATGCATATTTATAACCTGAAAGACACTAAGAAGAATTTGGAAAAGTCATAGGGATAGCAATAAGCAGCAAATTTGATTAACTGTAAGTTCAGTCAAAATTATTGTTTAATATTTTTAAATTTGTCCCAAGATGAGTAAATTGATACTTATCTACGTAATGTAGAGTGTTGAAGCTGGAAAGAACTTTTAAAGATGAATAAATGAATGACAAAGGCATTTATTAAATGCTAACATGTGCCAAGCACGGTGTTAAGTACAGAGGAAACAAATACAAAAGCAAGACAGTCCCTATCCCCAAGTAGCTTCTGTTAAGGTGGAGTAGACAATATATATTGGGGAGAGGTGGCCAGGAAATCATACAAAGCCCCCATTTTAGAGGTGGTGAACCTGAAACCCAGAGAGAGAGAGAGAAAGAGAGAAAGAGAGAGAGAGAGAGAGAGAGAGAGAGAGAGAGAGAGTTCATTTAAGGTTCACTGAAGGGTGATACTGATGTCTAACTTGAACATGTTGCAGATATAAATGAATGTGCCCTGGATCCTGATATTTGCCCAAATGGAATTTGTGAGAATCTGCGTGGCACGTATAAGTGTATATGCAATTTAGGATATGAAGTGGATGCAAGTGGGAAAAACTGTGTTGGTAAGTAATATACCATTTTTTCCCAAGAGATGCTTAGAGGTTGTACTATTTAAGCTTCTTTTTAATCTATAATCAAAACGTTATATGACAAAGAAAACTGAAATTGTTGTATTAGGTATAAAATCACTCAGTTAAAACAGATTCATACAACAGAAGTCTAAATTCAAGGAATTTGTAAATTATTAAGTTAAAAATTAAATCCACAGAAAAGAACTTTGATGAAGTGAACCAAATACGAAGGTCCTATAGTGTCATCTTACTATATCCACCTTACTATACCTACTACTCAGGATGATGCAGTAAAATTCAGGCCACTAGTTTATCTGCTCTAACAGTCAGCACTCTGCCAAGCTAAGTGACACCTTTTTGGTTTGAAAACATCCCGTTACAGCAGCAGCAGTCACCTGTGTTTAGTCATTAATTTAGGTGAAAAGTTGCACATTTGTAGTTTACTGAGCTTTGCTGTTCATTCTTTGGTTACTGGATAGCTCTTTCCTGGGAACATTGGGATTCCAAAAGAAGATTTGATTTTTCAGTCCTTGGCTTTTTAGGCCATTGCCAAGAGTGGGGGGAGGGGGAAACAAAAACAAAAACAAGCAGTGTAACTATTACTAGACAGCGATATTTTAAAAAGATGTCAGTAATTTCAGGGACAAAAATTAGAATGATCATTTCTAAAGGTAAAAATGTTACAGAAATTAAAGAAGCTGGTGAAAAAGTTATATTGCTACACCTTAACAATTGGTGTTTTGTAGTGGGAACAGTAAGATAGGGTGATGCACACAGTCATATTATCAGTTTATGATAATTTACTTTTAGTATTTTTATTTGTGATTTAAATATTTTGGGTGGCACACAGTATTAATATTTTATCAAAAACATAAATAACATCCAAAGTATTATTAATGCTCAAAGAATTATTCCACTTTTATAATAGAGGTCATTAAAAAATAAGATTAATTACAGGAAATCTGATTGATGTAAAACTTCTTGAGACTTATCTGTTTGATAAAGGGAAGGGATATCTGTAATGTGAAAGATTAAATACCACAAATTAAAATATTCAAAGTCTGGCAATAGATTGGTAGCCATTATAAAAGTGATCCTTGAATCCTGTGTTCTTTCTTCCCGTGAATATTCTTCTAGTCAAGCAAGGGCTGGCAATAGAAGAGAAAAGTAAAAGACCTTGGCCAGGAGTTGGAAATAATAAAAATAAGAAGGGCCTTTGTATGCTAATATACCTATGTATGTGACCTCTTATCCCCTCTGTCCAGAAGAAGAAAAAAATACAGGGGACCTTCATGTTTACTCTCAATGCTTAGTAAATGTCAGAGAATGATGATTATTAAAGAAAACCGAAGAGAGTTTGAAATAGTAACAGAAAAACTAGGAAGAGATATCAAATATTGCCAAGGATCATGGGAAAGAGTTGTAGCAGTTGAACCAAGATGGTGGCTGGAAAGCAGGGACTACCGTGAGCTCCCCGCCAAGTCCCTCCAAAAACCTATAAAAATGGCTCTGAACCAATTCTAGAACTGCAGAAACCACAAAACAGCAGAGGGAAGCAGGGCTTCAGCCCAGGACAGCCTGGATGGTCTCTGGGTAAGGTCTATCCCTCACGGAGCTGGGAGAGGAGGGGAGCAGAGCAGAGCCCAGCGTGGGTGGCGTGGACCAACCAGACCAGGAGCCAGGTGGAGTGTGCCCTAGCGCCCTGAATCAGTGAGCTGTGGGAAGTACCAGTCTTCTCAACCCACAAACACCAAAGACAACAGAGAAGGTTGGTGGGAAAAGCTGCTGGGAACGGGGAGTTTGTGGTTAGGCCACCACCCTGGGGGCAATGGAGGTGGGGCAGCTACAGAACTACAGCTGCAGTTGCTTCTGGCCCCAGTCCCACCTGGTGGGAGGAATTAAATGGAGGATCAGAGCAGGAGTGAAGAGCCTGCTGAAGATC
>CM053624.1:134037348-134059153 GCA_028646595.1 Phalanger gymnotis
GTGACAGAAGGGAGGGCAGACTGGGGAACAGGGCAACCAGAATATACACCATCTTGGAGTGGGGGGGAGGGTAGAAATGGGGAGAAAATTTGTAAACTTTCGTGAAAATCAATGCTGAAAACTAAATATATTAAATAGTACACTGAAAAAAAAAGAATGTAAAAAAAAGAGTTGTAGCAGTCAAATATTGTTTGGTAACTTACCCAATGAATGTTAGAGTTGCTTTTTAAAAATGAAGAACAGTCATTGAGACGATGACGATAATGATGATAATGATAATGTGCCTGTAAAAGGAGATTACGTCTCTTGCCTTTCCCAAAACCTTAGTATTCAAAAAATGTACTGTGATTTTAAATTACATTTGATACCATTGCATGTAAATTTAACATATGCTAATCACAACTGAAAACTGCATTATTTATTTATGCAATAACCATTTATTAAGCACTCTGTGCAAAGCACTAACTGTATTTAGGTGGTGAGAGATACAGAGATAAATGATATGTGAACTTTAATGAGGCTAACATTTTAGAAAGATGATCATTTATTAAATGATTTATTAAATGGGCATTTATTAAACTTCTGTTATCTACCAGGCACCATGCTAGACCTTGGGAATAAAAGACAAAAAATATTATATGTAGGAATAAATATAATGAAAATCATCAATAAAAGCCATACTATTAGTCTAACTCCTTCATTTGTTCCTTTTTTAATTCTCTGACTCTATGAGAATTATGCCTGCTGTACAGTAGCTGCTCCATATTTTTTTGTACCATTGATTACATTTAAATATTAGAAGTTGATTTCTAGGCAACATACACATACACTATCCATGTATATGTAACCATACACACACACACACACACACACACATATATATATATACATATACACCACTTATAGTATTATACATGTAACTAATATAATTGCAGTTGCTCTAAATTATCCTTTTTTTCTGGGTGATGGACTGCTGTATCGTGAACTTGAGTTTTGTGTTCACTTGCTTTGGTTTACATAGGTCTAAGTTACATACAACTAAAATTTAATTTCAAGATAGAAGTCCAAATAATTTAGAAACTTATTTGGTAACATTTCCTTGCCCTAAAATTATTGACCACATTCTTCATTATTATTGTTATTGTACTCTATTTTACCACATTAATGCTTTTTATGGGCCCTGGGTTAAATCTTCGAACTATCTTGAATTGAATAACATTCTCTTTTAAGATCCTGCTTGCCTGTCTGCTCTCTCCTTTTCTTCTCATCTGTCCTCTTTTCTATTTTCCCCTGTCTCCTTTCTTTCTTTTTCTTTCTCATTCCTTTCTTTCTTCTCCCTGTCATTAATTTTACCCCTTCCAAATCTCTTTAATTTTCTTTAGTTGCTTTTGTTATTATTATTTGAGATGTATTAAGTATAAAGTGCTGCCTCTGGCCTTCTCAGCATTCTGTACATTTATTGGTTTCCCAAAAGCTCCTTTGACTTTTCCCACTATTTGCAACTACTTCTCAAACTTCTGTGGGCCCTTCTTAATGCTCTATACCCCATATGATTTCTTTTCTCTCTCTCATGCCCTCCTTCCTTGTCTTGCAGTTTGCCTAGATGATATTTCAAATCCATTTATTTATCTATTTACCCACTTCTATGACATATCATAGCCACTTTCTTCAAGCAGTTATGCGTCTCTTGACTCCACCTGTAACAAAAAATTGGGTACTAGTCATCCATGTGATATCTACCAATGCCTTCTTTAAGCCTATGGCTGCAGAAATGGAGGAAGGGCTTAAATTTGGGAAATTATATGAAGATGAAAACTTTAGGATGAGACACTAGACATTTAAAATCAATTCGTATGATTTTTTTCTTTGGTAATTGCTTATGCCACTTTTCTTCTCACGTTTACCTTACAGACTCTTTAGTTCAACCTGTTAATTCTTCACTTTAAGAAGTAAATTCAGAGAAATTCTCACATACACAATAGTTATTCAGCACTGTTTAGATAAGTGGGCTGGTGCTGCATGTAGTTTGAAAGATGAAAATTGAAATAAAGTGAAGAAGACAGGATGTTTATTTAGGTGAAAATTAGAACTTTTTTTGCCCTTATTTATCTAATTCATTTACATAAATGCGTACTCATCACAGGTAATCAAAAAATCCATCCTCTCTCACTCGTTCCAAATTATTGTGAAAGTCCAAGCCTAATTTTTTCTTTGGATTTAGGATTAATTAATTGGCGGTTAAAGGAAAAAGAGTCTAAAAAGAACTGATGAGCTATGGAATTAGGCATACTCCTACTCTTCTGCTACCTATTTTACTCTTTACCTCCTGCTGCTGATATAAGTTCTGGCCTTTTATTTTGTCTTCTCTGTGCACTGTATTTACTTTCAATAATAAAACTTATACCCTCCCCTCACTCTGAACTTTAGAACAGCTTTTTAGGGTACAGCCTTTATCCTGGGGCAGCCATAATTTGAATACATGTGGTATTTTCAAAGTAGACTCAACTGAAAACATGTTTTACTATTTCATCTTTTTAGAAGGGCCTCTCTTGGTTGGCAGGCACCAAAAATCATTATTTATTTGGGCAGTGCACAAAGACACAGGGATGTTTCAGCTTCATCCAAAAATCACCCCTTGGAAAGCCGAAGGGGGAGTTTGGGAGCCAGTGGGAATTCTTACTTCAATGAGAGTTTTGCTTTAGTAAACACTACAAAATTGGATCCATTATTATCAGGTCAGGGCTTGATTGTGGTAAGAGGGAAAGAAGTTGTGAACCAAAGGTCTGCTCCAGTCATTTCCCACACATGGCTCCCAGTGACTAGCTGTTTTTTATCTTAACAGCAAATTCCACTATTCTAATTGCCAAATGCCTCTGACATCAGTGAGAGTTAAGAACTGCAGTTTTGACCCTTTCACATTGCATTTACACATCTCAAAATCATTTTGTTAGGATTTCCCATGCATGATTTTCTCATACCCTAAGACTTTATACTTGACTCTCTGATGTTTTAAAATATATAAGCTCAGGTCCATGGGACTGTATAACATAAAAAAGAAGATCAAAGGGTTGATTCAAGGGTGTTTATAGCACCTTCTACCCATGAAGTACCACAAAGCTAAATATGCACGTCTTCTATTTTATATAATTGAGTTTTTAAAATGTCGGCTAATCAGCTGACCAGAATTTCTAAGTGAGCAAATCATTTACTTCAAATATATATGCCTCAGATATATGTGGCATTTTGACTACATTAGGCAATATTTAGTACAGTAGTGATGCAAGTAGATTTAATGGTACCTAGGATGAAAACATTCATAGCTACCATACAGGTTCGTAGACAATTGAACATAAAGCAATGGTTTTGACCTAAAATGATTTGAATTGTCTATCTAAACTGCCTTAGATAATTAACAGTTCTTCCAATCCTTTATACTACATAGCCCTGAACTAAGAGCCTCTAAATTATCCTGAGCCTGTAACATAATATCAAGGATTGTTTCCCATTCAGGGAAGGGGGCGGGGAAAAGAAATAAAAAAATAAATTCAGTAGAAAGCCTCCTAGACTTTCTGACAAATTGAGAACTTAAAATGTTTAAGAAACTATGTGAAATCGGACTTTCTAATTCTGATCTCCATCTCCATTGCAGATATTAATGAATGTGCATTAAACACCTTGCTTTGTGACAATGGGCAATGCAGAAATACTCCTGGAAGTTTCACCTGTACCTGTCCCAAGGGCTTTGTATACAAACCTGACCTAAAAACTTGTGAAGGTATGTGCTTTTATGCTATTTGTATAGCTGACTCTAAGAGTAAAAAATGATAACAAGCTAGATAAATGTGTTTAAGTTGATTTAGTTTCTACAGGTCTTTTCTAGTCGTCTGAATCTAGTTAAATGTTTAATCAAGATTCTCCTCTTAGAATTTGTATTGAGAGGAAATGTAGAAATCATCTTGTCCAATCTGTTGGTTCTTTCATGAGAAAACTGAGGCCCAGAAAAATTTAGCAAAAAATTAAGTTTAAAGCACAAAGCTTGTGCATGGCAAACTTGGTCTTTTAGCCCAAGCTTTACTGTATTCCAGGTCTGTGGTAGTTGTAGGAGGGACAGTCTGAGGTAGTGGCAAGAAAGGTGTGTTTGAAGTCAGGAAAGCTTGTTTCAAATGCTGGAGCTAACAATTATTAAACTATGTGACTGAGCAAATCACTTAACCTGACTGAAACATAGATCCACTTAGACACACAGGCGTCACTCATTCAGGCTGCTTCCCCCCGGTACTCTTGTCCTGCTGAGACCACTGGGGCTTCATGTACATGCCAGTCAGATATCTCACATCTGCCAGCCTGTTTCAATCAGGTTCTGAGCTAAAATTTAAATACCGGTCCTACCAACAGCACAAAATATACATTAATGGTTTTTTTATAAATGAACTTGAATAGATAGGCTTTTGATGGCACTAAATAGTTTAAAGGAAAAAGAAATAACAAGGAGTTTAGTCTTGTAGTTTATGTAATTTACTTCAGTGCCATCGTGTCATAAATTTTAGTTTTTGCACATCATTGAGAAAGAAGTTTATGAATTTTTTGGAATGTTGTTAGTGTTTTATGAAGATCAGCACTAGGACGCGGATCCACACAGCCTCTCTAGCCGTCTAGCCAGGCATGGGGCACTTGTCTCTCTCCAGCCCATACGGTTCAGGACTCCTTCACCCACTTTGAATAGAATTTCCATTCACGACTGGAGTCTCCAAGAACAGCTCAGACTGCCCTAGGATTCACACATGAACATCCCCCTTTGTTAACATTTCCCGCATCTGCAAGGTCACAACTAAGCCCTTTCTCTACTTCCACACAGCCACTAAAAGCAAACATTTGGGGTCGATGTAAACTTTTCACTTAACTACAAAATTAAGTGAGCCTCCAATTATTACCTGATATCCTAGGACAGTGGAAGTAAGTGCTACGGCACCATTGCTGACAGTGGAGGGGCCCTTTGCCGTCGTTCGGCTGCATCTTCTTCAGAACGTATCATTACATTGACCTTGATATTCTTAAATCATTCAGCAGCATTTAATAATTAAAGATGGATCAGGATCTGTGGTTTCATTGCTATAGGGAACTTCAGATGAGGAAACTGTCTACCAGTGCAGGTGGTCACCTTCTCTTCAGCTTACAGCGTGAGAGAGCTGCATACGGCACTCAGAAGTTAAATGATTTGCTTAGGGTCCCATAGAGTAGAGGAAGGACTTGCACCCTGGTGCTCCTTGTAACAAAGTCAGGTCTTTATCCACTATGCCAGTGAAAGAATGGAAGATCTGTTCTGTCTTCAAGGATTGAAGTGAAATTTAGGAACCTATGTTAAATACGTACAAACTCAGTGCTTTGGACATTTCAGCTAATCTAGGAAAAGGATCATTTGAGCCTCCTTTATTGAGAACATAAGATGACAAATGAAGTCATCCCTGAAATTAGCTTTAGCCATAATATAGATATATTTTTGTTTCAGATATTGATGAATGTGAATCAAGCCCTTGTGTTAATGGAGTATGCAAAAACACCCTGGGTTCCTTTGTTTGTGAATGTTCTTCTGAAAGTACATTGGATACAACAAAAACTATCTGCATAGGTATGTAGCTATTTAAATATTATATTTATTTTTATTCATGTTTTAAGCACATGTTAATGCCAATTTAACACCAAAATGGGCCACTAATCATGCAGAAACTGAGGTTTTATGATCATTATGGTAATGCCAGCTCTATTTCAAACTACTATTTATATGGTAGTAACTTTTATGTAAATAAAGAAAGGTAGCATGTGCAATTAAATTTTTGATACTTGAACCTAACCAAGTAGTATGTTTTAAAGTGTTTGAATCCTTCCCCTTTCCCATCCAGAAACAATTAAAGGCACGTGTTGGCAGAGTATCGTTGATGGAAGATGTGAAATCAATATCAATGGAGCCACACTCAAGTCACAGTGCTGTTCTTCACTAGGTGCTGCCTGGGGAAGCCCATGCACACCTTGTCAAATAGGTAAGGAAGATGGCTTTATTTACTCCTTGGCCCCATTATCTTTTATCACTTTAATTCAGTGGCTAAAAGGCTAAACTCCTTTTGGAGAAGTTTGTTTTCTCATTTTTTCTGTCCCATCCAACTTTAAAAAAGCAAAATAGATAGGCAAGTGGACCTGAACTATAGACCAGATGTGTCTGCATCAGTCAGCTTGAGCACATGGGAAAGATAAATGGTCCCAAGTGCTTAAAAATAACAAATAGTTTGATTAGGAGCCAGAGCCTAGTAAGATGACGTTATTTTAAGTTCTGATCTATACTTTATAGAGATCATTGATCCCATTGCCAATGGTAAAGTTTGTTGTTGGATTTTTTTCTTGATGAGGTTGAACAAAAAAGCTTATGATGGCAATAACAATTTATGTTGATATTAGAAAGGAAAATAGATAACAAGGACTGTAGTCTTGTGGTTTACCTAGTCTACTCTTTTTTTTTGGAGGGGGGAAGGCAAGGCAATTGTCTTCAAGGATTGTTAAGTGACTCGCCCAAGGTCACACAGCTAGTAAGTGTGTCAAGTGGCTGAGGTCAGATTTGAACTCAGGTCCTCCTGACTCCAGGGCCAATGTTCTACTCGCTGCCCCACCTAGCTGCCCCCATACCTAGTCTCCTCTTACAATACTGTCATGTTGTTAATTTTGGCTTTTGTACACAGTTGAGAAAGAAGCATATGAATTCTTTTGAAGCCACCTGAAGAAGCTATAGACAGGTTTAAAAAAATCCTAGAGTTCGAGAACATATAGAATTAAATAGCCTTAACCGCACTATAGGAAAATGTTCAATGTTAGCTGAAATTCTACGTTATTTGAAAAGCTTGGTTTGATAGACTCGTTTGTCATTTAGGTTTTTTGGTTTATTAAAGTTCTTGCCATGTAAATTCTGAAGATTATAAAGTCTCTGTGTTCATCAGCATTTACCAAATTTTCCATGATATATTTAGAGTAATCCTATAGTGTAGTTCATGTTTTAAGGTTAATTGCTGTTGAGAAATCTGCAGCCATTTATTCTTTTAGATTTCAGTTTATCGTACTGTATTAAGGGTACCTTGGGGAATTGAGTGGGAGGCAAAGAGACTCATTTCATTATTAATCTTCCACGCCTATACAATCTCAGAAAATGCTTTTAAGTGATCTCAGACTTATTCATAGGAACAAAATCCAGTTCATGTTCCAGTTGCTCTTTCGTGTTTTGTACACTATGTCATAACCACAGAGTCTGGAGTTCAATATTCCAAATTTGTATATTTATTTTTTTTACAGACCCGATATGTGCTAAGGGGTACTCAAGAATTAAAGGAACACAGTGTGAAGGTATTTATTGTTATTTGTAAACTGTAAATTACTCTCCATGGGAAGAATGTTTGTGTTGACTGAATTGGTTAAGGTTGCCATGTAACTGTACAGTGCAAAATATGCAGTGAAAGAAAAGAACAATAAAGGGCAGATGTTGATTTCACAAGCCTTCATTCATTCAGCCGGCAGACAGTTCTGCCAGTGTCAAAACACAGTGGCCAAAGAATAAGGAGACCTCAAAATGCGTTAGCCCAAACCTTAGTTTACAGTAACTACAGATTTCAAAACACTGTGTCTGAAGATGGGAACAAAAAGTAGTTTTTAAAGAGGGGTGGAGAACGTTTTTGTTGTTATTGTGTTATGTGGTCTCACGCAAAAGTACACTGAAGACCAAACAACATTACTCTTTTCATCCTTGCTATAAGTCTAGGTGGGCTTCTTCGATTTTCTCTTCCACTCACACAAAATCCCAGATAGCCATAGGTCATCATGACTAACACAACCTGACATGACACAGCAGCTGAAATATTTTAAAAACAACAATTAGTCCCATATGTGGGACGAAAAGAAGGGTTTTTTTGTTAAAATAAAGAGAAACACCACAACCCCCTCCCGAGCTCTTGCCTTCCAAATAATGACTGAATCCTTTGGCACTTCCCTAATCCAGACCCACTGTACATAACTTAAATGACCTCAACAGAATATTTCAGTACATATAAGTGACCAGAAAAAAAGAGAAGGTGACTTTCTACCTATTCCTATTGACAAGGAAAAGCGCAGGACATTTTTCAACATTCCTCTTTGGAAAAATTATTTTTCCAAGACATCAGCTCTTCATCATTTCTTTGATCATTATTTTAGCTTGATAACATCGACAAGGACCCCATATGTCACAGTTCAGCATCTTCCAAAGAGTATTCCTTTTTCTACCAAGGTGCATGTTTTCCCCAAATAGATTACAGATAGCTCTACCCAAAAAGGGAATAATAGTGCATTTGGGATAAAATTAATGAACCCAAACATTTGTTGATTACCATTTCCCTTTCCTACTTGGAGTCATTGAAAACTCATCAGAAATAGTGATCTCATTGTCTAATTAGTAGGCAGTCACACCTTTTCCATTGCTTTCCCAGCATTATTCTAAGGAGTCTCACTTTCTGACATATCTGTCCTGAAGGAATGAGACTGCGACTGGAGAAGGTATTGATTAGATAGAAGAGGAAAAACTAGCCTCACCTCGTCACATTTCACCATTGTTAAATTTTCTTTATCTTACTCCCTAAACTGGAAGTACATTAAAGCAAATTTACTTTGATGTTTTGGGGTGTTTTTCATTCTCTTTGTTCTCAGTGATTTGTCCATAAAATGGACACACACTGTACAGTTAATCTAAGAATTAAGTTCAAATAATGGTTCCTAGGAAGTGTTTTGTTTCTTTCCATACTATTTAATTAACTGACATCTCTCATTCACCTTTCATATTTCTCATCTAAATACTCAGAATGAAATAAATACCTTGAGAATCTTTTTTTCTTCTCATTGAGAATGTTCAAATTTAGGACATACTATTTTGAACTACAATATTGCTTCCTGCCATCATTATTGCATGTTATCTTTTAAGAATATATTAAAAACACTAGCTGCTCCCCTCTACTTCTACGTGGTTTATACAGTATAATTTCCTCTTTTCTCCTTCATACCTTTTCATGACTTTTTGGAAAGAGCACTGGATTAGAAGTTAAGAGACCTGGGCTCTTAACTAAGACTTAGGCAAGTAAGTTAATTTCTACAAACCTTAGCTTTTTCATCTTTAAATTAGAGATCATAATTCTGCCGTCTGCCTTTTCATTATGCCAGTTCATTAATTTTTAAGTACCTAACATGAACACTGCATTAAGCAAGGTAGTATGGGGAATATGGCTATAAAATAATCCAAGGTACCTTAGAGTTCAAGGTACCTCTTAGTAGTGTTGTGGAGTTCAAAGGTAACTATGTACGTGTAAGCATTTTGTAAGCTATAAAGCCCTCTACAAAAAACTTACAATTCTGGCTGTTTAATTCAGTACTTTCTGATATCAGGCAGCATGTAACATATTCTTATTTAAGAAAGCCTGCAAGGTTTTAAGAGCTGTCCTTGAGAATTGTTGTTAGTTCTGTCATCCTTAAACTGAGAATTACTTAATTATTTCATTTTATGACAATATCAGGAGCAGTTCCTGATTCAACACCGTAGTGATTCCACAGGGATAGTTTTTTTTGGCAAATTAATTTACATGCAGCTTAGAAGAGAAATCCACTGGTGAATGGAGTTGGAGGGTAAGCTAGTGTGCCAATGCTAGAAAGGGGTATCTTTTTCAAATAGAATGAAATGTAATGGTATTTATGCAGATATGTTTTTCCGATTGTGTTCTGTTTTTGTTTTCCCTTCAGATATAAACGAATGTGTTGTATTCCCGGGAGTATGCAAAAATGGACATTGTGTCAACACTTTGGGATCATTTGTTTGCCAGTGTCCCAGTGGGATGACATTGGATCTTACTGGAAGAATCTGCCTTGGTATGTATTTGTTTCATCACTTCACACATCTGTACCTCTTTTTAGAGATTGCAAAATTTCATTAGTTCAAAGTATAGATAAATCTCACAAAAACCAAGAATTTTAATTCATAGTTACCTCCTGATAGTCTGGGCATATGAGATTTGGTCTCAAACTTCACTCTTCATGATCAGAAAAGATATCCTATTAGTTGATAGAAAGGTTAGTCCTTTTGCTTGTGCAGTGCATACTTTATAGGAAACCATAGGTCATCTGAATTGTGATGATTCTTAATCTGGACAAAGCCTTTAAACCAACTTTAAGCATACCGTGAAGTGTAAGTGGTAGAGGATCCTATGAACGTCACCTAACCTACATTGGATGTGGTGTGATTTGTGGCTAACTGCTAAAGACAGATTATTGCTAGTAACAGTGACAGAAGGTTGGGAAAGAAATCCCTATGGATACCAGTAGTGGTGATCCTCTGAGCCTTGAATGTCCCCCAACATTTCCAGGGCCCTAATAGGAACAGTTCTGGAGAAATTCACTTTTGCCTGATTCACTAGTGACATAGTCATTCTGTGACCTAGGAGATGTGTCTAGATATATAGTGTATCTGAAACCATATTGTAATAAACAGAATCATTTGGGGATTCTGCTGTATTTAATTAAAGGATTTGGATCACTTAAAAAGCACAGTGTGGTCTAGAGGATGGAATTTCAATGGTTGGAATCAAAAGCGTGAGGTTCCATTCATTGCTGAGGAAGGTCAGTTAATCCTATTCCAAACCCCAGTTTCTTAATCTATAATGAGCCCCAAGGCCTTAAGTGAAAGGGGCTCTCATATGTATTTTGCAATTTATTTTTAAGTTCTCTTTTTTTAGTGATAAAAACCTAAGTAAAGAATTTCCATGGGGGGCTTTATTTATATCAGCTACACAATTCAGATATTTAGATGAGTGTTGGGTACTAGTAGAGGCTGACTGGAAAAGAAAAGAAACATCACTGTGATTCTTTTCATTTGTGTCTCTAAAATAAATGAATTCATTTGATCTTCACCACAACCTTGTAAGATGAGCAGGACAGGTTTCTTCCAGAGGAAGAAATTGCAGCTCATAAATTCAGTGTCTTTCCTGTAGTCACTCAACTGTTGAGTTGTAGAAGATGAACTAGAGCCCATATCTTAGCCTAGTGTTCCTTCTCCTGGACTGTAGCTCCCCATGAATTTGGTTTCATAAATAGATAATGTTTCTTGTTTGTATTTAAAGGTCTGCACAACCTTTCCCATCTCCTTACACGTGATTTCCTTCCGTACCTTCTGAGATCCAGTCGTACTGGCTGTTCTGCCTGCCTAGAATTCAGTCCTCCTAATCTCTGTCTCTGGTTGTCTTCACAAGTCAACTCAAATGCCACCTCTCTAGAAGTCTGTCTTGATCTCTTCTTTCAGGGAAACTTCCCTTTCTTTATCCTTTCATTCTCAAAATACATATACTTCCAGTGAGTAGAAAGTGCTAGTGCTAGCTTGATACTGTCCTACCATGCATAGGTTATTTTCAGGCAAGCCAGTAGATAAACATCTGGTTGTGGGAATCAGCAACATACACATCTGCAGGAATGAGAAATACCAAAATGACTTTTGTGAGGACAGCATAAAGTCCACTGAATAGACAGAGAAGAACTTTTTCTCTTCTGTTTGACAAATACGAAGGTGATAATTTGGGGTCCAGAAGGCAAGAGAACCTTCACATACTGAAGACCTCCATTAACAAACCTGGCTCCTCACTGGAAGAAGTTTCAGTTCAAGCCAATATGAGTTTATTAAGCACTTAACTGTGCTTAATGGCGGTGGTTTCTCACTTGGAAAATAATGTGGTATTTTTCAACTTCCTTTCATTCACTTAACAGATATCCGCCTAGAAACTTGCTACCTGAAACATGAAGATGAGGAATGTTCTTTGCCTGTTGCTGGCCGCCACCGGATGGATGCATGCTGCTGTTCTGTTGGGGCAGCCTGGGGCAGTGTAGAATGTGAGGAGTGTCCTGTGAGGAATACACCTGAGTATGATGCTCTTTGCCCTAGAGGGCCTGGATTTGCCACAAGAGGAGAGGTTATAAATGGAAAGCCTTTCTTCAAAGGTATAGTATTCATAAAGGTTGATTTAACTCAACAGCTACAGTAATCCAGAACTAATTTGCCTCAGCCTATGGAAAGGAAATAATTGTTTATCTTGCTATATTCACAGCACATGGTTTTGTATTGACTATTCATTTTTATCCAGAATGTCTTTCATGTTTGACTTTTAAAAAGGAATTTTTCATAATTGTATCTAATACCTTGATTGAAACACAAAAATTTGAAACCAATATACAAATCCCACCTCCTTTTTCAATCTATAAACATAACTAGTTTGGGACAAGGAGGGATATTACTCTCATTAAAATTGTTAGTCTTGTTCATTATTTTCTTAATAACTCTTCTAAATGTCTTTTAAGTAAATTCAAGGGAACTTTAATTGTCCCTCTTTAAAGGACTAAGATAAGTCATTGTCTCCAGAGAACAAGACGCTCTTGAGATTTAATTTTACTCTTCCTCACCCATCCACCCACCCCACTCCCTTTCCTTGCCAATATAACCTGTTATAAAGTAACCTAGTTAGAACTTAGATGTATTTCTTGGGTCCCAGGTGCTTCTTTCAACAATGCTTTCCTTGGTAGTATGATACTACAAGAGAAATCTAAGTAGCATGTAGAGCATACATACATATCTTCTTTTCCTCATTTGAGCTAGTTGCAAATTGAGTCTGGGAGAGATGGAGGAGGGAAGGGAAGGAAGTGGACTAGAATAAGCATTTATATGACCCCTACTATGTGCCAGGCACTATGCTAAGTGTTTTGCAAATATTTCATTTTATTCTCAGAACAAGCCTCCTAGGTAGGTGCGTTTATCCCCATTTTACAGTTGAGGAACTGAGGTAGCTAGAGATTATATGACTTAGTAAATATCTGAAGCTGGATTTGAACTGAAGTCCTTCTGACTACAGGCCCCGCACTCTATCCACTGTACCATGTGGTTGCTTACATGCCATCTAAGATATTAATGGAACCTTGATAGAATCAGATATTTTAAAAGTAGAATTATTTGTCTCGTACATTTTTTATTAATTATTGACATTTTTGGATGGTGCCTTATTTGGAAGGCTTCCTTTTTTAAGAGCATACAAAAATTCCCATAAAAAAGCATTAAAATGGCACTTTATCTTAACATGTGCCCAATTGGTTGCCATATATCTAGATTATAATCTGCATACTTTGGAGTATATGAGACAGCAGCTTAAAAGGTTCATTTAAATGTGCTATCGCATTTCTTTTTTTCATAGAGAAATTTTCTAAAATGCTAAGTTGAAAAGGGCTAAACATGAATATGAGTCATGCTCCTCATGGACCAATTAAACACTATGTTCAAAATTATTATTGTCCAGTCTTTAATGTTCATTTTAGATGTTGTAAAACAGTCTTGTAAGTAAAGAGAACATTGGTTCAAATCTAATAAAATGAAATGTAATAGAAATAGATGCCTTTTACAATTGTTCCAAAAATTAGCCTCACAAAGTATAAGATGTAGAGGTGTGATTACATAGCAGATTTGGTGGGGGGGTTAATGAACACTAAATTTAATATTAGTTAATAGAGTCATGTGACAGTGAAAAAAGCTAATGAGCTCCTGTACATTGTATTAAACAGGGCATGAGTACCCAGGACTACTACATAAAATATTGTATTCCATTCTGGATCTTGCATTTTAGGAAGGACATTGATAAACTTGAGAGAATTCCAGATAGCAGCCAAGACAGTGGAGAACATTGAGAACATGCTATATGAGGGTTAGTAGGAGGAACTGGTGATGTTCTGGTTTAGAGAAGACTTAGGAAGGATATATTAACTGTCTTCAAGTGTGTGAAGAGCTGCCACTGGGAAGAAGGATTAGATTTATTCTGCTTGACTACAGAGGGTAGAACTGGAATCAAAGCATTGAAGTTTACAGAGGCTGATTTCGGCTTAATTCAAAGAAAAATTTCCTATGGTACAGAGGTATCCAAAACTGAAAAGGCTGCCTCAGGAGGGAATCAACTACTTCTGATCAGAGGTCGTCTTAAAAAAAAAAAAGAGCGTGACTGGTGGCTGAAGGCGATTTTTGTAGAGGGAATTCTTGTTTCACTTCTGTCGAGGCTATATAGCCCCTGAAGTCCCTTCTACCCCTAAGGGTCAGGTATCATGATGTTACAGAAATCTTTTGAGCTGAAATGATGGGCAGTTTGAAATCCTCCTGGATTACTGAAATATTTTTCCACATTATTTTTTTCCCTGAAGATATAAATGAATGCAAGATGATTCCAAGTTTGTGTACCCATGGCAAGTGCAGAAATACCATCGGCAGCTTTAAATGTAGGTGTGATAATGGCTTTGCCCTCGATTCTGAAGAAAGGAACTGCACAGGTTAGTAAATGTTCGATTGGGAGGGCTGTCTTTTAAAACATTTTTGTCTGTTTAAAGTTCTAGGAATTGAATTTGCCCTGATGTTTAATTGGTGCCATTTGCATTTGCACAGATATTGATGAATGCCGGATATCTCCTGATCTGTGTGGTCAAGGCATCTGTGTGAATACCCCAGGAGACTTTAAATGCGAGTGCTTTGATGGATATGAAAGTGGATTTATGATGATGAAGAACTGCATGGGTATGTTCATGGCCATTTTCCACAGAACGCTCTTTGGTCAGAGTGAGCAGAAAGATTCACCTGCCCTTGACCGCTGATGTTTGCTCTAAACCTGCACTGTTTCTCTGCTCTTTGTTCTTAGCACAATTGTTGAAGTCAGGATCTAGCAAGAGAGGGTGACTTAGCCAGGTGTGCCCATTGGGGAATGGGGAAATAAATAGAGACTAGATGAGGAATTAAGCTAATGTGGCGGTGGTTGATGAAGGTGATAATACCAAGTCATTTGAGGGGTAAGGAAGCTGAGAGGACATTCTAGGTATTTGAAGAATGTGATAAACGACCCAGAGAAAATCCAAGCCCTGCAGAAGAGAAGGAAAAATAATTAGGGAAATGAGAATAAATTACGTTGAAATGATTGACTCTGCAGTTTGTGTTGGTTTTTTTTTGCATTTTATAGATATCAATGAATGTCAGAGAGACCCTCTTCTTTGTCGAGGTGGCACGTGCCAGAATACAGAAGGGAGTTATCGATGCGAGTGCCCTCCTGGCCATCAAATGGCTCCCAATATCTCAGCCTGTATAGGTAAGGGCAACAATTTCCCCTGCTGAGGTTGGTCCACCTATCTCCCAGAATCCAGAAGCATGAGTTTTTATTCTCTCTTCTTATTTTCAACAGACATCAATGAGTGTGATCTTAGTGTTAACCTCTGCCGAAATGGCCGCTGTGTGAACCTGATTGGGAAGTACCAATGCGCTTGCAATCCAGGCTATCACGCCACACCTGATAAACTGTTTTGTGTTGGTAAGCTCTGAAACCTGCCCAGGAAACTCTCCTTTTCCCCAGCACTATGGAAATAGATAGAATTCCGTTCCTTAAACCAACTCATTTATCTCAAACTTAGGTAAAAATTATAAATTCCTGTATCTCATTACTCTTCAGTTTCCTCACCTATAATATGAGAACAAAGGTTTTAGATCTCTTCCAACTCCTCAGTTCTCTGGTTCTTTGACCTATAAGTCCACAATCCTCTGATATTTCCATTGCCTACATCTTTTCAAAGAATCATTAGGATGAGAAGGGAGCCTGGCATAGTGATAGAAAGCTAGCCTTAGATCAGGCAGATTAGTATCTGGTGTGATCTAGGTGTGACCCTAGGCAAACCACTAAACCTCTCATTGCCCCTGCCAACTCCGAGTTTAAAAGTTGCAGAAAAGGTACCTATCTGCATTGGTAGAAGAAGTTCCTCACAGGATTCTTGCCACAAATTTGGTCAAGCCTGATTTTAAAAAAAAGGTGAAGTTTGTAGAATGTTTTAAGCTCTAGTAAGGACCATTTGGGTTGTACAAGTTTGAACAGTATGGTAGTTTATATGTTACTTTATGCACACATGTCAAATCAAAACAGCAAGCAATTTTTTAACATCTGCTGTGTCCCCAGCACTGTACCATGTGCCATAGTGATAAAAAAAGAAGCACAAAACTGCCCCTTTAGAACTTAAGGTCTAGAGCCGTAGTTCTCTAAGTGGTTCTCTACAAGGTCAAAACTATTTTCATAATAATAGATGTTTTAATTTCTAATATGGCAAATATCAGAAAGTACGACCTATACAAACAAAAGCTCTTTGGGTATTCCACAATAATTTCAAAAGGGTTTTGAGACCAAGACATTGGAAAACTGCTCGTTTTGAGAGTCTTCTTTAGTTAAATAGCTAGCTAAAATATTGGAGCATTTTGTTAGGGCTTAGCCAGCCCTGCTCTATTCTAATGCTTACTTGTTATGAAACTACATGTAAGTAACTTTACCTTTATGAGCCTCAGTTTCCTCATGTGTAAAATAGCAATATTTTCCCTGCCAACCTCAGAGGGTTATTTAAGGATCAGTTGGCTAACATACGGAAAAGCGCTATAGTGCTTTCTGTTTTTATTGCTAGAGTATGCTGATTCTTAGGATGGAAATAGATGCCAGGATTAGTACCAATTTGAGCTCCAGTCATGACAGTTTCTTTGAGAGCTCCTCATTGAATTAAGTGGTCCTGGGAAGACTTATAAAGACAGTACCATTGTTTTAACAAATGAACCCCAAAATCAAAGTGAACCTCAGAGGATACTGCCAACTTTCACATGGTTTGGGTTGGAAACCGTGCGGAACTGCCAAGTCTCACATGGTTTCCACCCGAAACCATAATTCAGCCCAAATTCTTCTGAAACATGGTCCAGGCCAACTAAGAACTCAGCCCAGGTTCTTGTAAAGGTTTGTAGACCTCAGCCAACCCCTCCATGGATCTGGACTGAATTTCAGGTTTGTAACTGAATCTGTATCAAGGATCATTTTATCCAACTGCCCATTGCTGTAATTGAGAATTACTTCCAATGGTCCTAAATTTTATCCCTAGTTGATATATGTTGTCCATCTTTGCAAACCTAAAACATGGCCCAAAATGTTAAGCAGAGAAAAATGTAAAATTGTCTTGTTTCCTTTTTCTCCAGATATCGATGAATGTAGCATAATGAATGGGGGTTGTGACACCTTCTGCACCAACTCTGAAGGCAGTTATGAATGCAGCTGTCGACAGGGATTCGCACTTATGCCAGATCAGAGATCTTGCACTGGTAAAATTCCTTTTAACATCATACTGGGGTTAAAATGGATAGATTAAAATAGATTTATTAATTAAAGTTGATAAATCTTGTTTCAGGCTCCTATAAGCCACGTCTAAGAAACAGGACGAATATCAATGTTTAGAGTGATGTGTACTGTTTGACTAGCTCCTTTGTATAAAGACTAGGATGTAGCAGAAGAAGTACTATCTTTAGAGGCAATAGGGAGTCTGGGGATGCTAATGCAGAGTCAGATAAGGCTTTTTGGGAGCCAAATGTGGGTTAAAATTTGGGCAAATCACTTACCTTCTCTGGACCTCAGTTTCTTCAACTGTAAAATGAAGAGGTTGGATTAGGTAGCCTCTAGGGTTTCTTTCAGCTCTAAATCTATGATTCCTTGACATACTTTCAAATTGATGAGGTCTTCTTATGATCCAAACATAATAAATATTTCAGTTGAACAGATAATTATTGTAGAAAAGATTTACTTTCTTTTCTACAGTATGTCCATCATTTACTGTTAAATTATTTCAGAAAGGATTGTGGTAAATCCATGTTGAATTAAATGGGACTCCTCTTAAATGACCCATATATTTGGCCTCAGGATCAAAGGCACCATATTTCACAAAATAAGATGAAAATATGCATATGACAAGTTGGAGAGATATCATTTATATGTCTTGGCGAGTCTAAGCATGCTAAAGTTCAAAATCCGTTTTCAAAATTCAGATAAGTGCTCTTCAGAGCACCAAAGAACCCTCCAACCGTGAGATTTTAAAAAGCAAATAACCAAAGTGTATCCTATGATGATTCAGTATAAATATCCATATCTACGTGCCACCAAGCATTTAGATGAAAAATGAAAATATTCACTAAGTTTTATGTGTTGCTTTTTCTACACATTCTACAATCTTAGGCTGTTTTTCATCTGTGTGTTTTGCCTAATTTGAAATACCCAATTGTAGAGGAGAAATTAATTTTTTTTTACTTTTCCCAGACATCTATGTTGTACAAAAATAACCAGTTCTTACATCAAAAACTTCCTTGAATCTCCACTGTGTCACATCTTGATATAAAGACTCTGAAAAGCTCCGATAATTCTTATCAAGCTGAAGAGACTGAGTACAGGGCCACTTACTGGCCACCTGTCTGTCTGTCCTATGAGGCCCAGTTAGCTAAGTTTAGAGGGGCTCATCACCAGAAAGTTGGCCAACAGATTATGAATTAGTTTTGGCCATAGCAACTCATTAAGCTGTCTAATGATGTGTTGTAGAGTGTTGGCAGAATTAAATCATGGGTCATTTGAAGTATTTATGTAAATACATCTAAACAAGATGAAATATGTTTAGATATTATAAAATCTGTGAGTCTTCATTTTCTCTTTAGCTTTTAGGCATGCTACCCCTTTGAGTATTCCAAGAGCAGCCAGGTGTTCAATGTCATTACTTAATCAGTTATACCTTTTTTGCATATTTAAAAATGTGCAAGTTGAGAATGCCAATGCAGAGTCAGATAAAGCTTCTTCTGAGGCTCAGATGCCTGCAACTTATATTTAACATAGTAATAGTAGTATTCTTGGAATTTTCCTGAATAGTTGAGATGCAAAGAAGGTAAAACAAACTTATTGAACTGCATATAATTGTCATGTAGGTTGAACAAATGAATGACAATTTAGAAAAATCTAGAGTGATCTATGACTCTTAATTTGGCCTGAAAATATTTTCAGATTTGTGATTTGTAGTAATTCTTAAGACTTACCTTAATGGGAAAGTTGTTTTTTGGGGGGGTGGGCTGGGGAGAATGCTTTTCCTTTAAGCTTAAGGATTCATAAGCTCAATAGAATAGAAAAGCTGATGTCTCCAGCAACTGTGGCCAAAGAATATTTGCTTCCATATCACAAACTAAAAATACATTTGTTTGTTGAAAATCACTGATTACAGATGTATAGAACACAAACTTAAAATGAAAAATGGGCTTAGACATTTTTTATCTGAGGTAGATTTTTAATCAGAACAGAGGTGACTTTATAAAACCGTATTATAATATTTCCTAATCTCATGACCATGGTTTAGCCTTTATAACCTTAGTAAGAAACAGAATGGCTAGAATAAAATTTGGGATTAAAAGTTATTAGACTCTTAAACTATTATACTGAAATTATTAGTTTCATTATAAGAACACTAATGTGAGACAGAGCAAGTCCCAGCTATTCTTAAAGAGGATTCAGATTCATTTAGCATTATAGGCCTATTAGAGCATATATCTTGAAAGTATAATCAATATGTAGGAGAGAATTAGTATGTAGTTCTGATGTTTGCAACTACAAGAAATTTCATTGATATATTCTATCCTCAGCCTTTCCTATAGCCAAAAAATTTATCACCTTTTGAACAAACATCTGAGCACATACAAAACTTAACTTGACTGGTCTTGTGAGAAAAAATACACAGTCTATTACCCAGCTTCCACTAAAAGCATCTCCAGCGTGGTATAGAAACTTGCAGAATTTGTACTCTACTGGCATTGCCTTAGGGAAATCAGGGTTAACTCCCCACCATGATGAAGCATCTTTGTAGAGGAAAGGGAAGTAGTTCTTGATCTTTTTAAAAGCATAAATGCAGATAGGAGATAATCTTGTTAATAATAATGTAACAAAATTTTAGCAGGTGTAAGAGCTGTCTAGTGTCACAGCTGATGTTAATGCCGACGACATGATAAAAAATCCTTTTTATTTTGCCCAGAGCATTTTATCTGCTTTGGATTTTTTTGGCTAAAGCTTCATTTGCACCTGAAAGATTGTAGTGGACTGCAAGCTCAGGAGGAGTCAACTGTAGTGCCCCACCACCCCCTTTCCCTTCAAAGAAAGAGAGAAAGAAAAGGAAATAAGGAAAAGAAAAGCTAATATGATCTTGGGCTGCACTGAGAGGCGCAGGTTCCACAAATAAGGAGGTGACAGTTCTGCTGTACTCTGCCTTGTTCAGACTACAGCTAGACTTTTATGTTCAGTTCTGAGCACCGTATTTTAGGAAGGATGTTAATAAGCTGGAAAGTATCCAGAGAAGAGTAACTAGGGTAGTGAAATGCCATGAGTTTCATGACGATTGGTTGAAGGAACTGAGGATATTTAGCCTGAAGAAGAGAATACCTGGGGTGGGGCAGAGGAAGGGAATAATAGCCTTTCTTAAAGTATCGAAGGTCAGGCCCATGAAAGATGAATTAGACTTATTCTGATTGCCTCAGTGGACAAAATTAGGAGAAATGTCTAGAAATTGTAAAAAGGAAAACCTAAACTTGATGGGAAGAAAAATTTCTTCACAATTTAGAGCTGTCCAAAAGCAGAATGAGCTCCCTTGTCAAGGAGTGAATTCGCATTCAGAAGTCTTCAAGCAAAGTCTGGATGACAGTTTGTCATGTATATTGTTGAAAAGATTCTTTTTCAGATATTCTTTGGACTAGATAGCTATTGAAGTCTTTTCTAAGTCTGAAATTCTAAGATTCATTTCTGTGATAGAAGACGATGGTCTTGGATTTGTTATGATTTTGTCTGCTTCATAATGAAACATACACAATTCAGTTTTGTGTTTTTTCTTCCTTTGTAGACATTGACGAGTGTGAAGATAACCCTAATATTTGTGATGGAGGTCAGTGCACAAACATACCAGGAGAGTATAGGTGCCTGTGCTTTGATGGGTTCATGGCATCTGAGGACATGAAGACCTGTGTAGGTAAGTCAGAGGGACCAATGTTTCTTAATCAGTCCAGTCACTCACAAGTTTAGTCAGCTAAGCAAAGAAGGTGGATAATAGATCCATAACAAGTTATCAAGAGGAAAGTAATGGATATTTACGGTATATTCCTTATTTTTGAAATTAATGTTATGCTAGACAAGTACTGTTTTCTTCACATTCTTATCAGGCACAGAATTCTGAACCCGATGGAAATATAGTTTGACCTAGTGCTGTAAAACGCCTTTTATAAGTCACCTTAACCCTTTGCTTCATGGCTTAAATGAAAGCTTTTGTTAAGCACGACTAAGTTGTTTTGTCTGGGAGAAGGATCATGGGGACTGGTCGATGAATAGACTATTTTTTTACTCTGAACAGAATAGTTGTTACTTTTAAAATAGCTGTATTAAAATGTTTTAAAAAACAATTGTTTTATCCTCTTAATAGAATAGTTGATTTTTAAACAGAAATCCTGCAAATTAAAAAATAATAAGGAAAATGTAAAAATAATTTGTCAGTATGGGAAAGAGATAGTTAATAACTGTTGACTTGATGCCATAACTGAGCTAGGCAGACAGAATGCAGTCAGTGAAGAAATATCATTGAAAACTGCCTATTTGGTGTTGTATAAATAAAAACAAGTAACAACTTGAATGTTTCACTATTTCATCAGTCAAGGGACTTTAGGTGAATTCAGGAAAGCTCAAAATGGTCTTCTAGATAGCCTGTCGTCCAGGGCTAGTATTATATACTATTGTAGACCTTTAGTCAAGAAAGTTATATCATTTTTATACCTTTCTGTTGCCTGACAGACAGCTTATCAAATTTCTTGTGTTTGAAAGTCAAATTTTCTATTCAGCTCTGGTCTTTT
>CM053624.1:134059653-134101654 GCA_028646595.1 Phalanger gymnotis
AATCACTAGCTTCTACTTGCTCCAATCTAATTTTTAAGCTAGTATTTTCTTCAGTGGTCTTTTGGACCTCCTTTTCCATTTGGCTAATTCTGCCTTTCAAGGCATTCTTCTCCTCATTGGCTTTTTGGAGCTCTTTTGCCATTTGAGTTAGTCTATTTTTTAAGGTGTTGTTTTCTTCAGTATACTTTTCAGTATTTTTCTGAGTCTCTTTTAGCAAGTCATTGACTTGTTTTTCATGGTTTTCTCTCATCCTCATTTCTCTTCCCAATAACTTATCAAATTTCTATACATATCTTTAAGAATGATAGAAAGGAAACTGGTAAGTAAATGTGAAATAGTGCCTTAAAACTTAATAATATCCAAATTTTGGTGAAAAAACACAAATGTTTTTGTTTATCACAGTGGCTTTATCTCAGGGAGATAACTCTAGCAGTATCATGTGAAAAATTCTCTATAAATATGACTGTTAAAATGTTTTCCAGATGTTAATGAATGTGACCTTAATCCAAACATTTGTCTGAGTGGCACCTGTGAGAATACGAAAGGCTCATTCATCTGCCACTGTGACATGGGATATTCAGGCAAAAAAGGAACAACTGGCTGTACAGGTATGTTTTTAAATGTGAATAAGAAACTTTTAAGTGACTGAGATGGCAACTTGCGTTATCATGTTTGTGATCCATCCAGAATTTAAATTCTGTTCAGTAACCATTTATTAAGTATCTGCCTTGTTTAAAAAACTCTGTTAGGTGCTAGAGAAAAAATTACAAAAATGAAGTTATCCTTGGCCTCATGGGGGTTACATTCTATTTTAAAGTATAAATTGGACCATCCTGAATTACTATAAACCCTAATGCAGCCTCTATAAGTTTAGAATTTGTGATCCATTTGGATAGAATTTAGAGCTAAAATTTTCTGACTTAGCCATTTCAAAAAGATATGTTAAATGAATGAAAGGCAGAAATGAGGCTCCGCTGCAGAAGATTTGTTGTTCAGCTGTCTGGCAGCAATGTATGTTAAAAGCCATTTAGAATCATTTATTTGCAGACATTTGCTGGTTTGCAAACTACCAGTTCTTTTACTTTCTCATAATAACAATAGCGTGCATTTATATGGTACTTTTATGTTTCCTGAAGGCTTTCTGCTCACAGCCCTGTGAGGTAGGTGGTGAAGTATGGTCATACCCATCTTACAGTAGATGAGAAAACTGAGGCTTATGAGAGACAGTGGCTTGCTGAAAGTCCTGCAAATAGTTACATATTTGAATTGGGATAGATATGAGTCTGTGTCGAACAGTCTTTCTATATTCCATGCCACCTTTCATTAAAGCAGATTCCTGAAGGCCCCTATTTTCAGCACCTATTTAGCTTAGTTTGTTATGTTACTGAAAAGTAACAAAAATGTTATTTTCAAACACACTATAATACTTTTCACCACTTTAGACTAGTTTCTCTCCCAAATTGTTTGAATTAGTGAGGTTTTACTACATTAACTTGTTTTAGCCTAATTCATCCTGTGTTCACTGAACCTAAAACATGAATAAAATGGTTACAGACTCTTTAATTATATTTCTTATGCCATCTCCTAATAACATGCATAAAAATTCTTAAAAATGTTTAGTAAGACTCTTTCTGTCTCTCTCTCTCTCTCTCTCTCTCTCTCCCCCTCTCCCTTCCTCCCTCAACCTCCCTCCCTCTCGCTCTCCCCTTCTCTCCCCCCCTTTCCCTCCCTCCCTCCATATATATATATATATGTGTGTGTGTATATGTAACACACACATTCAGAAACAGGAAAGCACTATTTTTAAATGGTGATATTTTATGGATCTTTGGCTAACACTTTTAAGCATGGAGAAATACTAAATTGAGATAATATAATAAAAATTTACTGTAGTTACCTATATTTTAATATAATAGAAAATAACATGTAACATAACATAATTTTAAAGCATGATGGAGCCCATGCTGGGTTTGAATTAGGTAACTGTATACTTTATTTTCAAATAACATACATCTATTCCAAAAGCTAGTTTGGCAAGCTCTCATGGCTTGAAACGAACACTAAAATATTTGCAGCTTGGCAAAGTGGTGAATGTACAGATACCTAACTTAATTATATCAAAATATTTCAGTACAGCCCAAATTTACATTGTTATTTCAAACTATCCAAGAATGCTAAGGTTCAAGCTTATAGATGCACAGGATAATGACATTAATAATATAATGTATTAAGAACCACAGATCCTGGCCAAATGACAAACTTAGGCAGAAAGATGAAATCTCTTTGACATTCACTCACTTTTATTCAATGATATTTAGTTCTGCATCTTTTTTGAGTGATTTAAATTTTTTGAGATGTGCCAGACACTGTTCAAAAAGTATGTAGATTCCTTCCTTCTAACTAACAAAACAGGTACATACAGTCCTCTTTATATGTTTTGGTTGTTCGGGTTTTATTTTGTATCTTCCAGTATAAATACAGGCTATTGGGAAAGGACTTGGTGGTCTGGCAGTAATGAATTGAGAAAAGTGGGTCATAACAGTGTTTCACTTTACTCAGTGCCTGGCTAGTTTAAGGACTTGGATCAAGTGAGCTGACTGAAATTTAGCCCAAGTTAGAGGATATTGATGTTTATAGATAGAAGAAAAAATTGGAGAATATGATGAGGAAGTCTCTAAGTAATGGGATCTTTGAAACTCTATGCCTCCAATTCTTGCCCTTTCATATATCTGGGTTGATTTTTAAAAATTTTCCCAACCTATCAGGTAAAAAGCTGAGACTGATTTTTCAAGGAATTTTAATAGGGTTTCTTTTGATAAATTTTTAATAAAAATGATGCATTTGACTGCTGTCAGCACTCAGGCCATTTTTAAATAAGTGCACAAATTTTTTATCTTAAATTTTATTGATATCTTCTCTTCTTCTTCCCAGTAAGCCATCCCTTATAACAATGATTTAAATATATGAAGGAAAAAAGGAGTTCAGCAAAATCAATCAACATATTAGTCACATATGACAGTATTTGCTTTATTCTACAGAAGGTAGAATATTTAAACTGGGATAAATTTAATGCCAGCATGTGCTGGTGTAATTTGTAAGTATATACAGTGAAGTTAGATTTTATAGTATATAAAAAGGCCCGTGTGAAGTGTGGTGTCCAAATACAAGATTTCATCAGTATAGGAAACTTGCTGTGTGGGAATTCCTTCCACCAATGTAAATCTCCATTATGCAATTTGACATCTCAGCTGTAACTTAGATCCTTAAAGAAGTTCCTACAGCACTGAGAGGTTAATTTGCCCATGATCATGTAGCCGGTATCAGTCTGCGGCAGGATTTGAACTCAGGTCTATCTGACTCCAAGTCCAGGCCTCTATCCACTAAGTCCTTGAAATGTCTATTTTACATAAATTAAGTTTACATAGATACTAAAAATGTAAAGGCTGAGTGGAGTTTTACATTGTGTGTTGGATGAAGCATTACCAGTTGTACATTAGTAACAGCTGCTTTTTACTGATGTGTACAGAGACATGTGAATAGATCTAAATCCAAGAAATTCTTTATCCTTCCCTAAGGACCAGCATTTCATTATTTCTCTTTTTCCCCTTTAAAATCATAGTCTATGATTAAGTTTCAGTTTGATAGAATTCAGACAACCCTTTAGCAGACTCAGTAACACAGTGACTGCTTTGCTTTGCCATGGTATGAGACAATCCCGTCTAATGGTTAAACCAGGTTAGAGGGGACTTGGGTTTTATTTCTAGTTGGCTTATAACCTTGTACAAATAACCAAGGTGTTCTGTACCTCAATTTTCCTAACTGTAAACTTGTGGAAGTGATTTTTAGGTGTTCCTCACAAGGATTTTTTTTTTAGGATGTATAGGATCATGTGAAAAGCGTTTGGCTTTTTAAAATAGGGGAGTTCTGTTAATTCCACTGCTGACAAATATTTTAAAAGTCTGGAGGTTCCGAACCTTTTCTGTGCCATAAACTTCTTTGGTAGTCTGGTAATACCTATGGACTCTTCTCAGAACAGTGTTTTTTTAAATGTATAAAATAAAATATATAGGATTACAAAGGAAACCAATTATATTGAAATAGTTATCAAAATATTTTTAATAACCCAAGTTCACAGACTTTAACTTAAGAACCCCTGTTTAACTAAAGGAGCATTTGATCTAAAAGCCAGAATTGGAAAAGCATTAAATAGAATTTAAAATGATTTTTTTAAATGGGGTAGTTAAAAAAATTAGGAGATCTAGGTTTCTTTTGGCTCTGCTCCTGCTTGTTAAATTAAAAGTAGGGTAGTTCACAGCCTATAATATGGTCAGATTTTCTTAGTAAAGGCCACGTTAAAGACAAGTGTTTATAATTTTCTAGGCAACAAGTATAAATAGTGATAGTGGTCTCTCCTAATTGGGAATAATAAACCAGCTACTTATAAAATAATATCAAAAAGCAAGGTTTAAATTGTGTTTTGATGACAGGCAACAGAGATCTGTCCACTGGTTTAAATATATGTACATGTATACATATATGTACCTTTAAAACTACATCAATTTATGATATTTCAAAGTGGAAAAACTGTTTCATTAAAATTATGAAATATCTTCTGGGTTCCATTACATTTTGGTTTAAATATTTTTAAACCTTTGTCTTTAATGATTATTTCCATTTTAACAAATAAACATGTTTTCCCCCCGATCATGCAGTTTTCAAAATCCACCCACTGACTTACATTCCCAGGCCACACAGATGTTAAGGATTTCTGCTTTTCCCCTTCAGCAGTCTAAAATTGTGGGTTTTGCTGAGGGGAATATTCTATTATACAGAGTAGACATACATTTTCTTGAAACCTTTAATGCACCCAATTTTAGACACTTGGTCTTCACCTAAAAAAACAATCTTGCCTGACACTGGCTTAAGAAAACTGAAACTAATTTGTGACCCAGGATATAGATTCTTTGTCCATTGTGCCTATTTGCAGTTAGAAAACCAATCAAAGCATGATACTTTACCTGTGTGGAAGCCAAAACAGAAGGGAAATCTTGAATGGAAGGTACTGATAGTACCACAGCCTCTTTGTGAAGACAGTTGAACCAGAATATGGCTACACAAGTCTATTTATACCTGCCAGCAGCCCGTCAGTGTGAATCATTTTCATTTGTAAATTCTAAAATTCCTGGGCAATTCCATTTCTTAAACTAGGCAATTGTTTTTGCTAAGTAAATTAATTTAATTGGATAAATTCATCATAAATAAATAGAGGCATAGTGGATAGAGTATCCAGCTGAGTGTCAGGCACACCTGAATTCAAATTCTACTTCTGCCATTTACTAAGTGTGTAACCCTGGGGAAGTCACTCGACTTCTGTACGTCTTAAACAATTCCTCAGAACTTACATACAAAGTCATAGACAAGTTAGAATCTGTGTTAGAGGAGGAATTTGCCACACTGGAGATTGTCTATGCTAATTGAATCCCAGATCTTCCTGGGATCATATTTGTTACGTGAACCAATACATAGAGAGGGAATGTGAAGTTTTAGGCCACAATAAATAACCATATACATCAAAGTCATCACCAGTCAGCAAAATATTTTGCTTATTTCTCTTAAGTTTCTTATCACTAATAATGTAGACTCGTGGTTATCAACCTACGAAAACTCCATGGGTGTTCAGTTAGATAGTTTTGACTCCATTCTTTTTCAAATTTTACAGATCTAAGCAGTCTTAAAGGCAGTCCTCCCTTCTTTTCTTAAATCTATTAGTAGAGAACAGCTTCTCCTAACGTCTATTCAAGGAGAAGCCATAATTTACCGTGCCATTTTTTGCCATTTACCTATGCACAGTTCTTAATGTCACTTAGTGAGGAGCTGCATCTTTCACCTACATAAGTAGGAGTTTGTTTTTATTTTATTTGTTATTAACAGTCCACAAGACTTTGGGATTTGTGCAATGTCAGGCATAAAAAGAGGCTGTACCTAGAAACTTTTCCTTGGTTTTTACTCAGATCACTCCCTTAGCTGCCTAGGAGATATCCATTGAGCATTCTTTAAGATTCTTTATATGACAGAACGAGGTAGAGTAGGGACCAAGGAAGGATGGAATGTCAGCCTTATATTTGAATGTCTTTGTTTCTGTTGGTTTGTTTCTTTCACCCTGGAGCAAACTTGGCAGTGTTGAGGGAGAGAACATTTGTACAGAAAAAAGATGTATTTGGCAAGTTGTTTTTTATGTTTTGCCCATTTTTCCCTTTGTATTATTAAAAAGATGTGTGTTTGAATGTAATACTTTCCCCCTCCTCTTATGGCTCAGTTTCCTCCTTTGTTTTATTTGGAATAGTTTTGGGTCCAACTCTCTTTCTATGAAAAAAATTAATAAATACTTTGCATTGCATTATGTGTGGAGAACATGGAAATGATAACTTACCCAAAGATATACACGTATATGAATTATGTAATAGAATCAAGTGAGCAAGCAGGAATTTATTTGAGCCAATTATGTGGCAGGCAGACTCTGTGTGAGGTGGTAGAGACAGACAAAAATGAGAATCTCGGCTTCCAAAGGAGCTTACATTCTTTTGGTCCATGTTTTCATTATAGAATATGCTACAGACCATGTTCTATTTTCTAGGACAGGAATCAGGACTGGACTTGTGATTTCATTGGAAGAACTTCCAAAACAAGGAAGCTCCCTGTGCTGATGCTGAGTAGCCCTTAGAGCTAGGGTAGAGCCCTATGACAGTTATTCTACTAACAGATTTTCAAAGATACGTGGTACACATGAAGAAACTGAATATGGAGACTTTTACTTACCCAAAGATGCTTGAAGGGAATCATTTCCTAGAAAATGTTTAAACTTTGACAACTAGAAAATAGGAAAGGAGGACCTCATGGTAATTAGATTTAAGTGACTAAATCTAACCCTACTCGTTTCATTCTGAGGAGCCAGAAAGAAAATAAATAACATGGGTATCTAAAAGAAAAGTGAGCTTGGAGGATTATGATACACTGCAAAGCACCCAGGACTACTTCAGGAAACCTGGGGTCTAGTACCTACTCTGTCTTTCGCTCATAGTATTATGTAGTAGACACCTGATAAGTGGAATTAATAAGTTGAATTTAACTTAGGCAAGTTATGTAATTCCTTTGAGCCTCAGTCTTCTCATTTGTAAAACAAAGGGACTGGACTAGATGATCTCTGAGTTTGCATTCAGCTTCTAGATTCCCTAATTTTCTAAGTACTTTAGGTCATACAGTATTTCCATGACTTCCGTTTTTTTTGTTTCAGCCTGTCCTTCCTTAGTGATTTTGAGAGCCTAAAGTAGGAGAATTATATAGACTTCAGAGAAGAATAGTTGGGATCTAATGCTAATGTAGTGGTTCCCTAAAGGGAAAAGGTGTTGTTGTGTTCTGCTTGCAAACATTTGATAAAAATTATTTTGCTCATGAGTTAGAAAAGCCAGTTATGGGAAAAATCACTTCCTCAGATTCCACTGGTTAGCATGGTATTTCTTGCATTGTCCTTTCCCTTTCTGTGGAAGGGCATCCTGCTTTGTCAGTCAGTCAGACAGCTGAAGGTGGTTTCCAAACACTAAGGCATTAATTGGCTTTCCGAAGAAATACAAATCATGATAAACTTGAAACTCAAGAGTGTATGTTCTCTTTTGCAAAGGTTAGCATTTAACATTTCTGCATTATATTCTCAAGATTGTTACAAAAATGAAGCAACTGTATGACTTAATTATAAAAGAACTTTTCCATGAACATTTCTATTTAATGTTTATTAGTGACTTAAAAGATTTTTGGCAGGGCAATCTGGCACACTTTTTTTTAAGATTGTCTTACGTGTTCTCTGAAAGTTATAAGGGTATATGTGATCATGGGACTATTTTAAAGCTTACATTTGAACACAGAGTATCTCATCAAGCATTTCCAAAGCAGTTTGAAAACTTTTCATTTTGCTTAAGTAATCAAAAGAGTAAACGCAAGTTGCTTGTGTAGTTTCTGTTTCGTGTCATTATTCAAGTGACCTCTAGAAATTCTTGTTAGCCTTTTCCTCTACTTCATGCCAAAATTAGCTTCCTTGACCTCCAGTAAGATCTGTAACAGACATTGGTTTCCTGTGCAGGATGATATTATCATCTTACAAATTCCTGCTTCTGGTTAAAGAAAATGTGACTGTATGATTAAGTCTCCATTGCTATGTAGTAATGTGTTAACCCAGGGTACGTACTTTATAAAAATACTACAACTTGTGAAGGGGGATCTAATCCTTCTCTGGGGATTTTTCAAGACAGTGACCCCATTTAAACAATGCATATTCTTCCCAAACCACCATGTACTTTATTTGACAGCTGTTCTTGCCTCTTTGGGAAACTTTAGTTCTATATAACATAGCAGTATACTCAGTCCTTCAGTAATGAATACACTAAAATGCTAATAAAGACATTGAAAATTCTGTTCACCTACTTTTGCATTAACATTACAGAACATAAAGGCCATATATAAAGTTGTACAACATGATCGAGCCAATAAAAATAATAGAAAAATAGTACATTTCACTTCAGACCTCCTTTGAGAAATTCGAAGCATGGTTTTTTTTTCTAATTAATCCTACATAATAATAATGCCTCTTGTTTTTATTGGCTACTGTGCTTTCTTTGGCCATTGCCAAGGAATCAGGAAAATTACTTAGGATCCATTTAGGGACATCTTCACAGTTCTCAAAATGTATCTAAGCAACAAGGCATGATTCTCTAAATGCCAGTTGTACTTTCTAAAATTTAAGGAAAAGAGTTAGGGCGTGTGGAGACTTGTCCTTGCCTCACAGTGAGCAAGAAATGGAAATATGTCAAGTCCCTTCATACCCTAGAAATTCAGAGAGCTTTCTTCCTTAATAATATGAGCTTGGTTTTCAGAACCAGGGGTCAGAACTTTGGGTCCCAGTGACATCCCCACAGAAGAAATGAACTTGCACATGAACATAAAAATCCCCCAGTGTAGTTTACTCCTTTACTCCTTTGTAGTATTACTCCTTTAAAGCGATCACTTTTGCTTCCTTATATTGACTTCATATTCAAAATGGTAACTAATGATGGTCAAAATAAATAGCAATTCATCATGTTTTATTCCTTTATGAGTTGCCACTTGAACCTCTTGGGCGTATGTATCATAAACATTAGTGCTAAACTAATTTATCCTCTTTGAAGCAAGGAAAGCAATTCAGTAGCTGAAAACTCATGCCATCGAGGAAGTAAAAAAAGGATTAACTCTGAACGCTAAAAACCACTCTTTACTTTTTCCAGACATCAATGAATGTGAAATTGGAGCGCATAATTGTGACAGGCATGCCGTCTGCACCAACACAGCAGGGAGCTTCAAATGCAGCTGCAGCCCAGGATGGATTGGCAATGGCATTAAGTGCACAGGTGAGTTTGGAAGTCTTCGAAATCTAAGTTGGTTGTAACTTGTGTTGGTCTCTTATTAAAACTTGTAAGGGAAATTTAAACGTATTTGGCGGTGAAGCATTTTGAAGGCTGCAATGTGTAATAATTCTTACAGAACTTATTTCTTCCCTTTCCTTTTAGATTTGGATGAATGCTCTAATGGGACACATATGTGTAACCAACATGCTGACTGTAAAAATACAATGGGATCTTACCGCTGTTTGTGTAAGGAAGGGTACACTGGAGATGGATTCACTTGTATAGGTAAGTTCTTACTTGAAGTGAGGGAGAAGATGCTCCACTCAATTGTCACTTTACTCATGAAGAATATCCTGATCTTCCAATTGCTAGTGCCATTTTTCTCCTGCCCCTGGAAATTACTTGATATATATTTAGTATTTGCTTATCTCTTTTCCCCAATAGAATGTAAGCACCTTGAGGGGAGAGACTATTTTGTTTTTGTCTTTGCATTCCTAGCACAAAACTTGGCATATATATGTTTAATGAATTGACTTGACTTGAAATAGAAGTACCCACTAACCTTCACACTGGCAGTTAATAGCAATGATTGTAACTATAAACTAAAAATCTTTTTTTTAAATTTAGATCTTGATGAATGCTCAGAAAATCTGAACCTTTGTGGAAATGGGCAGTGCCTCAATGCCCCAGGAGGATATCGTTGTGAATGTGATATGGGATTTGTGCCAAGCGCTGATGGAAAAGCCTGTGAAGGTAACAAATATGAGATCTCAGAATCTACCATGACATAATAGGCAGTGTCGATGTGTTATTATTTTAAAATATGATGCACCCACCATACTTGTTACTCTACTATATTCTGGCTTCAGTTTGGAGCTCAGTTGGTTATGAGTTCAATTCCCATAGGGGCCGTTTCTTTTCATGAAAAGAAAAACTCAGCTCTGTGGCAATAAACTGTAGTCTGAATCTTAGCCAGCTCTCTTACAAATTCATGCCAGTGGTCATAAGGGAGATTAGACAAGTAAATGTGGTTGAATTAATGCCAACTCATCCCCACTACTGAAATAAGAACTCCTGGTACATTGCCTATTATTGGTGAATTGGAAGGGTCATCTTTATGTCTGAAAACAACATCCTTTTGGCTTTAAACACCTTTTTAAAAAGAATTCTGAATAGTAATTTTCAAATTTGCAAACTGAGTTTGTCCTTTAGTTCATTTGAGTAATGTTTAGGTCCAAGAAATGGATGAAGCCTACACGTGCTTATATTCTAGGTATTTAGGAACAATGAAACTTAGAATTAAATATATATTGTACACTTCGGTGTGATTTGCTAAGGTTCATAATATAGTCACCGTAGCTATTTCATGTTTACAGACACTAGGCTGAATGCTCTCTTTAGCTAAAGTTAATGTGTATCTAGCTTAGAAATGAGAGTAAAATTTCATGGAACATAAATACCTTTTAAGTAAACTTATGGAAATATGCTATAGAAAGCCATGTTTTAATTAGATGATGAAAAGTTTTTTGGGTTTTTTTCTCGACCTAGTCAAGACTAGTATATGTCCATTACTAGAAGCTGATAATCACCAAAGAGAAAAATTTCAATTCTAATGTAAATCTCACATGCAGTTTTCCCCTCTTGGAAAATGCTTTCCTTCAGCTGGTCATGATGTTGCACACCTATAATCCCTACCTCTGGGGAGGCTGAGGCTGGTGTGGATCACTTGAGCTCAGGAGATCTGAATGCCAGGAGGGCTAAAATCAATCACATGTCTGTACTAAGCCAGATGATCATCATTATCATGAGTATTGGTTAGAATTAGAGTTAGAAGGTACCTACTTTGTGTGGAGGGCAGCTAGGTGGTGCAGTGGATAGAGTGCTGGGCCTGGAGTCAGGAAGACCTGAGTTCAAATTTGCTCTCAGACACTTACTAACTGTGACCCTGGCCAAGTCACATAACCCTGTTTGCCCCAGTTTCCTCATCTGTAAAATGAGCTGGAGAAGGAGGTGGCAAACCACTCCAGTATCTTTGCCAAGAAAACCCCAAAAGGGGTCACAAAGAGTCAGACAAGACTAGAACGACTGAACAACAACGACTTTGTGTGGGGCACTGTGCTAGGCTCTGAGGATACAGAATTATAGACTAGTAGACTCATAAATAGAATGAGTAAATGAATTTAAAAAGAATAGATAAAACTTCTTAACTTGATAGAAGTGATATAAACCTCAGGGAAGACATCAGTACACTTGACTGAGCATTGGAAGTTTCTTAATTCCTAAAGAGATGCTATAATGCACTGAATGCTAAAAATTTAAAGCAGCTTATAAAGCAAAAGATATTCTCATCTTCACCTTTAACCAATAGTTCTCTTTTTTCTCCTCAACTTCCAGATATTGATGAGTGTTCCCTTCCTAATATCTGTGTCTTTGGGACTTGTCACAACCTTCCTGGTCTTTTCCGCTGTGAGTGTGAGACTGGTTATGAACTGGACAGAACTGGAGGGAATTGCACAGGTAAGGCATTTCTGAGCTGGGATTGATATTTATCCTGTTGTTTCCCTGTTATCTCAGGTATCAGAGAATAGGGTATAGATTGTGAAAATGTAGAGAAAAGATCCCAGTATGAGAGATTACATAGGGAAAGAGTCTTCAGAGGGAAAGATTAATTACATGCAAAGAAAGAATGAAAGCTAACTCCAAGATTTGGAATCTGGAAGTCCAGAATGATTTCTTGCTTACTATTATGGATAAGTAGAGGCTCTCTGTGTGGATTAACTGTCCTGTCATTTGTCCTGAACTACCATTAGGCAGGAAATCAGAGGATTCTCTTCTAGTGACATTGCCCTGGGATTACTGTCCTTACTCTTCTGTACCTGCCCTTCAGTGTTCTTCCTCCACCATATGCACCCAAATTAGTTAAATTATTAGTAGTAGTAGTATTAAATGTTTTACTTAAGTGAGAAGAAATCTTTAAAAAATTATCACGTGTTAACTTAGAGGTACATAGTCTCTAGTTAACTCATTTCATTTCAGCTTAACTTCACCTACAGTTCAGCCTTTTACAATCATTTTTAGTTACCCTTCCAAGTGCTACTTTACTTCCAGCCTCTACCTGGTATCCTTAACCAAGGCTCTACAAACGATATATTTCTTTTAATTTTGACAACTATATTTCAATATAATTGGTTTCCTTTATATTCCTACATATTTTATTTTATGCATTTAAAAAATTATTATGAAAAAATAGGCTCCGTAGACTTTATAAGACTGCCAAAGGAGTCTGTGATAACAAAAAAAAAGTCAAGAATCTAATCCAAGATATTTAGAAAAAAATAGATCCTTTATTTCTATCTGGCCTTCAATTTCAGGCTATTTCAAAACTACCTTCTTTTTAGCTACCTAAAGTCTGACTTAGTGGATTGCCTAGATTCTGTCCATAGCATTATTTTGACCTAGGCTCTTCTCTGGGCATATAATTTGCTAAACCAGAGTTGTCAAAAACACACTGGCATTGCTCCCAAATACCGTTCAACTAGATTAAAATAAAATTGGGAATATTTAACAGAATAATTAAAAATACAATAGAAAATAATGGTAATATGTGGTCTTCAGGGATCCTTATGTATGGTTTAGTGGTCCTCATTTCTATTTGAGTTTGATACCACAGTTCTAAACCACTAGAGATGCCACAAAGTATTAACATTCCTTAAAGTCTAAAAATTCTGCTCCTCTGAATATGAAGGTTTTATTCCTAGTGTTCACTGTCCAACAATATACACTAAAACTTTAAACCTTCATTGTAATAATACAACTTTATTAATTACAAAATAAATAACTATTTGCCAATGAGGGAGAGATTTTTGTAATGCATGTAATATGTATTTATAATGTGATATTGAAGAGTAATAGGATCTTAGATTTGAAACGGAAAGGGACTTTAGAGATCATCTATTCCAGTACTGTCATTCTGCGGATGAGAAACTAATGCCCAAAGAAGTGAATAAAAATAAACCTGGATATAATATCGCACAGGTAATTAATAGTAGAGCAAGGATTTGAACCCCAGTTCCTCTGATTCAGATTTGAAAGTCATTACACTATACCATATTAATTGCGTTCTGAGTTGTGTTGTAGTCTTGGTGGCTATCTACCCCCAAGTGACAGCTTTGCCTCATGACTTCTTCAGGGAACTACCTTTCTCAGGCCTGTTGTTCTTAAGTGTCAGTATTACCTATATTAACTTAAGCATCCCTTGAATTAATCTGGCCCTAGCCACACACTCCCAGATACAACTTTTAGGGGAGGTGGTTTTGATGTAGAACCCTCAACATGTTCCTCAGTTTAAAAAGGGAGGAGTCAGAAGGAAGGTATATGTAGGAGGAATATTTCCGTCACTCCGCTCTGGTAGGTAGTTTGTTTCCGTACTTGGGCATCCTTGTGAATATTGGAACAGAAGAGAAGGATTCAATAGAGGTGAACCATGCCAAAAATCTTTGTCCCAAATATCTGAAATGCTGTACATATTTTTGGATAGGAACTGAATGGGAAACATTTAACATAGCATCGGTGATGGGATATATACCCTTTTAGCATGGATAACAAGACATTAACTGGCTTTTGTAGTTGTACATTTGTTCTTTGCCAGACTGAATCAAGGCCAATTTGTGGGGGGTGGCACATTTTGCAACTAACAGGTTTCCTTAGGACAGTATCTCTTACTTTTACATGACTACAGTTCATGCATATTAAGTATGTGTACAAATTTATGTATATAAGCATATGTGTGTATGTATTTTTTCACTATAATTTATGTTTGCTGATGAATTAGTCATATAGCAGTGTTTCACTTTTTATACCTGGCTAGAATATTTTTCCAGTTTTCAAGATTTTATTTTATACCAAACAGATTTAAATGTTTGATATGTCCTAGGGGAAAGGATTGTGATGGTACTAGGTCCATTCTAAGGGATAGACCAAAATCTATGGTGAATTTACCTCCTTAGATATTATTCCTAAAGCTGAGACTTCATATTCCATCCTACTTTTCTGTGACAAGAGTGCAAGATTTCTTCTAATCGAGCAAGGGTTAGATAAAGCATTAATTCTGTACTTGTTTTGTCATAGATGTTAATGAGTGTCTGGACCCTACAACTTGTATTAGTGGGAATTGTGTCAATACCCCAGGCAGTTACACCTGTGATTGTCCACCTGATTTTGAGCTGAACCCCACCAGAGTTGGCTGTGTTGGTAAGATATCATTATACTTTTTCAAAGAATTACACATCTTTTTTTGTTTGTTTTTTAAGCACTGAGATGTTAATTTTCATTTTAATTATTCTCTAAAACTCAGTAACGTTGAAGTTTACAGATTCACCAGAATTGATTTGCATTTTCAGAAGCCCTTCTAACTTCATTATTCCCACTGTACATTCCTTCAGTTTGCTGTAATAGTTATACTGTAATGGTAAACCAGGTAATTTTTAGCCATTCTTTAATATGAGTTTGAATTTCCATCCTTAGGATAATAACCTTCTGTAAAAGAACATAATTGACAATGTTGTTTCTCTGATTGGAGTTTGTTAAGGGAACTTGGATCCCTAAATGTTCATGGAGAATTTCTACTTTCTTGTTTAGTGACCATTACTTTTGTGTCTGTACGTTTTGAATAGATACACGATCTGGCAATTGCTATTTAGACATTCGGCCTCGAGGAGACAATGGAGATACATCATGCAGCAATGAAATTGGAGTTGGGGTTTCTAAGGCTTCCTGCTGCTGTTCTCTGGGTAAAGCCTGGGGCACTCCTTGTGAACTCTGCCCTGCTGTGAACACATGTAAGTTGGCATCTACCTGATTTTTATTATTATTATAATTTAATCCAGTTTTTTATTCAACTCTACAGGGTGCAACAGTAAAGCCATGTAAGGGGAAGAATTCTGCATCAGTAAAAGCAGGGGTGGGAGGTAAATTCTCCTAGCACTGCATAATTCCTTGGAGGGCTTCCTCAAGTGGGTTTATCTCTTCTTAGCCTTTAACTTACATATCAAAAAATAGGACCCCATTTAGCCTTTATTTAAATTCACAGTGGGCCAGGCACTTTACATATCATATAAAAAGGTAGAGTCCCTGTGTTTCAAGTGGACATATTCCAAGGGTAATATATGGATTGATGTAAAAAGTAATTTTGAAAAATAAACTCTTTGAGCCTAGATTATTTGTACACTATTGCTTACATTTGAAAGATTCATTGACTCATTTTATTTCTTTTTGTTTTAATCTGTTGATCAGACCTGTGACACATTGAGGAGACTTAGATAGATGTATAGATAGAAAAGCAGTTGGTTTAATAGTTGTGAAATGGGAAGTCATATTAGATTTATGGTGTGGCCGATGGTCTGTAGTATGAGCAGATGAGCGAAATGGCAAGAACTGAGAACAGTTTAGTTCACTAAGAGGGAAAAATGCCAAAAAGGGATTAGAAAATGGGATGCAGGTCAGGACAGTAATTGTTATTTATCTAGTACCACTTTACATACATTTTTACCTGGGCATACTTTGAGGTAGGTAGGAGGCATCCTCTTTTTACAGGTGAAGAAATTGGGGCTTAGAAATTAAGTGACTTGCTCATGGTTTGTAGAGACAGGAGATATTAGAAACAGTATGTGAACTCAGGTCTTTCCTTATATCAAGCATTCACCAAAGGAGCAGAGAAGAAGAGGAGGAAGAATGGTTTTTAGGTAGTATGAGAGAGTCACATCTAAAAATTATAGTAGTAACATATTTATGTTGTATCTTCTTCAAAATACTTTTACATATATTATCTCATTTGAGATATGGGTAATAAAGGTCATTATTCAAAAGTTCTGGTACAAGCCCTCAGATCCAAGGAGAAACTTGGAGTTGAGGGAATTCCTGAAGAATTTTCAGTAGTTTAGGAAACATGAGACATTTTATAGCAGGTTTCACCATGAAGAGATTGATTTTAAGATATAGAGGTAGACTGGTTGATGGAGTTTATGAAATTGTCTGTATGAAAAATGGGAGATGATGTTATTAGCAGAAACAGGAGTTAGAATAAGGAAGGAAGGAAAGGTCTTTGTAAAGCGACTATCAGGTTCTTTTTGTTTCTTAATTTTAACAGAACAACGCGAGGTACAGATCTGGATAAATAAGTGAAAGTTTTTAACATAGATTTGACCTTCTTTCAAACAGAACTTATAATCAATTTACATATGATATGATATTTTGGACTTTGTGAGTGAAGAAAATCTGAAGGTCCCCAAATGAGTCCTGGAAGTTACTCTATCAAAAATGGAAGTTACTATAGTGGAAAATACAAAGTACTAGAACTTCAAATCAGACAGTGCATGATGAATAAAAATAGGAATTCAATGAGACTACCAAAAGGACAATGAGATATAAAAGAGAATAGTTTCACCACATCACTGTTTGGAATGGGTCTGGAGGAAAGGACAGTCTGCATATTAAAAGTAGTCTGTAATTCCTGGGAATTCAAGGCTAAACACAATGTAAGAATGGTCTTGCCTCTGAAACCTCTGTGAAGCCTCTGTGACCTGGGCAAGTTATTTAACCTCTCAGTGCTTTCAGGAAGCTCACTAAGACTAAATTGCAAAACAGTTGCCCATCTACTTTTAGAGGGAATTTTCTTAAGTGAAACTCTCTGTGATGATAAAATCTCAGGTTAGAACCATTCTCCTCCAAAAAAAATTTTTTTTACTAGTGAAAAGTTAGTCGGAGATGAATGTGTTTGAAGTCAAAAACTAGAATCTAAGAAATTAAGTAGCTATGAAGGAGTCAGAGAGCCAAAGAATAAAGTAGGCAGCTCAAGAGAATAAGTACTTGGTTTCAGAGACCAAAGAGAATGTGTCACCCCGCCCCACCCCTGCATTTGTGATGCAAAATAACTTTGATGTGAAAATCACATATAAACACCAAGGTTTTAGGAAGATGGGACACATAGTAAAGATCCCTAAAAAAAATTAAATCTTTTTAGATATGTTAAGTTTAAGCACTTATGATAACATAGCATAAAGAAGTTGGAGATTTAAAAAATCCATTTTGATTTTTGTTTTGGTAGCTGAATATAAGATTCTTTGCCCTGGAGGAGAAGGCTTTCGACCAAACCCTATTACTGTTATATTGGAAGGTAATTCTGGCTTTTTTCCCTTTTAAGATGTATATATTTTAGTTTTTCTTAATTTCTTTCATGAAACTAAAATGATGCAATCGTTTTCATTTGAATAGATATTGACGAGTGCCAAGAACTGCCCGGACTTTGCCAAGGAGGGAAGTGTATCAATACATTTGGCAGCTTCCAGTGCCGCTGCCCAACTGGTTACTACTTGAATGAAGAAACCCGTGTGTGTGATGGTAAGTGGTTCACAGGTTATGTGCAACATGAGGAGGGGATCTCAGAAAACTGGATGTAGTTAGATACTAGTATAACTTGAGTATGGAGCATAGTTGCAATAGTCTTTAATAGTGCATGTAACTAAGTAGGATAATACAGTAGTGCATGTATCAGCTTATTCTAAACTACCTAAAATCGTATCCTTTCTGGCAATCTTTAGCAGCCTTCATTTCCAGTGAAGAGAGAGGATATCTGTGGTGCTTTGTGAAAGGAAGCTAGACAATTTCTCATATTCTAAGGAAAAATAATTTTGGGGGGGTCTTTATAAAAACGTTATTGCTATATTTTGTTTTCATATCCCCTCTATTTCCCAGTATATCTCTCCATGCTCTCCCTCTCAGATCTCTCTTTTGACAAAGAACAGAAAAGAGAGGATAAAAGCGAAAGTAACCAGCATGTTAACTGAATCCAACATTATGTTCAGTATTCCACCCTGTTGTTCCTAATCTCTACAGATAAGGGAGTGAGGTGTATTCCCACATCTCTTTTTTGGGGTGGCTAATTGATCACTATGATTACATAATATTTGATTTAGTTGGGTTTTGGTATTTTTTGGTCTTTCTTTTTACATTGTTGTAGTCATACATATTGAGGGAATTTTTTTTCTTACTGCATTGTCTTGCACTCCTTCTTCCCCTTATCCTATTTTTCAGTAATTCTCTTATTCTGATTGTCTTGTGGTTCCTCTTCTTTCTCTCCCTTATCATTTCTACCTATTCAGCTTATTTGAAGTGGATTTTCTCAGAAGATAACACATGGTATAACTATTGGTTCCTGGGCTAGCCAGTTATCACGTATACCCCAAAGAAGACCGAAAACTTTGTATGATCTCTAGTTTATGAGTCACTGGAAATTTCCTTGACCCAGAGAACTTTCAACTAACTGCAGTAAACCATATGGTTAATTAGGGAGTAGAACACTAGATGAAATAGTATCCTGGCATATTTAGTATCAGACTTTCTACAAAGAGAATCTAAGCTCACTTCATGACTCATTAATAATATGTCATTCTCATCAAAAATCAGTTGAGTACTCATAGGGTACTACCTCAGAAACTATAGGATTTATAGAAATTAGATTAGGCTTCTTTCAGCCTTAAAAAGAAAGATGAAATGCCTTCTCACAGAAATAACATGGAAGCCAGTTGCTGAGGTCTGCACTGTTGCTTTCAGTGATGGATAGTTAAAAATTAGGAAACTTTCACGTTTCAGTCTCCCCAAACCCCATGGTAAAGTGACAGAAGTGTTTGTTAAGAATTTTAGCATATTGTTGTCACTAAATAAAACTAGGAGATGGTGAGGTGAGGGTCATGGAGGAAAAGTAGTGTTGCCTCAAGTTTTATTCCTCTGCCTCCCCGCAAAAAGCATGAAGTGGAACAGGTAAGGGATCAATGAACTAAAGACCCGATTTCTAAATATTGAATTCAGTGAGTGCTAAGAAAGTTTCTTCTTCCAGTATTTGAAGGGACAGTGGCTTTGAGAACTGGGCAGTTCCAAAGGATGAATGACTCACTTTTAAAATCTTCTTCTGTTTGGGTTACAGATGTAAATGAATGTGACACTCCTGGTATCTGCGGGCCTGGAACATGTTATAACACAGTTGGGAACTACACTTGTATTTGTCCTCCAGACTACATGCAAGTTAATGGTGGAAATAACTGCATGGGTAAGCCTGAGTCTTTCTTGAAAATACAGTCTTTGTTCATTATTTGCAAGGTATCAGAGAGGGAGCATCAAATATAGCTTGCTTATATACAATATAAACCATCAGTGCTGAGGGCTGAGCTGCTCATCCAGACTGATGCCATCTCTTTATACTCCTCATTGAGTTCATCCTTTTCTTGGCTCATCAGAAGTTTGGCATTTTGGTAGCTTAGTGTGGGTGGGTAGGAAGTTTTTTTTCTTTTTTTTTTAAATGTAATGTTGGAAAATCCAAGACAACTGTTTAATAACACTTTTTTTTGTTTGGCTTTTGGGTGTATCTTTACACAATTATATTTACAGTACTGACCTGTGGTATTATAACATCATATGTCGGAAATGAGAAATTTAATGGCAAATGGAGTGGAGCATTGTTACTAGGAGACTGGGCAAAGAATCATGTAAAGTTTATTAATGCTACAGTTCCGTAATGACTTAGTTCTGTGGTACAAAGTATGAGGGAGTGAGTTTTTAAAGCCCTTTTTCTCACAGTATCACACTTTTAAGTGTACAGTATTGCTCAAGAGAGTGAGTGGATTTTTCATGCCATTGAAGAAAGGAGGGAAAATAAAATGACAGACAAGTTAATTGGTAGCAGATCCCCAAATTTGAAAGCATTCTTTAGGAAACTTATACTTATCAGAAACTTGTAGTTTCCCTACCCACTGATCCTTTTCTCTGCCTTCTTTTTCCCCCCTCCTAGATATGAGAAGGAGTTTATGCTATCGAAATTATTATGCTGACAACCAGACCTGTGATGGAGAACTTCTATTCAATATGACCAAGAAAATGTGTTGCTGCTCCTATAACATCGGCCGTGCCTGGAACAAGCCCTGTGAACAGTGTCCCATTCCCAGCACTGGTGTGTTCACTTTTCTTTTTCCTTAAACAGTACATTGTTAATACGCATGTCTGTCCCTCTATTGATAGGAAAATCAGTTTTGTCTCTGGATAAGGAAGTTGCATTGGTAAGAAAAACTCATACACCCAAGGCACACCCAAATTCACTTTTGATCCAAGTCTGCCCTGCTGAAAACTGGCACACAGCGTTAGTCTTCACTGTTTATTTAGTCACCAGAACTTGCAGCCACTACACATTACAGAGCTCTGAAAGAAGTTCTTACTTCTACAGTGTTCACAGTCTAAGGAAAAGACTGGGCAAATCAGACAGATGCATATGACAAATAAATGAGTTATTATTACAGTCATTACACTCCAGCACAGCTTAAGTGAATACAACATGCTCAGCATTGAATAGGGTATTCAACTATCTCTGCCACCCAGCCAGCTTTTCATGAAATAGGAAGACATAATCTAGTAGGGTAACTGTAATTTGTGTGAATTGTTACCCCAAGAAGATCATTTCTTCAGCCAAATACCTCAGCTTTGAAGTAAAGAGACAAAGATTAATTATAGCCTTGAGTTGCTGTCATGTTTTAATTTCTTGTACTTTACCCTTCTCTCTTAGACTCTCCTGCTTTCAAAAATGTCTATTTATGATGGCAAATGCAGTTGAGTAGCATATGAAATTCAAAAACTTTAAGAGTAAAGATACTACTATAATTCTCTGTAATATTTATATAACTTTTAAAGAATTAACACAGCCTGTATTTCCATCTAATGTGAAGAAAGGCTCCAGAAAACACCACCACCAACATAGCAACCTGCATACCTTTTTATAAGCCCCCAAAATGCCTAGCTTTTTGTTGTCATCAGTCTACCAGATAGGATACTTGATGGCAGTGAAAAGCTTGTGAAATATTATGAGTTGATCAGATTTTACATTTTTTTGTTCAAATTTTTACTCTCATGGTTTTTATATATAATTTTCTATGGCTCTTGTACTAGTGAAATGATGTTTATTTGCAGTTTACACTTAACACATCTGTTGGAGTAGATAGACAATTTTATCTAATTAATTTGGTATACAGACACACAAGTACAGTAAATGGTCACAGTTGTTTACCCTCAATTATTTTTGTACCGAAGTAACATTTTTCTATCCAATCTTCAGGGAAAACAGGATTTCAGGGACATTCAGGTGATTTTCATGTGCCTTAATGCAAAGTGAAGAGAACCAATCCACAAGTGAATTGCAGAGTTGTTGATCCATAACCTTTGGTATACACACCCACACACACACCCCACACCATGAAATGAAAGTATGTATGCTTACCTTTTAACTCTGCTGAGAAATAATATATGTTAAAGCCTCAGTTTTCCTTAACAGGATAACATGAGACTACTTTTCCCTCAGTGCTTGTCTTTAGGGGTGAATTTACAAAGCCTTGTAGACATGCTCAAATGCACTAAAATCCATTCTTAAATGACTACAAAGACTACAGAGAAATGAACATTTCAGGTGTTTTAATAATAAATTGACTTCTGTATACCATTGACTGCTTCTTGTTTGCTTTTTGTTTTTGTTCCTGCAGATGAATTTGCTACACTCTGTGGTAGCCAGAGGCCCGGCTTTGTTATTGACATTTATACTGGCTTACCAGTTGGTGAGTTAAAACAACAATCGCAGCTTTTTCAGAGACTCTGACTTTTGCCTATATGCTAGGGAAAGGGAGAAAGTATAAAGACCTTTGTTTTTTCACTTTTTTTCGACTCTGAAAGAAAAAGACTAAACTATACCATGTAGCCTTTATTCAAACACCAACCCTTGGTTTGAAAGAAACTCTGCAAACGTACTATTTAACTCCATCTAGCTGGCAACAATGCTTACTGCTCATGATTAAGAGAATTGGAAAGCTTCTCACTAAATTATAATCAAGCCTAGTTAAACCAGCCCTAGGCACCAACAAACAGAAAGTTCTGGGAGTAGGGCCAGAGGCCTTTCTGACTAATGCATCAGCTTAATCTGACTTTTCACACCAGTCCCTATGTGTGTGTCATTGACATGAGACCACTTTTCTGTTTAATTGATATCTTGAAAAGAACCTGTCCTTACAGTGTGCACGAGCATTGTGGAAATCTTTTATATCTCAAGTACTGCTGCCATAATTAGCATTGACCATGATGGTAAGCAGTACTAGTGGAAGTACTCATATAATAACATTTAAGAATACCACACACCATTCAGTCAGTGTAGGTGTTGTCTTTTGTGGTTGTAAAACAAATAATGCAGGAGAAATGAAACAGATCTCTCCTTGTTGAATTTTTCCTTCCTGGATTTATGTTCAATCTCATACCCCTCAAAACTGAGGAACTGCTTTTATTAGTGGGCACCACAGCTTTCTTTAGTTTCCCTTCTTCTTAATCAGCAAGCTTGAATCAGCAACAGCCTTTCCAGTGACCTTGTATAAAAAGTCAAGAGCCTGATCCAGCAATCATCTTGGCTCCCTGAGTGCCAAATTCATATGGCTACATAGGCCAGGCAGCATCCAAAGAACTTTCATGGTTTGGAAAGAAAAAATGCTAAATGACATTGGCATAAAATACCTAGCCCTCTCTACTTTGTTTTTCCCCTTCATAGATCTTTTAATCTCCTTAGAATCTCCAGTCTATGACAAGTGGGCTGTTGTAATGATGGTGGTCCATGGGGAATGTCAGTCCATGGATTCCTGTGTTTGTTTACCTCAGATTGGCTGCCCTCTAGTGTTGGCGACGAGCAAATGCTTTGAAGCAAGATCTCCAAGGAGGTGTTTGCTTTTAAAAGCAGGACGATTTTGAAGTGTGTCCCTGAATGAACTGTAATAGAATCTCTTGGAAATCAAGATTTTAGAAACTCTAGACCAAAATGTGTGATCTATGACATGAGAACCTAAGAGAACCCAAATTAAGTATTCACTTTAAGATGTTCTAAAGCCTCATGGTGTATTGTACTGCATTAGTGGTAATTGTAGTTTCCTAAGCCAAAGCATCAAGTAGTGGAATAGTATGAGCTTTGCATGCACTTCAAGAACAACTCCTTTTAAAATGACATTCTTTTAAAAATGTTGCTTCACAAACCACAGGTGAATCCAGTTACAGCACAAGGCATGGAGAATTCAGCTGTGACAAAACTATTTCCATATCCTAGCAGATAGAGTGAAACATCAGATTTCCTATTCTGGCCATTCTCCCTGTAACAATTCATCTTTATAACAAAAGTAACTAATATTATGTAATAAGGAGGAAACTTGCTCTCATTTCTTTTGTCCTTTAACCAGTCAGCATCTGATTCTCTTATCAATGCAGTAGATTTGATCAATACCACACACAAAGTAGATCAATGCAGGAGTGCTGAACCTAGAGTCAAGGCCTGAGTTCAGATTTGGCCTCAGATACCTTAGTAACTCTATATCTCTAGACAAGTCACTTCACATCTGTCTGCCTCGGTTTCCTTATCTGTAAGATGATGATAACAATAATAACTCCCTTTCAGGGCTATAATTAGAATAAAATGTGATATCTGTTAAAATACTTTGCAAACCTTAAAGTACAATATAAGTACTAGTGATAATAATAATAATTCTTATTATTAGTATCCTCATCATTATTATTCCTCTCTGTAGATGTTCCACTTAACTTTCAACTCTCAAACTACTCACCAAAATAAAATAGTAAAACAAACAAGCGTAAGGGCCAAGAGTCCTTAGGTTACATCTGTATACTAGATGATAGAAGGGGACAGTCTACAGAGCAGATGACAGACAGGGCCTGGAGGAGGGAGGTGGTATGGACCGATGGCTTCCCATGTCATTAGAAGGAACTAAATTGGTATCTTCCATCTTATTCCAAACCCTGTGAGCAGTTGAGCAGCCTTGATGGGTTCAGTTCTGAGATGGTCCAGGACTGGTGGGAGGGGGAAAGATAGAAGGGTGTTCCTGATAATGGAGGGTATAAGCAAACCCTATATTTCAGGGGATACAATAAGAATGAGATGCAGCTCTAATCTCAAAGAAGTCTTTAGCTTACTGAGAATATGTATGCACATGAAAAGAGAACATTAAGTGCCCAGGGAGTTCACTTAGACACCAGCAGCTCTGAGATGAGAGTAGGAGAGCTCACTTGGGGGGGGGGGGCAAGAGAAAAAAAAAAAACATGTGCTGAACTTAAACACAAAATAAGATAAACACTTCCAAATACAAACTGGAACAGAAAAAGAGGATTGTACATGAAGCTTCAAATTGGTATAATATATAGCTTGCTTTTCTTTTTAAATATATAACAAATCAGCATTTTTTTTAAAAAATAAAAATGAAACAACCCCTTCCAGAATTCCCCAGGACTTTGGTAGGACTGTGTCCCTCCCAGATCTGCTACTTACTACCTGTATGACTTTGGACAAGTAATTTGTCTTCTCTGAGCCTCAGTTTCCTCAACTGCAGATAGGACAGTGGCCTTAGAGTCAAGAAGTCCTGCATTCAAATCACCCCTGTGATACTTACATGCAATGTGACTCTGACCAGTCATTTAATCTCTCTGGGTCTCAGTTTCTTCAGCTGTAAAATGAGAGAGCTGGATTCGATGGCCTCTGAAGACCCTTTAGCTGTAAAATCTATGATACTATAAATAGATGACCTCTACAAGCCTTTCTAATTCAAAGTCTGTGATCCTATGACATTAGGAGGAAAGGAAACCACACCTTTAAACCATAGTATGTCCTGCTCTTTTTGTAGCTGAGAAACAGAAAGCCAAAGAAGCTAAGAGACTTGCCCAGGATATCTTAAGCCCTAGTCCGATGCTTTGTGTTGTGCTGTTCCGTTTGTCACTGAGTCCTTCTGGAGTTCACATCTGACACTTGTTAGTTCTCAGGGAAACCGGATGATTAATAAACACTCCCTTTACTCTCCTCCCCCTTCTGTGGACTTGGGACAAGCTATTTAGCATAATACCCAGTTCCGCTATGACAGAATATTTTACTGTTTTATTTAGGTTTGTTGGTTTCATTCAAAATTGATGTACCTTTGCAAAGTACTTAAGGTGACTGACTTCTTGTTCTAGAATATAGAATCTGACCTGCAGCACTTTCGTTGATCCTTCCCTGGCACAAAGGCAGCAAAAGAAAAAAATTACATAAATATCCACTTTCTTTTTTGTGTCAAAGGCTGATGAAGAATATAACACATTTTCATTAATACAAGAAAAATATTGTAAATTCAACTGTACAATACTACATCATTTTTACTTTAAACAAAAACCAATATGAGTTCAATAATATTTTCCCTAATCTGTACTAAAGAAATACCATAATATAAAAACATTTTATTATTAAAATAGTTATGATGATACTATGTTTAATAACTATAAATAAAATTTTAAGATCTAACATGAATCACCAATATATAAGAAATATACTAATATTTTCAATAATCCTAGGACCATGAGCTTTGATTTAATATTACCCTTAAGGTTCAAACTATTAAATCCTGTCATACATTAGGAAAGTGATAACATAGAGAGAAAAATGCCAGACTTGATTCAAAAAATCTGGGTTTAAGTCCCTACCGTCCTATATAATAGCAGTTTACCTGTGATCATTTCAACCCATCTGGACTGTTTCCTTTTTTCCTAAAGTGAGAAAGTTAAACTTTATCCTTTAGAAGAATGGTGGTAGGGCTGAAGACAAACAACTAAATAGACAGGAATGTGTATAATTCTACATCTTAGCAAGTAAGTGTTTAAAGCAAAAATTCTTAACTTTTTACGTTGTGAGCCCTTGTGACAGTCTAGTAAAGCCTATGGCTTCAGAACAAATTTTTCACTTCGGAATAATGTTTTTAAATGTACAAAATACAATACATAAAGTTACAAAGGAAATCAATTATAGAGAAGTACAGTTATCAATGTGCTTTTTAAAAATCAGTTCATGGACCCCAGGATAAGAACCTCCCTGGTTTGGAGCAAGGTTCCAGTCTAATTTAACAACTGGTTCTTTTGAATTCTCTGAGTCTGTCAGTCATTCCTACCATTCTCAGTTAAACTGAATGACTGGCAGAATCTGACTAGGATATATAAATAAGAAAAATGATGAGTTAAGTGGTTTTGCTTTCCTTCTCATTATTAGGTTCTCTATTTTTTGCCAAACAATGTTGAGGGGTGTGAGATTAAATATATCCACCTTCCTCAGTGCCTTAAAGTATTCCTTGCTATTCCAGGCTTATTCCCACCATGTTCCTTCTCCTTTTCCCTCTGAAATCTACCTACTATGTGCAAAGCAGTGGGAAAACAAAGACTTAGAATTATTCAGTCCCTGCCCTCAAGGAGCTTACACATTCTACCTGTAGCCCCGTATCTACTCTTGTTTTTAGTACCCATGTGACATCATCTTCAGCCTTCTTCCTGACTTTACTCACCAATATTGACTGACTAACTGATATCCCTGTTCCATCTTCTGTCTCCAGCCTTGGCTATCCTCGCTGCCACTTCCTTACCAAAACTACTTAAAAGGGAGCATAGTAATGAGTAGAGTTAGAGTGGACCTGCCCACTGTTCTCTACCATGTTCACCTTCCTTTCTTTTTCATTTTATCCATGAGTACCAACTGAACACTTTTTGTTAAAAGCAGTTCCTAGTAATAATAATATTCATTATACTCCTCATTTAATAGACAGTGCTATAGCTTTTAGCACAGTGACGCCTATCTGGCAAGGAATCATCCTAGCAAAGAATAAAAGACAGATAGGCAATGGGGTCATAGATGTAGAGCTGAAGTGAGGAAACTGAGGCTCAGAGTGTTTAAGGAATTTTGCCCAGTGACACACAAAAAGTGACCAAGTTGGGAACTCTACTTCTAGCACTTTTTGCACTATGCCACATTTTTTTCCTGATTGGTGAGAAGTAAATGCTGACCACAAAATTCTAAGGAGCTTCAGCTGTTAGAACACTTTCAAGAATTTAAACAACATTACGCCTTTGGGATGCTAATGAGGGCACACATGAAAATTCTTTGCACCAACAAAGTAAGCAAAACAGGCTGTCTCTCTACCAGAGCCATCTCTTTTAGATCTCTTCATGACTTGTACAAGACAGTGGGGTTCTGAGATGTGGTTAGATTTCTTCCCTGTTCAGGAGAGCTCTCTTGTCGATAGCATTAAAAAAATGTTGGTTTACAGTTCAGATTTACATTGTATAATTTCCAAATGATCTATTGTCAGCCACATAAGATTGTCTTTCTTTTTTATAGACATCGACGAATGCCGAGAGATCCCTGGCGTCTGTGAAAATGGAGTTTGTATCAACATGGTTGGTAGCTTCAGATGCGAATGCCCAGTAGGGTTCTTTTATAATGACAAGTTATTGATTTGTGAAGGTGAGTGGCTCTGTGATTTCCATACCCAGGAATGAATCCAAACAATAACCTAGTAAAACATCCATTCTTACCATGTCTTGCATAGCTCAGACATCAGAAATACTGCAAATGCTAAGAACTGTGAAGGATAAGATTTAGTGAATATTATTTTGTTTCATGCAGATTATCCACTGAATCTACTAGTACACTGTGAACATACTAGATTTTCTAGCTGTTATAAAATCATGAATTATTGGGAGTGGCAAATAGAGTTACTTTTTTTTCATTATTTGAAAGTGAATACAAGTGGTGGGAGGTCTTCCTCTGTTGACTCTCAAAAACTATATTCCCTTGCAACATGAAACTGTGGCTCTTTCAATTATAACAAGCTTTAACGTAAATATTCCAAAGTCCTGAGAGATTTCCAAATGCCAGAGACCACAAATTTGTATTTTATATGAAGAATACTTGGCTTAGACATAATACTTTCTCATTTTCAAATTACCTTTTCGCCATTAGTAAAGGCACACTGTTACTTAATTACTTAGCCTTTTATTCAGTCAGACACTGGCAGCACATATTTGCATTTTTATGAGTGAGAAGTTGCTGGCTATTAAATATGCTTCATGTAGTAAGACATCTGGAATGTACTGTGACTCAATTCAACAAGCATTCAGTAAATACCTACTGTGTACAGAGCACAGTGCTAGACACTGGGGGAGATGTAGTTTGTGTGTGTGTGATAGACATCACACATATACATGTACATATACACATGTACACATGTGTATATGTATATCACAGATGCACACACATAGCTATATCTAGATCTAAGCTATGTAGATCTAGATATAGATATGTAGACATATATATGTACATATATAAACTCCATAAGGGACAGAGTCATACAATATAAATTGTGTGTTTGTATGCATGTAACATGTATATTATGGTATTGTAATACTAATAATTGTGTATATATATCATACAATTATATATAACTGTTATTACAAGATAACTATTACAATTACAAGATATGTAATATAATACTATATTATTTCTATTATAATGTATTATATGTATTAATTTCATGTAACCATATTAATATAATATATAGCTATAATATATAACACCATATAATATAAAATATAATATGTAGTTATATAGTTAATATAGCAATATATTTACATATTGTATTATATAACTATGATATACATATAAAATATATAATTCATATATACATATATATATATATATAATTTACATGATGTGATTCTGTCCCTCATAGAATTTAGATTGAAGTAGTAAGTTGAGAGAGGACATAAGCACATATTTAGATGTTCTCACAGTCTTCTCCCTCTTTCTGTCAATCAGTAATCATGTATCTTGCTGTGTGCCAGGCATTGTATTATTCACTGACAAATGTGAAACAATTGCTGCCCTCAAGGTATTTGCATTTTAATGGGGAACATGTACATATATAGGCATATAAAAGATACAGGTAAAATAGATACAAGATAACCTTAGAAGGGAAAGCACTAGTGCCTGGGGGAACCAGAGCAGAGGTGACCCTGTCTCCACCCATTAATATTTGCTTAAAGAGCTGGCTGAGGAGATCTCATTTGTACTTAACTAGAGCTTCTAAACAAAAGATTAATTTATGATGCCAAATCTGCTTAGAATTGTGCAAGTATTCTAGGTCAACGAGCTCCAAAACGGGAGCGATGGCCCGATCCTAAGGCATATGTAACCAACCAATTAAAAGAGTGGCGAGATGAGTCAAATACTACCTTCCCTGTGATAGCCAATAGTGGGGCTTGTCTCAAATCCCAACACTCCTGCACTATTACCCTTCACTCCGATGTACAAGCCCTCAACCTCTTCCCTTCTAAGCCAGACATTGGCCTCTCAGGGCAATTTTAAACTAGCTACTGCTTGGGCATCCATAGCAATAACTGTATAAGCATCATTGGGAAAACTCTTTACCCATTCTGTTGCCCATTTGTGATGGGACAGAGTGAATCACAGAGTATCAGCAGGCATGGTTTGATTGTGATCTGCATCATAGATATCATTACATTATCTTTTGTTCTAAACCCATCCCTCTTCAAAACTTTCCTATTGCTGTTGAGGGAACTACCATCCTTCTAGTGACTCTGGTTCACAATCTCAGTGTCTTCTTCAACTTTTTATGTCCCCTCACCCTAAATAACTCAGTCAGTTGCCAAAGCTGGTCAGTTCTGCCTCCACATATCTCACTTCTATCCATTTTCTCTGTTCATACAACCATTAGCCTAATTCAAAAGTTCATCACCTCTCACCTGGACTATTGCAGTGGCCTCCAAATTCATCTCCCTGCCTCCAATCTTTCCCTTCTCCAACCCATCTTCCATATAGATGGCTACCAAAGTGATTTTCCTAAACACAGCTCTGGCCATGTCACACCCATGCTCAATAATTCAGGAGTCCCTGTGGACTCTAGGGTGAAATATTATTTCATTTTATGTCATCCTTATTAAATTTCTATTTTTATGTTTTATAATATTCCTAATTATTAGTATAATGATACATATATATCTAAAAATAAGTAAATATACACATGTTGGGATGCATACTCAAAGAATTTCTACTCTCAGGATGCACAGTGAACAGTTTAGAGACCATTGTTCTAGATGACACATTCAGAAATCAAGGGTCACTGCTTGGATTGTAAAGTTATCAGAGGCTTTGTGATAATCAATTCTTGATTCTGCAGGTGCCAGATTATCTATTCTTCCAATTTCCCAAAGATAATCTTTAATCTCAGGTCAGTTTCTTCCCATGGCTCTTGATAGTTTCCTAACTGATAGGCTGAGAGAATGCAAACTAATCTTAATATGAATCCATGTGATCTGTAAGTAGAAAGATTATTTTGTTGCTAAATAAAGCACATATACCAAAAGGGGGTTTTGGATTATTTGTGCTCTTGTTCCCTTCAGTTAACACAGATAATGTAGTCTCATAAATAATACGCAAGACATGTGTTTGTCAAAGATCCCAGGGGTGGCCATACAGCACGCTTTCCAGGTGCCAGCCTCCTACTCATGTTAAGTAAAGGTCACTGTTGAAGCCGTTTGCAGCTGAATGTCAGGCTGTAAAGTCAACCTGCCTCTGAGCTATGGGACAGCTACACAGAGAGAGCTATTCTGTGTCATATATCCTATAGGAGTTCTCTATGTTCACCTGCCTTAGAGTGAATGGAAAAGACTCTGGGAGAGCCCACAGCAGCCTTGGGTACCCTTTGGTCACTTGGTGTGTTTGCTGCCCCCTTGTGGGTCTTTCTGTTACTAAGCCGGATCCTATGCATGAAAACCCCTTTATCAATCGCAAGAAGTTGAGGGACACATTATCACATTATTTGGAGGCTAATCACTTCCTATAGGACCTTTATGAATGTGATTATTACATTGGGGGAATATGACTTTTATCTGTGTTATAAAATCTATTAACATATGTTACAATATGAAAAAGAATGTGTTCATTTTTTTAGGGAAGTCATGGAGAGAACAGTCAAACCTTTTGAAATTCAGTTACACAAAATGCAAATATTTTTCTTTTGAAATTCTTTTCTTTCCACTAATTTTATGTGCCATCTCCCTTATTTAGATTATCTTTATCTGATTACTGTGTGGAAGTCATTAATTAATGCCATGCCCTTCACAAACTTTCAGATAATCTTAGGATTATTTTACTAGAATCTTATTGGACCAGAAAATGCAGAAAAAATTACATCCCTACTCTATCTAACTTCTATATGACTTTTATATTGCTGTGAAATATCAGTATCATTGGATTCCATGTGTGTCCACAAGTCAAACACTTGATATTAATTTAGAAGTATTATGTGGATAAAATTTTTGAGAAAACAGAGGTTTGGAAAATACTTTTTTATATTTTCAGTATGCCCGGACTTTAAAAGAAGTAAGCATACGGTTATTTAATATTAGAGATTTCATTTCTCTTTACCTGAGGATTTTCTGTTCTCTTCACATCAACTTCTTTTTACCCCATAGATATCGATGAATGTCAGAATGGTCCAGTGTGTCAGCGCAATGCGGAATGTATCAACACAGCAGGCAGCTTCCGCTGTGACTGTAAGCCAGGATACAGGTTTACTTCAACAGGACAGTGCAATGGTATGTACTTCAAAGCTGGCTTGTCATTTCCTTTAAACAAAATCATGTTTGAAAAGATATTTTAGACAACTTAGTTACTTCTAAGAATATACTTGGGTTATACTAACTTTGGTTCAGCCATCAATTGCATGAGTCAAGACTTAGAATACTGCCATCTCTGAGCCAAGCTGTTTGATTAAAAGTGAGGGAAAGGGAGGCTTTACCATTTCTTCTTTTCTTTTTGAGTATGAAAGAGGATGTTTTGTGACATATAAAGTAATATAAGAATAAAAGATAACATTTGTGTGGGGCTTCAAAGTTTACAAAGCAGTTTACATACATTATCTCATTAGATCCTCATAGCTACTCTTGGAGGGAAGTGCTCTTATTATCCCCATTTTACAGATGAGGAAATTGAGGAAGTGAGAGGTTAAGTGACTTGCCTGGGGTCATGCAGCTAATAAGTTTCTGTGGCAGGATTCAAATTCATGGATTCTTAACATAAGGTCAGGCTCTATAGCAACTATATTACACCTGGTTGTTGTTCAGTTGTTTCAGTCACATCCAACTCTTTCTGACCTCATTTGGAATTTTCTTGGCAAAGTCACTAGAGTGCTGTTTCCTCCTCCAGCTCATTATACAGATGAATAAACTGAGGCAAAGAGGGTTAAGTGACTTGTCAAGGGCTACATAGCTAGTAAGTGTCTGAAACCAGATTTAACCTCAGGAAGATAATCGTCATGACTTCAGGCCCAGCACTCTATCCACTGATCCGCCTGGCTGCCCTACATAATCATAGCCTGTTTTTAAAATTTTATGTGTAGTTGATAAATTTTTAATGTAATAAACAAATCTGGTATGTGACTCGTAAATGTTATATTTGTTTCCTAACGTATCTTCCTCTTCCCTCACCCAATTTTTACAGGTATATTTTTCTTTAATCAGTTAACCAACAAGCACCTACTGTGTGCCAGGGCATGTCTTAGGCATGAGGATACAGAGACTATGGATAAAATAACTCCTTCTTGCAAGGAGTTTACATTTTAATGAGGAAGATAAGTACATATATATGTATATACAGAATAAATAAATAAAAGTTGAGGAAGGATCCCAAGTAGCCATTGCTGGGATTGGGAAAGATTTAATACAGAAGAAATTCATAGTGCCCCTTCTGGGAGCCTGTGGTTTGTTACCAGTAGAGGTTTTGAAATGCCGAAGGCCTAGTAAGAACAGCTTAGAGAGGTTACTAAAACATACTGAACTGTCACCAACCTTTCAGATGGTACTTTTGATGACCAGGTGAAATTTTGAGTCACTGAATTCCTCTTGAACTACTACCTTCATATGAGTCTCTTTACTGACATTTCAATGATAAAATATATGTTCATTAAGATAGAAATTATTCAAATGTGTATAGTATAACCATAGGAGGATCTCTAAATCAAATGCTTGCATTATTCTTAAGAGAATTCTGTGACTAGAGAATTAAGCAAAGCAGAAATTTCATATTTAGTTATGTTTTCATTATGACATATGGGTGTGTGTGTGTGTGTGTGTGTGTGTGTACTTTGTTGTTGTTATTCAGTCATTTTAGTTGTGTCTGACTCTTCATGACCCCATCTGGGGCTTTCTTGGCAAAACTGCTGGAGTGGTTTGTCATTTACTTCTCCAGCTCAGTTTACAGATGAGGAAACTGAGGGAAACAGAGTTACATAGACTTGCTTAGCATCACACAGCTAGTAAGCATCTGAGGCCAAATTTGACCTCACAAAGAGGAGTCTTCCTGTCTCCAAGCCTGACCACTCTATCTACTTCACCACCAAGCTGTGCTCTCTCTCTCTCTGTCTCTGTCTCTCTTTCTCTTGTGTCTCTCTGACTCTATATATTTTTACACACACACACATGAACACATATACACGTATTTCTACGTATTAAGTCTTTTAAAAACTTCTATTCCGTTACAGAAAGTAAATAGGATTTTTAATTTGCCCAAACTATGTTAAGTTCGAGCATTTTAAAAGTGGTGAATTTTATAAAGGATAAGCCTTTCTGAATCTTCAGTCACATCTTTGGACCTCAATTTTCCAATCTATATAAGACAGGAATTCGACTAGTTGAACTCTAAACCGTAGCTATAGGACCATAGAATTAGTATCATAGAACTTAGAGCCAGAGGAGATCTTACTGACTAGATTAAAAAAAAATTGAGGTTCAGCCAAGTTAATTAACTTGTTTAAATCCCACATTTTTCTCACTTCAGGTCCAGTTCTTTAAAAAAAATTTAAGTTGTTTAAAGCACAGTTAAATTATTTTTATGTACATTCAGAAGACATGGATGGGCTGTGCATGTAGGTCTGCCACAAAACTGGCTATGTGACCTTGGGTAAGACAATTAACTTACTGGGCCTTAGTTTTTCCATCTCTAAAATGAGGAAAATGGACCAGATTATCTTTAAGGTCCCTTCCAGCTATCACATTCTATGGAATATACCTGTGAGTATTATACACTGTGTTTATTTTTAGTAAGTAAGGTCAATTTTAGTAAGGTCAATATGAAATATGTTATCTTGCTTATTTCAAGAGTTGTGGACCTTGCGATAGGGGCTGCCTGGATATCTTACATATTTCTGAATGAAACAACACAAAGGAACTTGGTCAAGTTTTCCTTGGATTTTCTTATCCACAAGTGATTAAGTGTTAGGAAGTACGCTGTTGCCTGTAGTACATTTTGCATTGTTTTATGGGACCTTGATGGGAAAAGGGTGTAGTAGCTGAACAGAAAATCAGTTTGAGAACCAAGCCTGTTTTGTTGAGTTTAGAGTAACATGTGCAAGTATTTAGCATATTGTCAACAGAACTGTTGTTGTTACCCATTTATTAAAATAACAGGACAGGAAAAAGTGGGAAAGCCTCTGATATGAGCCACAATGCCCATGTATAATTTGGCAGTGGCACCATTTCCCTGCATTTTGCTCTTATTTTATATTTCTTTGAAAATAAGTGAAATAGTTCCAGTCCAAATAAGAAATGCTGATAATATAGAATATATCATTTCACACCACTCTCTATGTAGACAAGAAGTAAGCCAGGGCTATTTATACCCCCAAAACTTAACACATTGGCCTCGTATGAGCTTTAATTCATTAGGATAGTCTCATTGCCGTTAATGGAGTTAAAATCTTGCAGAAACTATTGCAGACATATCAAATTGGCAAGGTAAGCTGTATCTTGTAGTACATAAAGTGTCCTAGTGTCCTTTACTCACAGCTTTGCTCTATCACAGGAGTTCTCAGGGACTCCTTTGGCAGTCTAATGAAGCCTATGGATCCCTTCTCAGAGTAATGTTTTTAAATTCATAAAATGCACAGGATCACAAAGGAAATCAGTTATATTAAAAGTTATCAAAAGACATAAAAACAAGTTTATAGACCTTAGGTTAAGAACCCCTACTCGTCCAGATCATATTTTTAATGTTTGCTCTCCTGTGTCAGCAGCAGAATTAGGGGTCTGCAGTACTCTTTGCATTACATTTGGTATAGATACATAGCCATGAGAAACAACTTCTTTTTGCTTAAATATCTGTAGATATATAGTCAGATGGCTGTTAAATTTTGTGACCCTATGTATAGAAAGTTGCAAGAGTGTCTGACTCTATCTTGGAAACACAAACTATGTCTTCCCTTTGGGGCATCTTCAGATCAACAGCTCTCAGTAGGTATGTGAAAGTTTAAGCCAATTAAAAACAGAAAAAACTATTGCATTTTAGGGATTGGCAGGAATAGAACTAAAGGGAAATGGCTTCATTAAAGAGTCCAGAGGGTGAGAGAAATAAGTCAAAATAGTAAGGCAAAACTTCATCAAGGAGGAATTTAGGTTGTCTCTCAGGAAAACATATCATAGTGGCATAGTGGATGTGATGATGATATGATTTCCCAAAGGAAGTCATGGAATCCTCATCAGTTGAGTCACCAAAAAACTAGACTAGACAAAATATTTGAGTGTATCATGTAGACTTTAATTTTTCCCTTGGCAGGTAACCAAACAAAATAAACTTATCTTTTAGGTTGGATTGATTTTCCATCTTCTCATACCACCTCAAAGTTATCTCCTCTTTCAGACCTTTCAGTTGACTGTGCTACTTTCCCATTATTTAATATTAACTGGGTTTTTGGTCTGATTTATAAGCAAGGGTGTATACTGGGTGCAGGTGTTCTGAATGTCTGTAGGACTTTCCATTTCTTATGCCATTCTTTGAGCAAAGCTGTCTAGTTTGTTTCATGAGTGTTGGTCTTTTAACTTTGTGATGAATGTTCTGGATTTGTCTGTACCTTTCATTTACAGATAGGAATGAATGCCAAGAAATTCCTAATATTTGCAGCCATGGTCAGTGCATTGACACAGTTGGAAGTTTCTATTGCCTTTGTCACACTGGATTTAAAACAAATGCTGAACAAAATATGTGTGTGGGTGAGTATGTGACAAATGTCTCATTATCTACACATCCTTTAGAAAAAAAATCTGTTCTCCTTTGCATACATTTTAGTTAATCAAAAAACAATTATTTAATACCTACTATGTGCCAGGCACTGTGCTAAGCACTGGAAAATTAAATACTAAGGCACTCAGGAGTTATTTTCCTCTTTGCAAAAGAAGAGAAGTAGGTATGTTATACTTAAAAAAGGGTTCATAATTATCTCTGCAGATATCTTCCTTAGTATTCCTGATTATCTTCTCAAGTATTTATTTTTCAGTCAGATATGAAAAAATCTTTACTTTAAGAGATGAAGAAAGGATGATAGGCTTTTGTTACTTTTTATAAAATGAGTACAACTCATGGAATATAAACCATTTCTAACCTGAAATGGGAGCTTACCTTCTAGATTACACAGTGTTAGATTTGCCCACAGGAATGAGATCTGAAAGCATTTAAAAAACCCTATTCTTCTTTCAGTACTAAATCAGGACAATATTTTAGATTTAACACAATATATGTATATACTTATTTCCCTCTCCCCCCCCCAATTTTTTTTTTCCTTTTTAAAGAATATCTTTTGGACTTCTTGGCAACTCTAAGTACATGAACCAGCTTCACAGCTCCAGGCAGAGTGTTCTCTACAGCAGCATTGGCCACAGAGCACTTTGGGGCTTAAAGTATATTTTCAGAACCCATAAATGCTAGTCTTGGTGCCCTAGGGCTATGGAATATCACCAGGATAAAGGGTAGGCTGGGGAAATTTTAGAGCAAAATAGAGGAAATTAAGCCTATTTTATATCAAAATTTTCATATTTAATATTTTAAAGGGAAAATATGTCTAGCATTGAAATTTTCTCACAGAACTCCTATTCATATCACACTGAACTCTGAGGTTCCATGAAATGTCATTTGGGAAATGCTATTCTACAGCAGTAAAACTAGAGCATGATCTCTGGGATATAACTGGAATACTTCGAATGTATTTTGTCTTTTTCAGGGTCAGGCAAAGCATTGAAGTAAAAGAACTTCCATAGATCTTCTGTCACTGACTATCCAGCATTCATTCACTCTACATCCCTGGCTCAGATGTCTTTCTTACTCTTTTTTCTCCTGATCTCTTGTCATCCCCTTTTCCCTCAGTTTGCCAGAGAACATGGTGCTACTACTTGGCTGGCAGTGAACTGTGGCCATGACTACTGAGCTGCCGGTGGATCCCTTTTGGTTAAAGTCTAAAAGCTCCAAATTCAAGAGATCTTGGAATGAATATGAGGAAGCCAGTAGCTTCCAGATCTGGATTGACCAGGATCAAAAGTGCTTTAAACCCTAAGCTTGAAACTTAAAAGGAAATTTAACTTTGCAAGTTCTCTCTCCTCACATCACCTTGTCATTGCCTTATCTTTACATATACACCAATATATATTTTTCATTCTAAAGCTTTATTTAAATGTTTTAAATCAACAAAAAAATATAGTAACTACCTACTGCATGTATGAGACATTACCAGGCACTAGAGGAGTATGAATATAAGATAGAGATCCATCCTTTAAGGAGCTTATAATCTTACTAAGAAGATAGCCTTCTGCTTCCCCACTGAGGATGACAGTATCAAGCTCTATATAAATAAGTATGATTTGCTTCAGAAGCAATAAAGGAAATAGCAGCATTGTCAAATACTTAAAAGAATTCAGGCTTAGAAATCAAGGAAGAACACTTTATTAAGATAATCTAAGGAGTCAGGGGAATACATTTTAAAAGTGTGAGATAATACATCAGCAAGGGAAAATTTAGGTTGTGGATCTATAGGAATTCACAAGAGAGAGGAAATCAGCATGGGCTGGGGTGATTAGGCACTTAAAAATGTGGAGTGGAATAATGGAAGGGAGACATATAGGTGAACTAGACTCCAGTTAGTTTGTTACTTTTTGCTCTTTACGTTTGGGAGAGTCACCGTTTTCTTGGTAAATAGGAATAGAAATCTCAAAGATTAAGGCCAGGGGTGGCAGTGGAGCATGAGTTCACTAAATTTCTCTGGTTTTAAGAAAATCATGAGGTAGAAAGAATTATGCAACTAAATAGTTTTTAAAAAATAGTTACAATAATTCTCTGTTAGTTCTTATGTCATTACTTCCATGTTACTGAAAATGACATGTGCCAATTATGAAGGTAGTTTATCCTTAATATTTATAAATGGAGCCATATTTTCTGCATGTCAAGAGCTACCACTGAGACAGAAAATTATGCAGAGATATAGAATTCTCTGAACTCATATGTAGACCTCTTTATGGTCCTTAAAATCCCTATTACTTGCTAGCCCTTGCTGATAAGTAACTGTGAGTAATCTGTGTCCTTTATTTCTATAGATATAAATGAGTGTGAAAGGGATGCCTGTGGAAATGGAACTTGTAGAAACACCGTTGGTTCTTTCAACTGCCGATGTAACCATGGGTTCATTCTGTCACACAACAATGACTGCATAGGTCAGTATTTTTTCAATATTATTTCATGGAAGAAAAAAGGTTAATTACTTAAAATAAGGATTCTCATTTAATTTCCAGAAGTATTGCATGTAGTCAATAGCCCACTTTTTTTTTCAAAATACAGTGTATTAGGCAATTCTCTAAGACTGAAAAGTGCTGTCCTACATTGAATGAGGGAGTGCCTGACCTCTTTACACTGATGAAAAGACAGTTTTAAAAAGTCAGTTAATCAATTTATCAGTCTCTGTGAACTGAATAAACAACTGAATAAACGATTATTCAGAGCATCTGTTCTGTTTCATAAATAATCATATGACTTAGGAATAATAATGTAGGCTGACTTAGCCAGATGTTCTGCTGTGAATTTTTCTATTAAGAGAAGCAAATTCTTGAACTTGCTTGAAATCACTTTTCCCTCCACTTGTAACTAATTATACCTTCAATTAATCATTGGCAAGTGTAATTAAATACATGTGCTTTATCTTGATGAGAGCTGGAAGCTAATTGCACCTGAAACTAATTGCAGAAATTTTTTATATATTCTATTGTGATATGTACTATTAATTCACTAGTAATTCTTTTTTTTTTTAAAGGAAACTCCAGCTGTGCCTGGTTTAAAATTCTAACTCAAAAATTTCACACCCTTTAATGACAGTGATCATCTAAACTACATTGAGTAAGATTTTATATCTTACTTAAAGCTAGAGCTATGGTTAATAAGAAACCTTCTTTGACTCTTTGTATGTTTGGCTGAGCCAACAAAGACTAGAGCAACCGAGTATTACTGCATTTGGAATTTTAACTGTTGTCATTATTGTGTAACATTCATTCTCTTTGTACTATGTCAAATGACTTTTTTCTTACAGATGTTGATGAATGTGCTACTGGGAATGGGAATCTTTGCAGAAATGGCCAGTGCATCAATACTGTTGGGTCCTTCCAGTGTCAGTGCAATGAGGGCTATGAGGTGACTGCTGATGGAAGAAGTTGTGTTGGTGAGTAGAACCATATAAAAGCTTCCCAAATTATTATAACTTGTCCTTGGTAAAGCAAGGAGGAAGAAAAGACAATAAACTAACATCCTACTACCTGAAAAATAAAAACAAAAGCCTGAAACTCAGTCTTTATTAGAAAGTCAGGGATGATGACATCTTTTTAAAAATAAATAATCGTACCCAGTCTGAAAAAAGTTTTCTTCAAAATATTTTGAAGTAAGCTCCAAAATATTATTTTAGAACTATTTTATGGACATAAGAGAGCCCATACAACTCTTCAGACCTATTAACTTTTTTAAGCTGCTAGGCAAAAAAAATCATATATTTTAGAGAATTTGAGTATTTTTATGTGTTCTATTTTTAGTTTAAGGTGGGATTTTGTAGTGGGAGTTTCATAGGCTTTAACTCATCTTCATTTTGTTTCTAATGTGTTTGAATCTAGCTACCTGATGAAGTTAATGGCCTTCATTTTCCCCTGCAGACATAAATGAGTGTCTAGCTGATCCTGGAAAATGTGCACCAGGGACATGTCAGAACTTGGATGGATCCTATAGATGCATTTGTCCTCCTGGATACAGCCTGCAAAATGACAACTGTGAAGGTACAAGGAATATAAACTGACAAAAACAAAAGTAGCATTTCTAATCTTTATTGGAGTATCATAGTTTATGGATCGCTTAATTTTAAGCAGGTCCAGACAGATGGTATCGGTAGTCAGCAAGCATTTATTAAATACCTCCTATGTGTCAGGAACTGTGCAAAGCACTAGGGATACAAAGAAAGGCATAAAACAAGAATATCCTGCTCTCAAGGAGCTCAGTCTAATGGAAGAGAACACGCAAACAACTATGTACAGATAAGATCTAGACCAGATAAATTGGGGTAGTCTCAGAGAGAAGACACTAAAATTAAGGAGACCTGGAAAAGACTTCTTGAAAAAGGTGGGATTGATTTTTACTGAGATTTGTAGGAAGTCAGGGAGTCCAGGAGCTGGAGGGGAGGAGGGAGAGCAGTCCAGGCATGGGGAATAGGCATTGCAAAAAGTCCAGCGTTGAAGTGCTGTGTCATATTTTCATTCTTGAATGGCCAAGAATATCTGAGTTTTCCCACTTTCCTACTGCCACTCTGCTCTATATGTATGTGTGGTCACGGCATCAAGTAAATGAATGCTGGCCACCCTCTTAAGTTGCATTGAGGCAGCTCATGGAACAGTTGGCTACATACCGTTTTCAGCATATGTTAGATATTTCAAGGTGCTACATTCAGAAATATTGTACTGATTGAAGTGGTTGAAATATTGTTAATGCTTTGAAGATGGAAAAACACATCATAGGATAATGTAACTTAAAGCTACAAAAAGAACATTAGAGATAATGTAGTCTAACCTCCTGTTTTACAGTTGAGGAACCTAAGGCTCAGAGAATAGAAGGACCACATAGGGAGTAAGGAAGGGGATGATAGCCCAGTCCAGATCCTCTGACTCTAGAGCCAATGCCTTTGCACTGTACCTTGCTGTTAAGGCTCATTGAAAGTGGCTGAAGATGAATTTTTTTCATCTATAAAAGAGTGAACATTTATTGATATTTAATTATTGAATTGAATAATACTATTGCAACAATTAAGCAATACTGCAATTAATAAGAGATTTATCATTAATATGTAAGGTATGTTAAAAAAAAAACCTTGGGGGGGCGGAGCCAAGATGGCATCTGGAAAGCAGGGACTAGCGTGAGCTCCCTGCCAAGTCCCTCCAAAAACCTATAAAAAAAATGGCTCTGAACCAGTTCTAGAACTGCAGAACCCACGAAATAGCAGAGGAAAGAAGGGCTCCAGCCCAGGACAGCCTGGATGGTCTCTGGCTAAGGTCTATCCCACGTGGAGCTGGGAGCGGAGGGGAGCAGAGCAGAGCCCAGCATGGGTAGCGCAGACCAACCAAACTAGGAGCTGGGCGGAGCATGCCCTAATGCCCTGAATCAGTGAGCTGTGGCAGTTACCAGACTTCTCAACTCACAAACACCAAAGACAACAGAGAAGAACTGCAGGACCCACAAGGCGGCAGAGGGAAGCAGGACACTAGCCCAGGACAGCCTGGATGGTCTCTAGGTAAGGTCTATCCCA
>CM053624.1:134102154-134163281 GCA_028646595.1 Phalanger gymnotis
TCAGATTTGACCTGAAGAGGGAATACCATACATACTCAATTGGGTATCTTACCCCACAGGAAAGAAGGAGGAAGAAGATAAAAAAGGGGGGATGATAGAAGGGAGGGCAGATGGGGGTGGAGGTAATCAAAAACAAACACTTTATAGAAGGGACAGGGTCAAGGGATAAAATTCAATAAAGGGGGGTTGGTTAGGAAGAAGCAAAATATAGTTAGTCTTTCACAACATGAGTATTGTGGAAGGGTTATACATAATGATATGCATGTGGCCCATGTTGAATTGCTTGACTTCTTAGGGAGGGAGGCTGGGTGGGAAGGGAAGAGGGGAGAGAATTTGGAACTCAAAGTTTTAAAAACAGATGTTCAAAAACAAAAAAAAAGTTTTTGCATGCAACTAGAAAATAAGATACACAGGCAATGGGGTGTAGAAATTTATCTTGCCCTACAAGAAAGAAAGGGAAAAGGGGATGGGAGGGGAGTGGGGTGACAGAAGGGAGGGCAGAGTGGGGAACAGGGCAACCAGAATATACTCTATCTTGGAGTTGGGGGGAGGGTAGAAATGGGGAGAAAATTTGTAATTCAAACTCTCATGAAAATCAATGCTGAAAACTAAATATATTAAAAAAAATTAAAAAAACCTTATATTGTGATTGAGAGAACTCATCAGTCATCTAATCCATCCCTTTAACCTCAGACATCTATGAAAACATATCATCTTATAAAAGTTCCAAAGAAGATATTCTACATGTTCACTATCAGGAATTTTACTTCACATCTAACATAAATTGCCAAGTAGTAATACTCCAGGTATAGTCATTTCTTCAGCATGAAATGTTCATCATTAATTGATCTTTAGTCATTAAAGATTGGCCTCATGAATTAAGGCCATTGATCCCATGTAAGTAAATAGAATGGAAATACACAAAAAGATAAATTATCTAATTAAACATCTCTTAAGTACATCTGTTCTTCAGTCCTTCTTCCCAGTTCCAGGCTATAGAACACAAAAAGCTAACTCACCAAAGACTAGGGCCCAAAAATGCCACTTGAAACATTTTATAGAAGTCAGGCTTTTTACTGTGAGTAAGGCTACTTTTTACCTATCCTGCACAAAACATGTGGCCCTCGACGTCCTCAACTGTGGCCCTTTGAAGGAATCCAAACTTCACAGAACAAATCCCCTTAATGAAAAGATTTGTTCTGTAAAACTTGGACTCAGTCAAAAGTCTGTATCCAAGGACCTAGAAGGCCACATGTGATCTCGAGGCTGCAGGTTCCCCACCTCTGAACTACACAATACTGTTGTTCACAATCCTAACATAGGTTTGAAAACAAACTATAACATGGGTCATTGAACATCCTCATCGTTTTTTTTTTTCGTTGGCATGAATGTGCTCATATATACTTAATCTTGGAGCAGTACAAAGAATATTGGATTGGGACTCTCAGCTATTAGCAACTAACCTGTGATTTGGGTTTTAGTTTTATGGGTGGGTGCCGAGTTGTGGACTATAGGATCTCTAAAGTCCCTTTCAGTTCTGTAATTGTGTGATGTTACTTCTGTTAATATGATGAATGGTGATGACAGATGGAAGAGAGACCTCATTGCATTCATATGAAGACCTTGTTAGGCTCATTTTTGTACACTGAGAATTGAAAGGCTGACTTTTAAAAACTAAGCCCTTAAAAGTCTTTGAATCCTCATAATTTTATTATCAGAAGGTTATCAAAGTTGAGTTGCATATTTTACTTTTTAATGTTGACATTTTGGTGATATTCAGATTATGTTTAGAAATAATCTGATGTGTACCACTCTTTTAGATATTGATGAGTGTGTGGAAGAGCCAGAAATTTGTGCCTTGGGCACGTGCAGTAACACTCCAGGTAGCTTCAAATGTCTCTGTCCAGAAGGTTTTTCATTATCCTCCACTGGAAGAAGATGCCAAGGTAAGTGACTTAAAAGGGTTTATTATTTCACTAGCCTGTATTGATTTGCTGTGGTTTTATGGGAAATGTAAACCCAGCTCTGGCCCTTTGCAATAAGAAAGGCAGAGATTTTTCATTCAGTGAATGTTACCTACTGATTATTACCTATTCCAGTGTTCACTTGATGCTCTGAGGTTAAAAGTTATCTTTCTCAAAATCTGGAGTTGATTTGTACTCCAGGAACACCAGAAGTTAAACCCTCTCCACCTTTGTTAACACAGATGCTAACTTTCTGGACAAGTCCTTCAGTTTCTCACAGGAGTTGGATTTTTAGCTTAAAAAAAGTTTACTTATGAGTCTTTAGATCATCTTTCTTAAACCACTGAATGATTCCACCAAAAAAAGTAACCCACCTTTTTTAAGACAATGTACAGAAAATGAGTACACATTCAAACTATTTTTTTGATTTGTTTTCTGTTCTGTTTTACTGAACAGTTAAAAATAATTCAGTAAAACAGCTATAGTTATTATTTGTCTATGTGGTGCCACATTACTGATCTGATTAAATGTTCACTTTTCAGCCAGTGATGTGGGCATTATGTAGTCAGGCTAAGAGTAAAGAAAAGAAATAGCAACAGGTCCTTTTAATTCCTACCATCACCGGCTAAATGTTTTTGGCTTGTCATCTGGGGTTTTTTTTGTCCATATGACCAAAGATAGATAAATGCCAGCCCATCCCCTTCACTTTGTGCTACACCAAGACCCGTCTTGGAAAAAGGAACAATGAGAGAGCAGGTCAGCATTAGCCAGTGTGGCAGGCCAAGGGAAACTTTTAAGCCATTAATTCAATTTGTGCTGGACTGTCACAGAGCAAGTGAACTCTGAAAAAAGAATAAAGCCAGCTGTGAGTAGCCCTTCCATGGGCTTAGCTACAGAACACAGAGCCAGTAAGAATGAAAGCAAGCAAGGAAAGTGATTTCTGTCAGTTCTGATAAAATTCCAGAGGTTGGTGGAGCCCTCATAGACAGTTTAACTGTGTAGAGGAGCAAAGCTGTCTCTCAAATAAAAGTCATCTTTGATTAGTTTAGAGGGAAGAATACCACAAACTAATACATGAAACTTACACAGAGCCCAAAAAGAACCAAAGCCAAGATGATGTCAGGTCATTTGTGCTTCTGTGTAGTGTGGACATGCACCCTGCAAGAACATAAGCTAAGAAGAAACTAAGCCAGGCTCACATTTTTTGATTGCAAAAGAAATCATGGAAACTAGTAAACTGTTTCAGAAGCATAGAAACCTATTTTTAAATGTGTCCTCCAGCAGCAAAGAGATTGACTTGAGTCCTCAAGTTACTAGAAACCTGATATTGTTGAAACGCTGTTTAATGCTGGATAGGATGTGGAAGGTGATGGTGGAGTGTCAAATAAAGAAGAGGAAAAAAGCAAGGTGAATTTTAAAAGGAATAATTAATATCTAGAAGCCAGAACAATTAGTTACTGTCTTGAATATGTTCTACTCAAAAGGTGATAGTATTTTTCTTCCATTAGTTGATACATTTAGGTTTCTTTGAATTCTAAAAATGTGTATATAAAATTTCCATGAGTTCTGCCATGTGTGCATAAAATTTAAACTAAATTATCAAACCCGGAAATCTATATATCTTTACATTTAGAAACTAAAACAAATGAAAATTCAGGTTAAAGACAATTAAGAGATTCATTGAAAGTACCTATCAATTGACCAAGTCATGAAGACAGATCAGAATGAAAAGTTGCACACAAGCAAGTCACTGGAATTCATCAGATATTTGTTAAGTACTTAGACTAGTATGGCTACCCCTGACCCTCAGAGGCAGCTCTTTGGAAGATAAAATATTATAGCTTTTAATAAGTATTACCCAGATTCACCCTGCCACAATAGAGATGGAATAAGGTAGAAATAAGGGAGATAATAGTTCTAGAGGAGCTAAAAATCAGAAATAGCAAAATGAAGTCAGAAAACAGCCAAGTCCAGTAAGTCAAGTATCAGTCTCAGATTCAGATTTTTGTGCCTTTAACCATGAAGAGGAAGAGTTATATTGTGTAAAGAACACTGGAATCAATGACAAGAGATATCTGGATTCAAATACTGTCGCTAGGACTTCCTATTTACATGGCCATGACCAAGCCACTTAATTTTGGGGGGGCTAAGTTGTTATTCATCCTTCATTTTCGAGGAGGACCAATAACTTCATTGGTGATGTCTTGACTTGCTCAGTAATTGGATTTAAGTAAGGCATAGTTGCACAGTCATTAGTCTCATTCTTTCTTCCTGAGTCATCAAAGTCTAATGACAGGACAAAAGTCAAGACAACTGGTGATGGCCCAGGATGCATGGATGACCCTTGTATCTTCTAGGCCTGATCAACCTCTCTAAGGGCTCTATAGCACCTGCTTCAGCCACCTTCATGGCTGTTGGAACAAATTGGTCTCATCTACTCATTCCACCAGAAAAAGTCTATATATGCTTGGGGCAGACATCCCCCTGTTGTTTACCCTCAGCCTGGTTTAGCCCATCTACTTAGACAGTTCACCAGAGTATGGCCACTGAGCATGCAACAGCTTTTTGGAGCCACAGATGAGAGTTATATGAGGGTGGACATCAAAGGTGAATGAGCAGCCCTGAAAAGGGTTCAGCAAGCCCTCACCAGAGATGCTAGTCTTCCCTGAATACTCCATACACCCCACGAGGGTATACTTACACATGGCTAAGTTACCTTGAAATACCTGTGGTTGTCACTTCATGGGTTATGAGTTCAAATGAGAGTTTGTATCTAAAGCTCTTAGCAAATCTTAAAGTATTATATTAATGTCAGTTACTATTAGCTCTTGATTCTTTTACATGTAAACTTTGGCAACCCAGTTAACCGCTAGGCTTTAAGATCCTCACACATAAATGGAATATCCACTTTTTCATGACAATGTTAGAAACAAAATCAAATGAAACTTCCTAAAAAGAAATTTGCAATACATAATAGCTTATATGTTATAATAACTAACATTTGTATAATGATTTAAGGTTTGCAAAGTATATAGGCTAATATGTTAACTAGATTGAAAACTACAAGAGGACAGAGGAGTGGTTTGGACAGAACTAGGAAAAGGTGAAGAAATGCACAATACAGGCATGAGAGTATTTCCTTCTAATTCTACAACTAGCCTCTAATCTCTGCTTAATTTAAGGACTTAGAGAATGGTGAAGTTTTTTTCAGGGCTGTGGTGGTCAGTTTTGAAGGAAAGCATAGCTTCTACCCTAGAGTGACCCCACTTTATCAAGTCACCACACTTTGTAAGAAAGGGAAAAATCAGTTCCCAAAATAATGTCAACAAATGTTGGGGTATTTTTTGTGAATTAGACCTAGTATTCTCTAAGAAGTAATGGTTAAAGTCATTTGCTCTTTCAAAAGGAAAGGTTATTTTGTATGTTTGTTTTCAGGTCATTTGAGCCAAACAAGATCCTGTTTAGAACTTCAAATTACATAGGACTTTTTGAAAGTCTGTATTGTACCCAGCATATATCTTGCACCTAGGAAATTGGATGAGTAGCTGCTTCTGTAGCTAACTCTCATATAACACATCTGCCAACCTGCAAAGTTGCCAGTTGTCTGCTAGTTGGATGCATGGCGTCTGGGATCTTAATTGGATCCTGTGCTTAGGTCCCCCAGAGTAAACAACAGAGTATGGTATCCCAGATCCACAGTATGTCTGTCTTCACCTAATGTGTCTTTCTAAAAATCATTCAGAGTGAGCATAGACTGAGCTGTCAAGTGCTGGATCTCACGAATGACTCTCTTTATGTGATAACAAGTCCATACCGAAGCCATTGAAGGATGTCACTTTTGAAAATTGACTTGCTAGATTTTATTTTTATATCAGACTAATACTGGAGGTTAGTCAGAAGAAGAAATAACAAAAATTAAGCCTCAAAGATCTCTTTACCAAATTCTCCCAGTACACACATGATCTTTAATGGTATCTTTCCACACATAATAAAAGGCAGCATAGTATAGTAAATAGAAAGCCAGCCTCAGAATCAGGAAGAGCTTGCTTCAGGTTCTGCCTCTGGCAGTACTGGCTGTGTGACTCTCAGTACTCTGGGTAACTCTGAGACTATGAATTGTAATCATTTAGGAGTCCATACACCAATGAAATCACAGGTCCAATCTCTATCCCAGTCTCCTGGGATTATTACAGTTTCTGTAATTAAGCTTAATTAATTTTAAAGGGACTATTAGCTTTATTATTATTATAATTACTATAGTATTTATTATTATAGTACTATAAGCTAAGTAATGTCATTATTGGTTGTTTAAATAAATTTATAGTGATTTTGTTTTTTAAGTTTTTCAATTTTGTTTTAAGAATATGCATGATTATGCTGAAAGATACTTGAATTTATATTGCAGACTTGAGAATGAGCTACTGCTATGCAAAGTTTGAAGGAGGCAAATGTTCATCACCTAAATCCAGAAACCATTCCAAACAAGAGTGCTGCTGCGCCCTAAAGGGAGAAGGCTGGGGGGACCCGTGTGAGCTGTGTCCTACTGAGCCAGATGGTATATCCTCAGATCTGTCTAATTCCTTGAGCAGTACATAACAGAGACTGGCCATGAAAGTAGACTAGACAATTAAGCACAACGAAAAATGTTTACCCTGGGGAAAATGAGCGCATTTAGTTTTATTATACACCTCACTGAAGCCAAGAGGCATTATGGCATAGTACACAAAGAGTTCCTGGTGTCAGGAAGAATTGGGTTCAAAGCATGGCCTCTAACACATATAGCTGTGTTACCTTGGGCAAATCACTTAATCTCTATATTCCTCAGGTAACTCTAGACTTGTCTTACTGAGTCTTACACTGTGTGGGCCCTTCATTGCAGACTCTTTATGTATCCATGTATATTTCTTGTTAGGATACTTAAGGAAAAAGGCTGATATTCTATTATACAGACATTTGTAGATCCTTGGAGAGATGCAAAGATTAGTGAGACCCATCCCCTCTTTTTAACATGATTAAGATATAGTAAAAGAACTTTGAGTGTTTCAGTTGGAAAAACCAGCTTAATTCCTTCAGGCCTGTCAGAAAGAGAATTATTTATCAAATATGTAAAGTAGCTTAGTTATTAACTGTATCTGACACATAAATGAACAAGTTCTTATCTCATTTACAGAGGCATTTCGTCAAATCTGCCCATATGGAAGCGGTATCATTGTTGGACCTGATGACACTCGTATTGGTAAGTATCTCATATTTGACTTGTCATTGATTTTTTAATAATATCCAATAGTTACTACTTCCTCTTCCTTTTTCACAACTGTTTGAATTTCCCTACTACACACCCATATATCAATGTTGGGAAATTAAACTATTTAATATAAAATTAGGGCCATTATTATCTTTTCACTGAAGCCAATTAAAAGTATCTTTTCCCATTGATTTTGGAAATTTAAAGCATAAGATGCATGCTGCAATCAATGACACACTTCTCCCCTTCAACCCTCCTCCCCATCATGTTATTTATGCTTTTTCTCCTTTGGTTAAGATATGGATGAATGCAAAGAGCCTGATATCTGCAAATATGGCCAGTGCATCAATACAGATGGTTCCTACCGCTGTGAATGTCCTTTTGGGTATATCCTCCATGGAGTTGAATGTGTCGGTAGGTTATGAGCTATCTTCTTCTGTGGCAATTTTCTAAATGTAAAACTAAAACCATATGGCCAGAATTAACATGAATCGCCTGAACAGGGTTATTTATTAAGCTTGAGTAGTTTGGTATAAAGCAATGATGTCAAACTCCAATAGAAATAGATCCCTGCTGGCTGCATATTGAGTTAGAAAACCACAGATTAACATTGTCTATGTTGTATTGTTTTTTATTTTTTTAAACATTTCCCAATTACATTTTTATCTAGTTCCTACCTCATTAGGGAGCTTTGAGCCCTTGAGTTTGATAACTCTCGTGTAGAGTATAGAGTTTTGAACTAATATATAAGAAGACCTGAGTTCAAATCCTGCTTGAGTTACTTCCTAATTGTGTGATCCTATATAAATCACTTAACTTCTGTCTACCTCATTTTCCTTATCTGTAAATTGGGGATAATAGCACCTACATGACAGGGTTCTTGTGAGGATCAAATTAGATAATATATATAAAGCAGTATAAAACTGTTAGCCATTATTAGTATGAAAACAGGGAGGGTGATATTTTATTGAAACATCATTGCAAAATTCAAAATATCATTAGTATTGAAATTTTCATTCCTGCATATATACATACACATATACAGATAATTTAGAATATTATAACTCAGAATTCAGTTCACTTTGGAATAAAAGATTATGTACCCAACATAAATATCTTATCTTTAAATCATCTGACTAAAAAATCAAAGGATGCCTTATGAAAATCCTGTGGTTTTTCACCTGCATAGCTTGAGGTGGAATATGAAATTAAACCTGTCAATTTCAGGATTCCAAAGGGATATATTATCCATCTTTAAAACTGTAGAACTATAAAGTGTTCATCTGTATGTTAAAGGAGGGGAAAAAAACCACTAACTTGGTTGTCAGAGCCAAATTCAAATCTCCAGTCTGCCACAAACAAATTCTGTGTGACTTTTCACAGTCACTTCACCTCATGGGATCATGGGATCCTCAAAATTTGGGGAATCCCTTCAAACTTAAACATTCAGTGACTGTTGATTTGCTGTCAGAGTAATAAGAATCTGCTCTTAGTAATGAAATACATTCTAGCAGCACTAGATTCTTAAGATGAGAGGCATTATATAAGTTGAATTTACTGTTACTGTAATTCATCATTTCTTAAATGTGTTCCTGATATCTTGCAGATACTGATGAATGTTCAGTGGGTAATCCTTGTGGAAATGGAACATGCAAGAATGTTATTGGAGGTTTTGAATGTACCTGTGAGGAAGGGTTTGAGCCAGGTCCAATGATGACATGTGAAGGTGAGTGTCTGTCTGTCTGTCTGTTTCTCTCTCTCTCTCTCTCTCTCTCTCTCTCTCTCTCTCTCTCTCTCTCTCTGTCTCTCTCTCTCTCCCTTTCTCTCTCATTTGCTTATCTTAATATTAAATTCATTCATCATATGAGATAATCCACATAAGCATAAAATGATTTTTTTTTATTGTTCCTACAACCATCCGTGTCAGTCTTGCCTCCCATTTTTCTCTCAGATCTCGGCCCATATCATATTTCTCCAACAGAGATACACGACACTGTGCCACTATGTGACCTAGATAAAACAATTATTGGTGACTTCTGGATTTCCCTACTATGTACTTCCTTCTTTCCTCTCTTCTTCATCCCTTATTTCCTCCCTTTTTTTCTCTCCTTCTTTCCTCTATTCTCTTTCCCTTCCTCCTCTTTCCCGTTCTTCTCCTTCCCTCACTCCCTCCTTTTTTCCCTTCCTCCTTCCCTTTCTCTCTCCCTCATCCTTTTTTCCCTCTCTTCTCTCTCTTTTCCTCTCTTCCTCACATCTTACCTCTATCCTACTCCTTTTCTTCCTTTCTTAACTTCCTTGCTTTTCTTCCCTTCCCTCCCTTCATTCCTTTCCCCTCTCTTTTCTACCCTCTCCTAAACCTTATGTCTGTCTGGTTACCTAGTGACATTGCTTATCTTCTTAGGGGTTCTCATGCTGAAGATACAACTTAAATATTATTGGAATCTGATGGTTGGATAAGCCCAGCCAGGTGAAGAGGTAGCAGGGAAGGGGAAAGAATAGAGAGTGAACGTAAAAGGGTTTGGTGTCAATGTGTTCAGAACATATATTAGGCATACTAATGATAAGGATAACAGGTCAAAAATACACAGCTTTGTCTTTTGTGGACCCCCTAAAATGCAAAAGCTGCTTGGTCAGAATTTGTTTCAGTGTAAATAAAATATTAGCTAGGAGACCACAACAATATATCACAAAGGTTGTGATACCGTGACAAAGTGAGATTTATACCAGGAATGCAGGGATGGTTTAACATAAGGAAAGCTATTGATACCATTGATTATATGAGTAACAAAAGTAACAAAAATCATATGATTATATCAATAGATGCAGAAAAAGCTTTTAACAAAATACAACACTCAGTCCTATTAAAAACGCTTGAAAGCATAGGTATAAATGTATTTTTTCCTTAAAATGATAAGAAGCGTCTACCTAAAACCATCAGCAAGCATTATTTATAATGAGGATAAGCTAGAAACCTTCCCAGTAAGATCAGTTAGAAACAAGGTTGCCCTTGTCACCAATATTATTCATTATTATATTAGAAATGCTAGCCATAACAATAAGAGAAGAAAGAGAAATTGAAGGAATTAGAATGGGCAGTGAGGTAACAAAATTATCTGTTTTTGCAGACAATATGATAATATACTTGGAAAATCCTAAAGATTCAACTAAAAAGCTAGTTCAAACAATAATTTTAGCAAAGTAGCAGGATATAAAATAAACACAAATAAATCACCAGCATTTTTATAGATCACCAACAAAACTGTGCAAGAACAGGTAGTAAGAGATACCCCATTTAAAATAACTGTAGACAGCATAAAATACCTGGGAGTATACCTGCCAAGACAAACCCAGGAACTATGTGAACATAGTTATACAAATAAATTCAGATTTAAATAATTGGAGAAATATTCATTGTTCCTAGGTGGGCAGAACCAATATAATATATATGTACACCTACATACATATATAATATACAAATTACAATTCTACCTTATCATTCAATGCCATGCCACTCAAACTACAAAAAAATCATTTTATTAACTTAGAAAAATAATAACAAAATTCATTTGAAAGAACAAAAGGTAAAGAATGTCAAAGGAATTAATGAAAAATGTAAAGGAATGAGGTTTAGCAGTACCAGATTTTAAACTATACTATAAGGCAATAATTTTCAAAACTACCTGGTACTGTCTAAGAAATAGTTTGATCAGTGAAACTGATTAGACATATAATACACAGTAGTAAATAATTATACTAATCTTGCATTTCACAAGAATTCACTATTTGGTAAAAATTCTTAGGAAAACTGGAAAGTGGTCTGGCAGAAATTGGGTATATGTTAAATGGTGGGCTTCTGTATTGTGGGGTAAAGTGGGGCCCTTCTGTAGAGGAAGGGAGACAGTTCAGAACTTAAAATGTAACCAAAAAATTAATATAATGAAAAAAATAAACAAAATCCCACACCTACAAGGAAAAAAAGAATTTGTTTCAGTGACTCTGTACACTTAGGAAGAAAGTAAATTTTTTTTGTTCATATTTATGTCTCATTGTATTGTCTCTTTCTCCTACAGATATCAATGAGTGTGCTCAGAATCCTTTGCTCTGTGCCTTCCGATGTGTAAATACTTATGGGTCATATGAATGCAAATGTCCTACTGGTTATGTTCTTAGAGAAGACAGGAGAATGTGCAAAGGTGAGAGACTAACCAGAGGTTATGGAGGCAGGGATCTCCAAAGTCTGTCATAGTGAGACACTAACAACAAAAGTTAGTGTTACCACTACTGGGACACAGCAATATGGTGGAGGGCCATGAGCGAAGCAGAGGAATGTCCAAAACTATGGACTTTTCCATTCTCCACCTGCCTTAGCTATAGGCTTTTCCCTCCTTCATATAAGCAGCCCTATTGCACTGTAGGGTAATTTGGGGCTGGAATGTTAAGTGAGCATTAAGAGATAAAGAAACAGGAGAAGTGGGGCAACTAGGTAGCACAGTGAGTAGAGCACTGATCCTGGAGTCAGGCGGATCTGAGTTCAAATGTGGCCTCAGACACTTGACACACTTACTAGCTGTGTGACCTTGGGCAAGTCACTTAACCCCAATTTCCTTGCCTTCCCCCATCCAAAAAAAATCAAGAGAAACAGGAGAAGTGAAGGAAAATATTAAAAACGATAGGACAGAAAAATCTAAGAGGAAGATGAGAAAGAGAGGGATTTAGGACTTCAAAGGGAAAAGGCTATATTATAGCCATATGTCTAGTTTAGGAAAGCTTTCATTGTATAACAAAATAAATTTCAATTCAGTGAGTCCATATTGAGCATTTAACTCTGTCTAGAACTGTGGCTTGGTACATGTAGAAAGTAGAAATCATGGTCCTTTTTCTGAAGTAGCTTATAATCTAGTTGAAAATCTATTTATTAGGCTATCATTTGTTAATTTGTCCATTCATTTAATAGCAACTAATAAATACTAGGCATAGTGCAAAGGAGCTTATAATTGAATGTGTTAGCTAAAAAGTAAAAAGGCTTGTATAAGAAAAACTCTTTGCTCCTTACTGTTTTTTTTTCACTGAAATCAAAAGAAATTATCGTCTCAGAAATACAAAAATAAAATTGGCATCATATTCACAAAACAAGTGATGCACTTACGATGGCAGTTCACAGTTGCTAATCTGTTATAGATGAGGATGAGTGTGAAGAAGGAAAGCATGACTGTGCTGAAAAACAAATGGAATGCAAGAACCTAATTGGCACATATATGTGCATCTGTGGCCCTGGCTACCAACGAAGACCTGATGGAGAGGGATGCATAGGTAAGTGAAGCTCCATCAGTCAGAGAAAAAGCAAGTGCTTCAGATAAATAGGTGAATGTGGAAGAGACTAGATTCAGCATTTTGAGCATAGGTAGCATATCTTAATTTGTAGGCATGTCTTTTTTTGTACAGAAATATTTTTCTCCTACTACGAGCTCTTTTGACTACTTTCCCTAAACAAGCAACTGTTCCATCCTCTTCTCCCACTAGCTGCTCTACCATGGTCAGATCAGTTCTGGAGTATCGTGTTCTGTTCTGGGAACCAGGGAGGATATTGATAAGCTGAAGAAGGTAAAGATGAAGGCAGTCATTATGGTGAATGGCCTTGAGTCCATGGTATAAGCATTGATTAAAGGAATTGGGGATATTTAGCTTGGAGAAGAAAGAACTTGATGTGGGGCATGGTGGTTAGGAGGGGCAGCATAGGTTTGCCAACTTCCAGGATTTGAATAGCCCTCATATATAAGAGAGATTCAGTTTGTTCTCTTTGGCTCCAGAAGACAGAACTTAGGAGCAGTGGGAGGAAATTGCAAAGAAGCAAATTTTGGCTTGATTAAAGGAAAAAATTGCTAATAATTGGAAATGGGGCTGTATTGGGAAGTAGTTGATTCTCTTCATTGGAGGTCTTCAGGAATAGGCTGGGTGACCACTTATTGGTCGTCTACAGAGAGAATATTTTTCCACATAAGGCTTGGAATAAATGACCAATAAAGTCCATTGCTACATTGATCCCACTCAGCGATGCTCAGTGACACAACATAGCTCTGGATTTGGATTCAGAGGACTTGGATTATAAATCCCAGCTTTGCACCTGCGTGGCTTTGGACAAGACACAACCTCCTTGAGTTTCTGGTTCCTCATCTGTAAAATTAGGAGCTTGGACTAGATTGCCTTTAGATTGACTCTAAGGTCCCTTCAAGCTCTATCAATCTATGATTCTGTGGTAGAAGTTTGTTCCATAGGATTAAAGTTCTAAGTGAACCATTGGCCAGCTGAATGGATGAGGCTCTTGGGATACTATAGAAAAAGCAGGACAGTATCTACACTCAAGAAGTTTGCGTTCTTGGGGCAGTTAGGTGGTGCAGTGAATAGAGCATCGGCCCTGGAGTCAGGAGGACCTGAGTTCAAATGTGGCCTCAGACAATTGACACTTGCTAGCTGTGTGACCTTGGGCAAGTCACTTAACCCCAATTGCCTTTCCTCCTCCAAAAAAGAAAAAAAAATTAGAGTCATAGAGAAGTTTGCATTCTTGCTAGGAGAAGACAACATATATGATAGTAGTATTTCATTACAGTGGGATTTCATGACTTTATGATGGGGTTTAATTATATGATAACTATACACATATATACGTTAAAACAATGTAATTGCAAAACTACAGAACATTTGCTGGGACAGACATTGTATTTAAGTTTACTTTCCCTGCACTGACTTTCACATCACTTTTCTTCAACTTTGCCTTCATAAGAATTTGTGTATTTCCTGGTCATATAAGATTATGACCTTAAAAGAGTCATCATTCATTCATCCAATGTTGATTAAGTCTTCCTCTGGGCAGAATATTCTACTAGGTGTTAAGGAAAGTATAAAGTTTATTAACATATAAATAAATAAAAATGTAAAGTTTAGATAAGACATAATGCCCACTCTCTTGGAGCTTTGAGTCTAGTAAAAAGGGGCAGAGAAACATTTCTGAAGTCCCGTCACCACCCTGGTCTTCTTGGATGTTGCCTCCACACTCTCTGCTGCTCTCACCCTTTGATCTGTCCTGTGGGCTCAGTGTAGGTTATTTTGCCTCATTTGTGTATGTATGGCCTAAAGTTAAGTAACCATCTCCAGCCATGTTCGAGTTTAAATCTTTAGACACAAAATTAGGCTTGATTAATATTGGAGATAGTAGAGCGTCAGGCCTGGAGTCCGGAAGAACCGAGCTCGCATCCAGCCTCAGGCACTTCCTAATTCTTTGACGAGTGCTTAGCCCAGTGCTTGGCACATAGTAAGTACTCTATATTTAGCTACATTAAAGGTAATCTCTAGAATAGCTTGACCCTGAAGGGCTGGATTAATTTAAACTATCAGCAGCTTAGTACTAACCACTGCTTGGTTACTCTGACAAAGTGGTGAATATCTTTGTTTAAAAAATGTTCCTCCTTAAAGCTCCTCATTAGCTTCACTCCTAAAAATCATTCTTTGTAGAAGTAACAACCTCCTCCCCATTTTGTTTTTGGTCCTTTGACTCAATTAAATAGATGAGAATGAATGTCAGACCAAGCCAGGCATCTGTGAAAATGGCCGGTGCCTCAATACCAGAGGAAGCTACACATGCGAGTGCAACGATGGCTTCACTGCCAGCCCTGCCCAGGATGAATGCCTTGGTAAGTGTCTGGGCAGTGCTTTCATTACCCCCTCTAAACTATCAAGGGAGGAATTTGGGCTCCTAGGCAAACATGGGCTGCAGCTAAACTGTTGGGAATAGCCCGGGTTAAAGACATGAATATTTTGTGGATAATTCAGTGACTTTGTAAATGTCCATGGAGCTTAGCACCACCCTGCCATTTAATTCTTCCTTTGCTAATTGTGTCATTGTATCATTTGATTGGAATTTCTTCTTAAGCTGCCTGTCTAGCCTTCCACGATCAGTATCAGTTTCTGTGTGCTACTCTGCATCTCTCTGTTGTAGCCTGATATGATGGTTATATTCCCTCTTTTCTAGGTGCAAATAGAACTGTAATCCCTCTCAGGCTGAATCTGATATCTGCCCCTTTCTGCTCTCTTACTGAATTTCTTGTTTCATTTGTTTTCCCTCAGACGTCATCTTTTCTCTCTTGCTGCTGTTTCCAGCTTTTCACTCTCATTTCTTCTGGCCCAGGGTTAAGTATGCTTCCTTTTCATTTCTTTTTGTTGTTGTTTTTAATATCTGACTAAATTCCTGATATCCTGTGACTCTCATGAGATCACCACCACTAAAATAATCCCACCCTTCCCTCCTCCTCCCACTCCCTACCCCCACCCCAAAATATAATGTATCTTATAGACAACCGAGAAGGATATTGCTTCACTGAAGTTCTACAAAGCATGTGTCAGATTGGATCAAGCAACAGGAATCCGGTCACCAAGTCTGAGTGTTGCTGCGATGGTGGGAGAGGCTGGGGTCCCCACTGCGAGATCTGCCCGTTCCAGGGCACTGTAGCCTTTAAAAAACTTTGCCCTCATGGCCGAGGATTCATGACCAATGGAGCAGGTATTCAAATTCATAAAGCATTTGTCAGGAAATTTGTCTTTTTTAACGTTTATTTTTTTTAAAGACAACCAGATGAGAAAATGGAAAATAAAGCATACACATAGACTCAGCTGTAAATCTGAAGTCAAGAAAATCTTTCATTATAATTAACGTTTTAGGTATTTGGGGATCACATTGCTAAAGTGCCTGATGAGTGGCTGTTTTTTTTTTGCGTACAAGCAGCCCTCAGCTTTCAGAGAGGTTCTGTTCCTAATGTTTGCTTGGAGATCACTTGTAACTTGGAGTACATTGTCTCATTGAATCAGTGTAGACAGGGACCTGGTTTTACCATTTACCGCTTGTATGACCCTAATCAAGTTGTTCAAACTCTTTAGGTCTCAGTTTCCTCAACTATAAAATGAGAGTTGGCCTAGATGACCTTAGCTATTGCTTCATCTCTAAATCTATAATCCTATGATCTTACTCTTCCAGGACGATCCATAAAAAAACTCAAAGTATCTGTGCTATGCTGTGCATCAAGCAAGGATAAAGGGTAGTACATGATACTGGTGCAATACTATCGTTAAATAAAGCATAAGAAAAAATGTTTGTAACTTAACTTGAATGCTGGTACTTGAAGATAGAAGTTGGTGGACCTAACGAGTTTGTTGACTTTCTGAAAGATATATCTGGGCCTTTTCAAGGACTTGAAGAGGTTGATGCTTCTGATTTCTTATTATATCTTGTTTCATTACAAACTTGATGATTTTCCCTTTTTTTTCAACTCAGTTGTACCATTAGTATTCTGATTATCAGCTACCATTTGGGTCATGGCAGGTTTCACAAATGGCATGAAAGCAGAGGGAAGGATAGAAATTGTCTTAAGGTAACTAAGTAAGAGGTGAAATTGAAGAGAGGAGGCTAAGGAGGAAATATATGAGTTACAATTAACAGATCAGGTTGGTGGGGGTTGAAAGAGTGGGAAAGGGAAAAAGCCATGTGTAAAATCTCCCTGGGACAAAAGAACAGAGAAGATAACTCTTGGGTCGTAAGATTTTCCTCACCACCTACCAGAGTATACATTTTTCCTAGGAGAGTTTACTTGCTGTGTGAGGTGACCAGGTAGAATGTGTAGACCTACAGCTACGGTACATCTAGAGACAGAGGGGTTTGCCATATTTTTAAGGTGGGTGCTTACTGGGAATGCCTGTATTTATTTTTCAACCCAGTGAGCTCAGAAAATCCCTTGGGGGTCAAGCATAGTGGTGATGGGTATTTGCCCAGACACTTGATATTTACTCTCTGTTTAAGTTTTGTCATATACACAAATTCCAGTCTCTTATACTTAGCAGGTTCTGACCAGGATTACAACCCTAACTTACCCACTACTCCTGCCATACCCTGTTCTCAGAGATCTGGATTGTAATCCCACTCTAGGTACTTACTTAGCTACTCTCCTCACCTGTAAAGCACCTTCCTCTTAGGGCTGCTTCACAGGATGGGGAGGTTGGGGAGGAGCAGCAATCTGCATAAAGTACTGAGTAGTATCCAGATTGCCTCATAAATCTTCCATTTTTCCCCAATATTATATAGATTAGATGATATTTTCACCTTAATTTTTAGCCCTTATTTTAAACAATTAAAAAACAGTGGGATTTTTCTTTCATATTCTGAATGTGCAGTGCAGGGGACAAAAACGGTACTTGCTTACAAGCCTTTTTGTTGTGAAGTGGTACTTGAGGTCACAAGGAGACAAGTGAGATGGAACAGGATGTAATGAAAGTAGGGAAGCAAAGATCTCTAAAGCTGACTATCAATTTGTTTTTCACTGTTTCAAAATCTAAATTTACAAGACATTATTTAAAAGTACTTCTCTTAACTTGTTCATTTGAGATTCACTATTGTGTAACAAAGCCATTTGCCTACTTTTCAACTAGTTGTTTGTTGTTAAGTGTTAAATTTATACTCTCTGTATTGCTTTTTAGACATATGGTCCAGGTTCTTTAGTATGAAATTCCAGTAGGGTGCCAAGTAACCACTGACAGTGTCCCATTTGTGTTTTCTTCCTTCATTTCATCAAATTTCACTGAATCATAGATATTGATGAATGCAAGGTTATCCATGACGTTTGCCGGAATGGAGAATGTGTTAATGAGAGAGGATCCTACCATTGCAACTGTAATACTGGCTATACTCCAGATATCACTGGCACTACCTGTGTAGGTAGGTGATTTTGTTACAGAGAATTTGCATGTCTGTTCAAGTGCAGAAAAAGACTAGCAACCTGGGAAAAAAAAAACATTTCCCCGCCTTAAGTTAGCCTGTTATTGCAAATATGGGAGAGAAAGAAAAAAGTTATATTTAGTTTGAAAGCTGGGCCTGCAGTCAGGAAGACATGAGTTCAAATTTGGCCTCAGACATTTATGAGCTCTGTGACCCTGGCAATTCATTTAACTTCTCTTTGCCTCGGTTTCCTTATCTATAAAAAGGGATAATAACAGCACTTACCTCCCAGGATCGTTGTGAGGATCAAATGGAATAATGTTTGTAACATATTTAGCATAGTGCCTGGCACGTAGCAGATACTATAGAAGCTTTTTCCCTTCGCCCTTCTCTACCCTTATTTTTTCCATAATAAAATATCATTCTAGTTGTAAAATTAGTTGAAATCTTATCAGATCAAAAAGTCAAGCTCTCTCTTTTTCACACTAGATCTAAATGAGTGCAACCAGGCGCCCAAACCCTGCAATTTCATATGCAAAAACACGGAAGGGAGTTACCAGTGTTCATGTCCAAAAGGATACATCCTTCAGGAGGACGGGAGAAGCTGCAAAGGTAAAAGTAGACATTTTTTCTTTGTTTCATTTATTCTTTCACCTGCCACCCATGCTCTACTCCCAGAGGCTGCAGAGAAGCCTGCAGAGGAGACTTGATGCTACTTGCTTGTATTCAAGTGGTGCTCCTCTGGGGTTAGTGCTACACTGGGACCTCCCCACTACCCACCTCCTGTGACTGGTGGAGGGAGGCCGGGAGCAGGGAGGTCCCAGTGTGGCAGCAGCAGCACCCATCCGAATTTGCCGCCCCTGCTTCTAGGGGTTCTTGAAGCAGGGCAGGACTGGCCTGAGGCCAGATCTCCTGGCTTTGGGTAGGCAGAGTAGGCTCATCTGATGGCCTCCCTACTTTGTCATTTTGCTGACTGTTTCATTCATTCCAGAAGGATTTTATTAAGTGTTTACTACATGCATAAATAGCACCATACTAGGCAGAGGGGAAAGAAATATATGACACACATAGGTCTTGCCCTCTAGAAACATGAAGTCTAGGTACAGTGAAACAAAGGCCTATCTAATAACAGCATTTTTAGAGTTTTACTAAGCATTTTACATATGTTGTCTTATTTGATCATCATGACAACCCTGTGAAGTTGGTACCGTTGTCCTCATTTTGCATATCAGAAAGCTGAGGCTGAGAGGGGTTAAGTGGAGTGACTTGCCTATGGTCACACAGGTAGTAAGTGGCCAAGGCAAGATTTGAACTCTAGATCCAGAGCTCTGTACACTGCATCACTGTCACCACCTACCCATATGAAATAGTTATGTATTAATGTAAGGCACTGTATGGTTAAAAAAAATCAGTTGGATAGACAGTACATGATGTAGGAGATCAGATGTGGGGAGACAGATGAGTGTGAATCAAAATGGTTGGGGGAAGCTTCATGGAAGGAGGCAGAGCTTGAGCTTGGCCCTGCAGATATGTGATCTTAGGCTTAAGTGAACAGGCTTAGGTGATGGGAGCAGCAAAAATTTTAAAAAAGCTTTATTAATATTATTAGTGATACATTATGGTGCTATGTCTCTGTTGTTTATAAGAAACCAAAGAGTTACCCATCCTAAGCCTTTGCCTGTTAGCTTCAGAATACCAGGATGATAGTCAAACTTTTTTGTATTGCTGTTTTGGGAAGAGGACATGGAGACTTAGAGAGGAAACATTAGAGACGGAGAGAGAAGTGGAGTAGTAAGGATCAGAAGCAGGTTCCCCCCTTCTCGCTCTTCTTAGACACAGAAGCAATCTTGTGTTCCATTTGATCAGTTAATTAGAAGAAGCCATCCAGAAAGCTAATATCAGACAGTTAACCTTCCCACTAAAACACAGAAGGGAAACCAGTTTAGGAGAAAAATAAAGAAGGTTTTTCCAATTTATAAATAGACAGATGTGAACTTTGGAGCAGAGTTGCTGGCTGAGAAATCACGTAGAATCAGAAGCTGACAGAGCTATAACTGATTACATGCCAATTATGTTCATGAATTTAGATTTTTTTTTAAAAAAAGATAATATAGAAACACAAAGGTGCCTGACTGTCCATAAAATTCTGCTTTGTAAGATTGCATTGAAGGACATTAAGTGTTTGTGGATAATATTAGTTCCATAAAAAGTCGGAATAAAGAATGAGCATGTTCAGGGACCTATAAGGAGCCTCGCCTAGCTGGTGTAGAGTATTTGGAATGGGGACACGTGAGATTGAATGAAAAACTCTCCCATCAAAACCACATTATTAAAAAGCAGCAATGTTATACTTTGCTGATGAAGATCTCTTCTTTTCTTAACTTTCTTCCTGGTTGCTCAACTTTGTTTCATCCGAAGGGAAATTCTTAACAGGAGAAACCAGCTTTTTAAATGATGTCACTTGGATAGATTAACAACAGCTACCTGGAATGAACCAAGAACATTTATTTCTTGGAATTGGAGGTCTCTTTTTATCTTTTGACAAAATTTATTATTCAGTTGTCCTGGAAATTTGTCAGAATTCTTAAGATTTGTCTTTTTTTCAGTTTATACCTTACCTTAAATTTTTTTTTCACAGTATAATCTCTGCCTCACTTAATTAAACAGGACAGAGTTTAATGCATATGCCAAAATTTGTCTTTGATCTAGATTAAGACTATATATTACTGCTGCTGGACCATAGAAACCTAGGTTTTGTTTTTTGTTTGTTCATCTGCTTGCTAATTTGATGAATTCTGGACAGCGGAGTTTTGGTACTTGCTAATTAGAATGGTTCTCCATAATTGTCTCTGTATTCTTGCATTTGTGTTGTAAGCTGAAATCAAAGACCTCTCTTGTTGTCTTCTAGATCTTGATGAGTGTGCAACCAAACAACATAATTGTCAGTTCCTTTGTGTTAACACCATTGGAGGCTTCACATGCAAATGTCCACCTGGATTTACCCAGCATCATACGGCCTGTATTGGTAAGTGGAATTGAAAGAACTTTTGAATAATTTTAAGATTTTTTTTGTTTTTGTCGATTTATTTATTTAATATTTTTAGTTTTCAGCATTGATTTTCACAAGAGTTTGAACTACAAATTTTCTCCCCATTTCTACCCTCCCCCCCACTCCAAGATGGCATATATTCTGGTTGCCTCGTTCCCCAGTCAGCTCTCCCTTCTGTCACCCTACTCCCCGCCCCATCCCCTTTTCCTTTACTTTCTTGTAGGGCAAGATAAATTTCTATGCCCCATTGCCTGTATATCTTATTTCCTAGTTGCATGCAAAAGCCTTTTTTTGAACATCTGTTTTTAAAACTTTGAGTTCCAAATTCTCTTCCCTCTTCCCTCCTCACCCACCCTCCCTAAGAAGGCAGGCAATTCAACATTGGCCACATGTGTATCATTATGTAAAACCTTTCCACAGTACTCATGTTGTGAAAGACTTAACTATATTTTGCTCCTTCCTGTCCTATCCCCCTTTATTCAATTTTCTCCCTTGACCCTGTCCCTTTTCAAAAGTATTTGCTTTTGATTACCTCCTCCCCCATCTGCCCTCCCTTCTATCATGCCCCCTTTTTTATCTCCTTCCTCCTTCTTTCCTGTGGGGTAAGATACCCAATGGAGTGTATATATTATTCCCTCCTCACGTCAAATCTGATGAGAGCAAGATTGACTCATTCCCCCTCATCTGCCCCCTCTTCCCTTCCTACAGAACTGCTTTTTCTGGCCACTTTTATGTGAGATAATTTACCCCATTCTATCTCTCCCTTTCTCTCTCTCTCAATATTTTACTATTTTTTTACTATTCTTTGGTCTGAAGACAAGACAAATTAAAACTAGAAGAACAGGTGTGTGGATATGTTTCTTGACAAATGCCAGATTTGTTTCAGCTTCTGGAGGTGACTTTTGGTTCTTATTGTATTTGAAACTCTATGTTGAAGAATTTGTAAAAACCCACACTTTCATCCTTGTTTCTTGTAGATAACAATGAATGTACCTCTGAAGTCAACCTTTGTGGAGCTAAGGGTGTTTGTCAGAACACTCCTGGAAGCTTCACTTGTGAATGTCAACGGGGCTTCTCACTAGATCAGAGTGGAGCCAGCTGTGAAGGTAAGCAGAGAGAGAGACCACTTAGGTGAGCAAAGGAGATGGGACGGTCCATGTGGGAGTGGAGGAGATAGCATAGAGACTGCACATCAGTTAACTTTATATCATTATCATTGTCAATCGTCATCATTCTTTGTTGTTTGACATTTAATGAAACATCCTACATCTGCCACACTTAGGGGCACTGTGAAACTGTGAAATTTCATGTGGAAAGTAAGAGATCTTTTTATTCTCTTTGAATTAGCTCTTCCCCAGGATGCATCTTTCCCATTAAAGGACAATTCCTTATAAGTTTCTTCCAATGGAAAGTAGCACACATTCAGGAAGAACCAAATACCCTGAACCTCTAATTTAACCCAATAATTTTCTGGTAGAGAGGCAGCATGAGAGCCAGCCTCAGAGTCAGGAAGACCTGGGTTCAAATCCTGTGTCATAAGAAGAATTGAAACCTAAGACCTCTAACTCCAGAACTAGTTCTCTGTTTCTTATATATAACGCAATGAAAAACTAAGCTTAGGAATCTGGTCTTAATCTTGTAAACTTACAGTAAGGAGCCTCTGAAATTTGTGAATAAATGACTGACACGATGAAAGGTGTTTTGGAATATTAATCTGCCAATGGAATATAGTCTGGATTGAAGGGTGTGAAAGGCAGGGTGTCTAGTTGAAAGTCTCTGCCTTGATATTTTAAAGCATCTATGATTTCTTATTCTAGATGTGGATGAGTGTGAGGGGAACCACCGGTGCCAACATGGCTGCCAGAACATCATTGGAGGATACAGATGTAGCTGCCCTCAGGGATATCTCCAACACTACCAGTGGAACCAGTGTGTGGGCAAGTAGTTTTTCCTCTGTTAACAAGATAAACTGAAGATGATATTTGGGAGTTAAAAGATCCTTTTCCTTGTTGCATACTCTTGAGTTGGGCATTAAAGCCACAGATGCTTTAAAACTGCCCAAACAGCATAAATGAACATAATCATGGAGAGAACAGCAAAACAAAAAAAAATGATGTTTTTCTTTGTTCAGAAATGGACTTCAGGAACCTGTCCTAGAATCTTCAAACATTTCCTTGCATTCCCATTTTTGGGAATAGTCCTGAATTCGGTTCAGAGAGTGGAGGTAAAAGGTGTTCAGGTCTCTTTTTAGTCCATCTTGCTCCTTTTGGTCTTCTTTTAGCCCTAAATTTAGTGGTTTACCTTGTGGGCAATCCTATACTACTTCTTATTCAAATATATCAGCCAGTAACTGCCTTCATCACTCTTAGAGCTGATCTAGTCTAGCTTTTTCATTTTACAGATGAGGAAACTGAGGGCTCGAAAACCTTAGTGACTTCCCCCAAGATCATACAGGTAGTAAGAAGCAAAGTCAATATTTGAACATAGCTTTCCTGAGTTCAGATACAATGTTCTTTCTACTGTGCATTAGTGCCATCTCTAAAGGCTGGGAAACTTTGAGGACAGAGCCAATAGCTATAGAAAGATTTTTTTCAGGAATACTAAAATCTTCCACTAAGAGAAATCTAGAAATTCCCCATTTAAATTTCATATGGTGTTACTTCTCATTTTCTGACTCAATAAAGTCATGGAAAATGATTCCTTCTGATGTAGATTATATACTGTTAGCATTTTAGATCTTGAAGGACCTCAGAGAGCATTTGGTCCCACCTCCTAATTGTGCAGATGAGGTAGCTGAGGCTTGAAGAGGAGTTAAATGGTCTGCCCAAGGTCACAAAACTAATAGGGCTAATTAGTGGGGCAAACACTAGAATCTAGGTGTTCTAATTCTCTGTCTACTATTCTTTCTGCTGTACTATCTTCCCCAGAAATATCATCCGTTCATTTAATGAGCATTTACTGAGCTCCTTCACAAATTTTGAAGACCTCTTCTCCCAGTTTAGAAGGCCACTACTATTAAAATTATCCCTAGTTCCCAGATAGCCACCATTTCACAAGCAACAGTTTCTCCTCCAAAATCCCATCTAGTATGCTCCGAATGAAGAGGCAGTCAATATTTTTCAGTTTCTCAGGATTTTTAAAAATCTTTTGTCTGACCTAGTCTCTATTTCACAGGATGGAATCATGGAATCACTGAGATAACTAGTCCTTAACTTAAACAGTCCTTTGCTTCGATTTTTGTTGTTTCTTAGCATTTTATAAAAATGCCTTTGCTCATTATCATTAAGTTTAGTTTGAGTGAATGCTCTGGTATTAATTATTGAATATTTTGATTTTGTGAAGAGCACTGGATCTGATGACCATTTGGACAGGGTTGATCCACTTTTCTTTATGTAGACTCGCGGAGTTTCTGATGTGAACAGGACCTTAGACAACATATATGCAGCCTATACCTGAAAAAGAATTTCTCCCCTCCCCCCAACCAAGTCCTAGTCCGGTGGTAATCCAGTCTCTATTTGGAGGTTCCAGTGATGGAAAAAATATAAGGCATATGTAACTAAAACTCATAAGAGAACTTGGTCAAATGCTTTGCTGAAATGGTATGTCTACAACATTCTTTCCCCCAATCTGGTAATCTGGTCTCATAACTCTAGTGAAAAAGGAAAGTTGCCCAAGGGAACAACTGGTAACTGTCAAAAAGAGGTGAATTTAGCATCTTTCAAGCCAGGCCATTTCACTTTTGGACAGCTGTAATTGTTTAAGGGTTTTCCTTTATATCAAGACAAAAGCAAACTTAGCAACTTCCACACTAATTCTGTTCTCTGGAGCCAAGAAAAACAAATCTAATCACTCTCTTCTCCATGAAAGTCTTTTAGGTGCTTGAAAACTGACAGCTTATCTTGTCCTCATTAAATCTTCCCTCATCCAGGCTGAGCATCAGCAATTCATTCCATGCATGGCATGGTTTCCAGTGCCCTCAAGATCATGGTCACAATTTTCTGTATATTCTCCAGGTTATGCTTCTTTTAGACATGGCAACCAAAGTTAACCACAGCCCTCCAGGTGTGATCTGTCCAACGCAGAGTACATTGAGACAATGCATACCTTCCTTGTTTGGATACCGTTTCTATTAATGTAGCCTACAATTCTGGCTTTTTGGCTAGTGTTGTGATGTTAGCCCATATAGACCTTTAGTCCATTACAACCCATAGATCTTTTCCATGTAAGTTGTTTTCTAACCAGGCCTCCACCATCTTATTACTTGTGCAGTGGATTTTATGAACATGTGTAGAAACTTAAATTCACCCCTCTTAAGTTTCGTCTTATTAGACTCTTATGACTGAACTCAAAGAATAATTATTGAATCCGCTGTTAACTTGGAATGAAGTTTCTACAGAATTAAGACAAGGAGAAACCCTTGCCCTTATTGTGTTCAATGCTGAGTTCAGTTATCCATCTAGCGATACCCAGATCTGACAAACTGTACTGTCATCCACTGTTATCCTCCCATCTTGTTCACAAGAATGTCATGACTTTATCAAGTGCTCTGGTTAAATACTATGTCCATGACATTTCCCTGATCGAACAGTCTATATCAACCTGTCAAATTATAAGGTATTTAGCTGTTTACAAATCAGTTTTAATAGTTTTGTGAAATACACAATACAAATATCATTATCCTTGTGGTAGAGATTTTTAAAAACCTCAGACTCAGAAGTCATCTCTTGAGTTCCCTTTTTTGCTCTGTAGGTATAGTTACAGTTTAGATTTGATTCAAAGTGGACGCTGATACATCTTTTAATTAACTATGGCCTTGTAGTATAACAGAATCTGAGAGATGAGAGGACCATTTGGTCCAATCTATAAAACTGTGATCCTCTGAATCTATAATAGAAAAAGAATCCCTCCTATGTCCTACCTGACAAAAGAGCAGTACTTTAGCCTGTGCATGAGGCAGCATGACACAGTGTAAAGAGCCTTAGATTTGGAATCAGATGGCTTGGATTCAAATCCAGGACTCATTTCAGTTCACCACAGTGGAGGTCAGTAGTTCATCATCCCCATTGTGCAAATAAAGAAAAGAAGTCTCAGAGAGATTAGGTCGGGAGTGAGGAACCTGCGGCCTCGAGGCCACATGTGGCCCTAGGTCCTCAAGTGCAGCCCTTTGACTGAATCCAAACTTCACAGAACAAATCACCTTCATAAAAGGATTTGTTCTATAGAACTTGGGCTCAGTCAAAAGGCTACATCCAAGGACGTAGAAGGCCACACATGGCCTCCAGGCCGTAGGTTCCCCACCCCTGGATTAGGTAATTTGACCAGGGCTAAATAGTTGGGGTTTTTCAGAGCCCAAATGAAAACCCGTATTTCCAGAAGTCTGGTAGATTTGTCTCTGTACAACAATGCCTTTGCATATTTGCCAGTGTATGTTCTCTTTAAAATGAGCCAAAACTTCTTTTTTCTAGTTAAATTTTGTTTTTTTTAGTCAGTGAAAATCTGCCTTCTCTCCCTTCCACTTCCCCCCGCACTACTTCCATTGAAAAAGAAAGAAAAACAGAGCCCCTGTTACAAACACACAGTTAAACAAAGCAAAATGCTATATTAGCCATGTCCAAAAGAAATATGTTCCAATCTGTACTTTTTGACCTTTGGCAGGAGGTTAAGTAGCATGTCGGAACACTTATGTTAAGAACTATCTTAACAGTACATTTGTTGCCTATTGAAGCTTTTCTGCCAGTCCTGAAGTTCATTGTGAGTTTTAAAGTGGAATAATTATTCTAAAAGAATGGAAGACCCAGAGTCTTCAGTCTTCATGTTGGCTTGAAAAGACTTCTTACCATCAGATTGAATAGGTGTATCCCTGGTCCTGCAGAATCTGCCTCTCATGTGGGTTTTCCCCAGAGCAGAATACATGCACATACACTTAAGTTTGCCCTTAGTTTCTCCACGCCACACTGAACTCTGCAGACAGTACAGATGCTCTTGGAAAGAGGTACGTCTTGGCACAGAGAAGGCTCTTCAGGGATGGTGCAGACATGCCAGAAGGCACTGACTCACCCCCAGAGCTTCCACCTGGCTTTTAGAGGCGGGCCTGGAGAATGTTTTGCAAATTTTTGAGAGAAATTACAAGTTCAGTAGGCACTTTCATTAGGATACTAGCAGGTGTATGTGGGCAGGCCTTTGTCAGAGAGGTACATTTTGAAAAGGAACATGGGGAAAACAGCTTTCACAAATGTTATTGGCTTAGCTGTGAAATTTTTTTCATTGTAAAGAACTTGAAGAATAAGTGAGTTTGCATAAGTATTATAAGCCAAGTACTACGTGATGAAGTATTTTTTCATCCCAGTTATATATTTTAGCACCAAAACTTTGATTTTATTGATTGATTTGTTTTCATTTTTATTTATTTTCCTTTTATTTTTAATTTTCTGTTATTGAGTTAATGTGTGATAAAGACTATACAACTGATATGTTCAGATGGGGAAGAACATTATAGATGCTTTTAGAATGAAACTTTCATTGTCAAAAACTAATACATTCGGGACTCAACTGGGGGAGGAAAGTAACTATACATGCCTCCCCCCCAATCACTTACTGCTCCCCTTGCCACACTCATACTTCTTCTATCCTGACTTACCTTCCTAATTGGTTAGCGTGGAAGCTGATGTAGCAGCAGCAAGACACCTAGACAGATTTTGCTGTTATGCCTTGCGTGGGTACCTGATTAAAAGTCATTGACACATGTTTTTTCCCATAGAAATAAACAATATAAAAACAAGAAAAAATTAATGAGCAATCTTTTTTTTTACAGCCAGAGAAGTTCTTTCCTCTTGTTGTAGCCAGACCAATAATATTCACTTGAAATTGATGGAAACTACCATTCAAAGAAGCATAACATTTGTTGTTGGAAGGAAAGAATGAATGAGCATTTATTAAGTACATTCTATCTCCAAAGCTAACAATGATAAGCAGTGTGTATGCAGAGAGAAAATCAAGACATTTCTCATTGAGTTCACTTGCTTATAAGAGGGGATAACACATAAAGGGAGTTTCAACTACAAGTAATATGGAAAGGCCCAGTGGTCCATGCAATACAACTTCAAAGCACATGATAATACATCTTTAGTGTCATTTCCGTTGATAAAATTTTATCCATTGAATTATTTTATGTGCCAAGGAATTTGGGGGTAAAAACCTTTTTTTCTGGTTTTTCAGTAGTTGTGGCTGCTGAGAAGTTAGGAACTGCAGCACCTGTAGGGACAGTTGCCAAGTCTATCCACAAGGATTGTTCCCTTGAATGATGACTTTGGTGGCTGGGATTGAAGCAGGGCCAGTGATCTGTCAATACTTTCCATGAAGCAGAACTGAAAAGTGGAAAGGCTTTTGCCTATTCCATCCGAAGACTGTCCATAGGGAAGTTTCTGTCTACAGTGCAGTATACAGTGGGCTCACAGCTCAAATGTTTTGTTGCAAACAAAATCTTTAAAGAAAATGAGTGTAAAAAATCATGAACTATACATTATTTATTTGAATTCATACTTTGTCACCCTTCCTCTCTCCTTCAGATATTATATGGCATTAGAAAAAAATAAAGAGAATTGAATTTTCTTTTTAAAAAAATTATTTACCAAATTGTTAGAAATGTGATTATGCAGTAAAAACATGAAGTCTTTGATGATTTTCCTCTAGATGAAAATGAATGCCTCAGTGCACACATATGTGGAGGAGCCTCCTGCCACAATACCTTGGGAAGCTACAAGTGCATGTGTCCCACTGGATTCCAGTATGAGCAGTTTAGTGGAGGATGCCAGGACGTCAATGAATGTGGCTCAGCTCAGGCCCCATGCAGCTATGGGTGCTCTAATACAGAAGGAGGCTACTTGTGCGGCTGTCCACCAGGCTACTTCAGGATTGGCCAAGGGTAAGCTCCTACTTGTCTATCATTTGGTGAACTAGAGTTCCTGTCACTCCCATCATGATTAAGCAAACCCAGAGTCTAATGACAAAATCACACTTTACATTTGGCTTTGATTAGACTTAGTGCTCTAAGGAAGACTTAAGTTCAAATCCTGCCTTAGACACTTAATAGAGATATGATCCTGGGCAACTCACTTAACTTTCTTAGCCTCAGTTTCCTCATCTTTAAAATGAGGGGATTTCCTGCTAGCTCTAAAATGATAACCCTAAGATGTTTTTATTCTTATGAAGATAGGTTTCCAGTTCTGTGAATTTGTTGTTGAGGGTCTCTCATGACCATCTTCATCATTTTTTTCATTTTGGTAATAGAGAATGATCCACCTCTCAAATCATTATGGACTACTAGTCTAAAGTAGATCTGTGTTCATGCTACCTATTTGTTGACTTACTTCTTCCACGGGGCTGAGATTGTTTGGACATAACATGCTTTTCTGGTATAAAGTGAAGAATTATTCTACTTTTGAGAATCTTTTGAGGGAGTGCAAAAGTCACACCTGAGGCAGTGTGGTAAACATGTAGAATACTTAGATACTTAGCTGTGTGGCTCTGGGCAAATAATTTAATCTCTCTGGGCCTCAATTTAATCTACAAAAGGAGGGGTTTGGATGCTGTCCTAAAGATTCCTTCCAGCTCTAAATCTGTGATTTATCATCCCATGATCACATAAATATGTAAGAAGATTTTAAATTTTGCTTGCCATTTGCAGGTGTGAATCTACATAGAAATTATAAAAATGAACATTTTCAAATGATAGCTACAGTGGGTAGCCAAGAGCTTATTCTTCACTAATTTGTGTTTTATTTCTATGTGGCCTGGAGGATGGGATAAAAAATTGTTCCATGAGGCCCTTTTCCCTGTTAAAGGGATCCATCAGCTGAAAGCTGGAGAACCTGAGGCTTAAAGAATGTAAAGATAGAATCCTCTCTTGCACTTTAGCTGGCCTTGAGAGGGGCAGAAAGATCCCAGAGTTCTTATTTTAAATTGGGAACACTCTGACATTTTTGTTTAAAACACCAGATTATTCTTACCTGGGTGGTCTTCGGTTTGTTTTTTTGACACACTGTTATCAAGTGGGTTCATAGAATTGAAGGTGAAAGAATATTTTTTTTGTTTGATGAGCATCCCACAAAATGACAGCGCCTAGACAGAGATTCCCAGATGTTTGTGTCCAGCCTTCAGAAGCTTTCTATTTTGCATAAGTTTGATGCCAGAAACATTTTCCCAGCTGAAGTTGAGGCTCTCTGACTTGGCTACTGGCCAGTGGATTTGGTAGCCATGCTTCTAGAAGGAGATGCTCCTGGGACATGGAAACACTGGAAATGGGGTCCTGAGAAAGGAAGCCAAGGTTACCAAGTCAGATTTTATTAAGTTTAACATGTAGCTCTCTAAAATGTGCCTGCACCCCCACATAGAGTGTGAAACCTTTACATTATTGTTGTCACATGGTTTATAGAGAAGGATAAAGGAATTTGTAGGCTATGGAACAACAGGGAGACTGTTGAAGAAATAGCAAAGCACAAATCTCTTTCCTGACATCTCTCTTTGAACTCTAAGGTAATGGATTGTGAAAGATTGGCTATCTCTCTATATCTCCTCTCCCTTTGGTAGCAGAACTTCTTGAGAAAGCCATCTACAATCTGTGCCTCTACTTCCTCTTTTCTCACTTTGGCTTCAAACCTCATCATTTCACTGAAGGAAACAGCTGGTGGCCCAGTGAATAGAGCGCTAGACCTTTAACGAGAAAGACCTGAGTTCAAATTTGCCCTCAGACACTTACTGGCTGTGTGATTCTGGGCAAATCACTTAATCTCTGCCTGCCTTAGTTCCCTCAGCTGTAAAATGGAAATGACAATTGACCTACCTCTCAGGGCTGCTGTGAGGATCAGAAGAGATAACGTCTGTAAAAGACGCTTGGCACAGTGCCTGGCACTGAGTGTACCGGTGCTACACAAAAGCATATTCCCTTTTCCTGAAACTAACCTTTCCAAAGTTACCAGTCATCTCTGCTTTGCCAGATCTAATAGCCTTTTCACAATCCTCATCTTTCTTGGCCTCTCTGTTATCTTTGCTCCTAGATACTCTCTCCTCTCTAGATTTTCCTTTAAGTCTGGAAACAACGAATACACACATGTGCATATGCCCCAGACACACACAAATGTTATGACCCACATGCAGCAACTTGCCCATTTGCAAATAGCTGCATCTTTCTGTGAAATATAGGAAAGAATCTGTCCAAATTAAGAAAATTATGTTGTAGGGCTACTCAGAATCAATTCAGGTTATTTAGAGCAAATAGTAGTGATGTATATTTAAAATAGTTTCTGAATTTAGCTAAGTAGAAGTGACACCGTAGACAAAGACCTGGAGTCAAGAAGACGTGAATTAAATCCACTTCAATCACGTCCTACCTCTGTGACCCAGGGAAAATCACTACAAATCCAGTCTGCCTCAGTTTCCTCATCAGTAAAATGGGGATAAGAATAGCACCTAACTCACAGGGTTATTTTAAGGATAAAACAAGATGGTATTTGTCGAGTGCTTTGCAAACCTTGAAAGCATTATGTAATCGATAGCTCATGTTACTGTGAAATGCTCTTAGAACTCTGAAAAGCAGCTGAACTAGTTTCCTTGTAGATGCAGACTTCTTATTCTGCTTGGCACAAATCTGAGTTTTGTGTTATTCACATCTTTGAATGGACTAACTAGTTTCCTTCCTTTGAGCAGAATTCATGTGGTCATTTGTAAATGTAAAAATGAGCCCATTTTAATATGTGGACCATAGTACATGAATTATGTACACGTGTTATATCTTTAAAGCATATGACATCTATAGCTAGTTGTGAAGCTTATTAGTACAGATAATACAGATTACTAGATGATCCACCCAGGGTTTTCCTCCCCTTCCATTCGGTTCTGTTCACTAAGCATTTTTACCTACTAGGCACAATGTTAGGCAATAGGATTACAAAGAAAAAATAAAATTGTCCCTGCCATAATGGCCCTTATATTCTGTTGGAGGGAGATGACATATATACATATATACATATACATAAAAACAAAATATATATATATATCAAGTATTGGGGGCACAGGTATAATACACGGAGCAGTTAACAATAGAATAGAGAACACAAAGGGAAAGTAGAGAAGAGTGGGATAAAGACATGGGAGTAATCGGCAGATGAGAGAACTAGGGAATGGTAGTCTGAGAAAGGAGCTTTGGCCTGGCAGCCTACAGGTCATTGTGTGTGAACCATAGGAGAGTAGGCTGGCACACTCTTCCAAGTAGCAATATCAGTGTTGCTTTGATTATCAGTCCCCGAAATGGAGACAAAAAAGCAGTAGATTGGTGGAGTAGGCACAGTGACAGGACAGATATACAATACCTGATGTGTTTGAGGTTCTCATCCTTAGCCCAGTTCAGCTCCGCCCCAAAGCTCACTCCATTGTTGAGAAGTAAGAGGGTTCTTTTTTTCTGGACTCTTGTCTGGTATGGATTAAGAGGTCAGCAAGCCATATGTCCAATACCTGAGCCCTTCTGATGGTCAGGACAGAGGTGGGTGGAGTCCTGGGGCTAGACTGGTTATTGAGAGATGAAGCATGCTTAAGGCATTTTTGCAACATCTGAAATAATTAACAAACAGATCAAATAAGCTGTTGTCAACTCTTCACAACCCCACTTGAGGTTTTCCTAGCAAAGGTACTGGAATGCTTTGCTGTTCTCTAGATTATTTTATGGGTGAGGAAATTGAGGCAAGCAGGGTGAAGTGACCTGCCCAGGGCCACTTACTAGCTGCATGGCTGAGGCCAGATTTGGTCTCAGGAAGTTGAGTCTTCCTGCCTCTAGGCCCAGCACTCTTTTCACTGCACCACCTAGTTGCCAAATAAGGAAAGGTGTCAAAAGCTAGAAAGTATTCCTAAGAAAGAGAGATGGTGAATTTAGATATTTTTTCCTATCTCTTCAGTGCTTTTTCTTCAAATGACCACCAGTTAAATTTCTGGGAATGTCTTATTTCTATATAATCACAAGATTCTAATGCAGTGAATGAAGTTCTGCATTTAGAGCCTGGCTTTGACTCTTAGCTCTGATACTTAGTTCTTATGTGTTACATGTCCTTCAAGTATTGAAATATTGTGTTAATTTTTCTGGGCCTCAGTTTCCTTATTTTAAGTTAAGGAGGTTGGATTACATGACCTTTAGGGTCCTTTTTAGCTCTCAGTCTACAATCCTAAAACCTTAGAGCTCATCTAAGTCTAATATCCCTGCTCAATAGAGGAATCCCTGGTGTAGCATCCCAAAGTGTTCATTCACCCCCTACCTCTAATGTTGAGGAACCCACTACATGAAGGAGGTGCAAACTTTCGTATAAAGGGAAGATAAAGACTGGTTCCTGGGAACCTTGAAATCCGCAAAAAACCTCACCAATCTGCAATGTTTCACACATTCACTTCCTTTTTTCCCCTACTTCTTTTTTAGTGCTAACTGCCAACTGATTGCTATATTAAGTTTAGAAAATAATTCAACAGAGAAATAAATGAAACAGGACAGTAGAAAGGAAGTGACAAAAGCTGCAGGGAGTTAGGGAATTTCCCTGAGACCAGGGATTAAGCAAAATAACCTCTTAATGGTAGGTCTTGGGGCAGGGAGATAACCCGAAAGGGCAGAAATCCATGTGTGCAGACCTGGGTTGACTCTTATCAGTCCAGGGACTTGTGCTTTGTTTAAACTCAGCTCATGATTAATCCTTTATCTTGTGGTCTTGGTGAAGAATTTATTTGCCTCACTTTCTTCTTCAGGCATTGTGTTTCTGGAATGGGAATGGGCCGAGGTGCTGAGGCTCCTGTCAGTGGAGAAATGGACGACAATTCCCTCTCACCTGAAGCTTGCTATGAATGTAAAATCAATGGCTACCCAAAACGAGGCAGGAGACGGAGGAGTGTTAATGAAACAGATGCTCTTGATGCAGAAGTAAGTGAAAAAAGAGCCTCTTTCCTGTCTGATCTCTCTTATTGGGGAAAAGCCTCTGGGGCCCTGGGTTTTCCCCACAGAGATGCTCTAAAGTGTGAAGGAATTGCCAGAGGAAAACCCAACCCCTTAATTAGACATTTCAACATTCCCTAGGATCTAGACTGCATTTCACAAGTGTCTGTGGGGCTTTCTGAAGTTCCTTGCTGCTCTTAGGGAGTGGTCATCTGAAGATTTTCACATACTTGCTCATTTCCTCTGTCTCGCCAAAGAAGAATGTTAAACACCCACCCAAAGTCTGCCCAAAGTGCAAGGCCTGAGAGCCAGGACAGCAGGTGGGCAGAGTAGTGAAGTGACATCGTGTGCCCCAAATGAGGACGCCAAGTCCTGGAAGCAGGAGGTCACTGCTGAAAAGAGCCATGTGGAGTGTGTGGGGAAAGTTGGATGGAGGGCAAAAATAACACTGAGCTCTAGCAGCCTGGCTTCCTGCGCCTTACGACTGCTGCAGTCTTAGAGTCGACTCTCAGACACATAGACATCTGGCCCTGGGGCCACATAATCCAGTACATATGTTCACCCCGTAGTACAGAGAGCTGAGAAAGAATTTTAGTTGGAAGTACTGACTATGGGAGGATCATCATTGTGTGTGTACATATTAAGGATATATGGTTTTGAATATGTGAATAAAATTTTAAAAGAGCACATCTATCCTAATGTATCTGCACAGCATCCCAGCATCAACAGAGATTGAGGTGGCCCTCTGAAATAAAAACAAAATAATTACCAAATAAGGCCCAACTATAGGTGATTTCACATTCGTTTATCTCTTGGTCAGTTTATGATTTTAATATTAAAAAGTTTTACCTCTGTCGTCTGTCTCTCTACACACGAAGAATAGAAACTGCTAAATTTAATGGTCACGGGAACTATAGTCTCCCTAGCTCTATTGATAATTCATCTGGCTTTGGGCAACTCACCTGTAAGCCTCAGTTTCTTCATCTGTAAAATAAAGAGATTAGATTTGGACTTTCATTGTTCTAGGGAAAGTTTTAATGTTTTCTGACTATGTATTTTCAATATGGCAAATGGTATAAGTGGGTAGAGTACTGGCTGTGGAATTAGGTAGGACTTGGGTTCAAACCCTTCCTCTGACACTGTGATTATGGGCAGGTCACTAAACTCTCTGTGCCTTAATTTCCTTATCTGTAAAATGAGGGGACTGGACTAAATAGTGTCTAAGGTCTTTTCCGGCTCCAAATCTATGACTTTATGATCCTGTTGTGCACCCAACGTTATGCTATTGTGATGTTAAAGATCTCCTGGTCATATGAGAAAACTGTTTAATGTTTATTTTAAAAAATAAACTCAGAAGAAACTAATTATAATGTGTCCTTATTCCACAGGATCAGCCTGAGATGGAAGCCCCAGTGAGTCTGGAAAGTTGGGACGTTGAGAAGACAGCTGTCTTTACTTTCAACGTTTCCTCAATTAGTAACAAAGTTCGGATCCTAGAACTCCTTCCAGCCCTTACAACTCTGACAAATCATAATCGATACTTAATTGAATCTGGGAATGAAGATGGCCTCTTTAAAATCAACCAAAAGGAAGGCATAAGCTATCTTCACTTCTCAAAGAAGAAGCCAGTGGCTGGAACCTATTCATTACAAATCAGTAGTATTCCTCTTTATAAAAAGAAGGAACTTAACCAGCTAGAAGACAAACATGACAAAGACTACCTCAGTGGTGAACTGGGTGATAACCTGAAAATGAAAATTCAGATTTTGCTTCATTAATTCACCAGCCAAAGACCAAATAATGAAAAAAACAAAAAAACAAAGATAGATAGGTAGAACTGAATGTTTCTCCCAGTCAGATTCTCCATATCATAGGTACAATCTTTCACGACTACATTTGTATGCGTGAGCACTATTGTATTATTACATAAGCAAGGTACAGGATGAATACCCTAGCTCAAAACAACCACTTTCTCAGGCTTCTCATGAGTGTAGCTGAGCTGCCTTGGCATGATGTATAATGATATGTTGAATCTTGAAAATCGGGACATATTTCCATTGGAAGTTGGCCATTGATGCTGAGACATGTCACCCTTTCAGCAGAGGTACATGAATGTGCTTTCAATTGATGGACAGTTCAATTTTTAAAAATTTTTGAATTTTGCTTTTCCAACTACAACATACTAGGTCAGCCATTTATAATATCTATTTGGTGCTAGTAATTTTTCAAACTAGATTTATAAATGCACTGTAATATTTACACAACTTAGAAGCCAAATTGCAATTATTCAGTTTAAATATTTCATTAATTTCAGTCAACCAAAGTTAGCTCAGTAGCTTATCTCAGTTATGACTATAATACAGTACATGTAAATTAAGTGTGTGTATACTGTAATCGTGCTATTTTTATCATTGAAGCGTTTGTAAACTAGAGTAATAATACCCTTAATATGAGGGTTTATAATGGTGCTTATTAAGACCAACTACTTGTTAACTATACACCAATCTAATGATGAAATGTCTGTGACTTACCCAAAACTGCACTGAGGTCAGGAAGGGCCAGTAAACATTCTCAGCCATCAGATGACCCTCAGTGCCCACCGTACATCTTAATATTGTGTAACATGTGCCAAGAGTACCCATAATCATCCTTATCAACAAGGGCTCAATGTCATGAATGTCACAATAAAACAGTCTCTTTTTTTAGTTTATCCTATGGCTTGGTTTTCTTGCTCAAAGTCCTGGAGTGAAATGTTTAGGCTTCAGGTCCTGTGGTTATTGGGGCCCTACCAAAGATTAAATTGAGCAAGATTTTCCCAATTCTAAGTCACTGTGCGCCTGTGAATCACAGCTTCTAAAGATGCATAACTTATAACACCTGGAAGACTATAGTCTGGCATATATACATACAGCCAGTCTGCTGTTTTATTCACTGCGTTTGATAAAGAGTAGAGGAAAAAAATCTGAGGTCCACAATTCCACACAGCAATTAAATTATTTCATTTTAATGAGTTACTCCACCAGAAACTGAGATTGTGGCTTCCCCTCTGAAACGTGACCTAATTAGTCTTGTGACTTGGGAACTTCAATAGTTCCAAATACCGTTAAATATAAAATTCAGTCATATTCTGAGAACATGTGTGTTTCATTACCAAAGTTTTATCTGCTAACCCTGCCCTGGCCCCCAACTGTTGGCAAGCTTTAGGTGTTCCATTTTCCCCCCCTAAAATCCATTGTTAGTCAATTCCATTCTAATTAGAAAGGATAATTGAGCATTGAGTCCTAGAGAAAGCAACAGCTTTTCTTTTCTGGAATGTATAATGTGAAAATGCCAGTATTTTAATTTTTGAGTGCAATAATATATTTTTAGCATGATAATAGTCAACTGATATGGAACAGTTAAAAAAAGAGGGAAGTTTAACAGTTTGTGGCAGTGAAAATACAAGAAAATTTGAAAGCTGCTTCTTGCTTAGTCTAGGGAAGAGAAGACTGAGGGTGACTATGGTAGTCATCTTCGAATATTTAAAGGGTTGTCACGTAGAAGAGAAGTTTTTTCTGCCTTACACAAGAGGACAGAACTCAGGAGAAAGTTGAAGGGTAGCTTACTCTAAGGAAGGGCTTTCTCAGTTTCATAGATTCAGAGGCAGAAAGGAACTTAAACGATTGTCTAGTTGGAGCTATCAACACTGCCCACTCTTGGGAGTAGTGAACTCCCTGCCACAGGAGGTGTTCAAGCTCAGGCTGGGTGACCATCTATCAGGGACAGTGTAGGAAGAATATTTTGCATTGGGAGGGAGATTGGAATGGACAACCTCTAAGGTTTCTTCCAATTCTAAAAGTCTATGATCCTACAATAGGAGTGCATGCCTGGTAGTTGTTTGAAGGAAACGTGCGTAGCATCACAGCATCATAGTTTATGGAAGGGAAATATTTTTTGATAATTCAATCAGCATAGTATTATCTTCAATAATGGGTTTTCTGCATAACCAACATAACAGTATAAAATGGAGTTGGCACATAGTGAATCACTTTGATATTTTTAATAGACTAAGTCTGGATTTTATTTATTCCAGGGCCAAAATTTTTTAACAGCATATTTTCCAAGATTTCTAATGCTGAACACTTTCCTGGTCCTACCATTGTAAATATTCCTATTGCGACAAGAACTCAGAACTCTTTTAACCCTGGGGTTTAAACCCCTGTCTTTCCTTTGATTTCATCTGACCTTTCCACATTAATTTGACTAGTTAGAGAGTTTGGTTTGTATCAGTTCTTTCAGAAGCTTGAAAACATTTGGGGGAGGGGCAGGGGAGGATGGCACAGCAGGGAAATTTTGTCTTTCTGCCCTGGCCTGTTTCATTGGCCAATACTTATTTTGTAAGTGGAGCTGAAATGAACCCAGCTGGCTTTGTGAAACATTTTGACATGCATAAACAACTACATTTCAGTCCAGCAAATAGCACTTTACTAAGCCAAAGCAGCCTTGGGCACTGCCATTACAAAGATCATTAACAACTTTTAGAAATCACATCTGTTTTGTTAACTGGTAAAGATGAGCCAAGTTAGGTAGGAGACAGATTCATTTAGCATTTGCTATGACTTTACATGAGACTAGTTAACTAGGGTCTGTCAGGGATTTCAGAATCACAGTAGAACATTTTAAATGTGAGTCAGATTTGTCATTCGATTCACTTCAACAAGCATGATACCTTTAAATGGCTTGAAATTTAATTTGGAGTCATTTTTTTCATTTTTGGTTTTACTTGTAGGTCTTAAGCATACTTTTTTTAAAAAAAGTTTAGTTTCTTAATTGTTCTTGAACTTGAATTGATATTTGGGGATGTTATTTTTAAATGTTTAGCAGATGTACTGCTGTTTGGTGGATTATGCACCTATGTATGACTGAAGACAGTGTTGTTACATCTTGCAGTTTAAAATAATGTATTTGTAATAAGGGTCATCAAATAAACCAGTTACCTTCATTTGGCTTGGTACTTTGGACTTGCTAAGCCCCGAATGTGACAAAATAAAGGTTCTCCAGTGTTCTCCTGGGTTTAGAGCCAGGAGCCAGCTGTGATTTTATTTTTGCTTTGCAGTTTTCAGTGTGTATAAGGTGACTTGGCTTACTTTACAACATTGGATCACAAATAAAATTTTTGGCCCATTCACACATGTCTATAGAAGCCTGAGTGCCTTACGACAATGTCATGTAAACTTGACAACTGACATGTATTTGGCAGAATGTGGCCATTTCTACAAATTCTGCCTTTCCATATTACTTTTAATGAATTCAGAATGTTTCTTTCTGCAAACAAGGACACTGACCTCATACAAGGGCACAGGCTTTTTATGGATTCTTGGTCTGAAATGAATTCTGATCTGTAAAAATGAGTGTCAGTTTTATTTTCTGCTTGGAGCATCAGGAAGGAACTCCTTTTCAGTAGGGGTGAATCACAGCAGGTAAGTAGATGATTTTTTTTCTGCTTAATATCCATTCTATGCAGAGAATCTTGGCTCTTCAGCTCATAAGACCTTCAGGCTTCTTGTTTCAGTGAAGTGTATTCTTTGTTTTTCCCCAAGAAAGAGGTTTCCTCTTTAGATGCAGTTTATCAAACTGACAAAGTAATTCACCACCTTTTTATTTGTTCTCTTGGGGTCGATGCCAGTCACAGCCACTTGACTAGAGAATGGCCTTTTGAAGCTCTCTGGAAGTGATGTTAGCCAGCAAGGTATGGCTTCAGGCAGAGCAGATGAAATGCTCCCACAATTCCCACTCCCCTTTCTTCTCCCTCCCTTTCCTCCCCTCTCCTTCTGCCCCACTTTGATGTATTTTTACAGTTATAATAGAAGTTGTAGGCTATTGGGCAGAAATTGGGAAGGGACCCCATTTCCTTTTACTCTTCTCTGGGGGGATTCAGATCAAACCAGAATTATTAAACTACTCCTTCCGCTATGAGTTGATGCATTCAAATGTAAACTAATAATAATCACATTATCCATCGATTCTGCCAGATATGCACAGAGAAAAAGCTCTCTTAACACTGCTGTTAAATAGGTAAACTAGTGTGACCTTGGAACGTCAGAATTACAAAGACCAGACTTTGATTTGTCTGTCTGTAACATAAAATCAGTTTGAGGTACAGTTCTCCATGTTTGTCTTCCTTTAAACCCAGAATAACTTATTCAACCAATAACATCAATCAACAAATATGTTAAGTACCCATTATGGATATAACAAAGAATAGAATATTCTCAGGGACTTTCGATTCTATTGGGGAAGACCAGTACAAAATATACGAAATACAAAGTATTTGGAGGGAGAGCACTAGCATTTAGGGGATGAGGGAGTGGAGGTGGGGGAAGGAAATCAGGAAAAGGCTTTGTGAAGGCAATGCTTAAGCTGCTTCTTGAAGCAACAGGAGGAGTCTATGAGAATCTGGAAGAACTGGCTTCAAATCCCAGGCCAGACCCATACTACCTATGTGACCCTAGGCAAATCAGGCAAATCACTGAACCTCTCTGTGCCTCGGTTTTCTTATCGGTAAAGTATGGGAATATGCTTTTTCATTCATCTTTCTACCTGCCCTAACACTTGCTCACAATTGAGCTAACACACACATTCAAAGACTGATGACCCGTAGTTCTCTATCCAGTGTGTTTCATGATTATTGGAAGCAATAAACAAACACACCAAAAGAAAAGGGTTCAAAGACTAATGACCAGTCATCTAAAGTTTCCTATCCAATTTCTCTGTTTCTTGATCAGTGGGGGCAGTAAACAAACCTGTCATTTCTCTAAGGTCTTGGATTCCAGGAGAGCTCACCCCTCTACCAAGTGAGTCTTGCTATCTTGGGGATCAGATGGGTCAGACAGAATCAGAAGGGAGCTCATAGCTTACGTTTAGACCAACCCATATCCAACCAGGAATGTCCTTAACAATATCCTTTACAAGTTTTCATCCAGCCTTCCCTTAATAATCAAGTTCAATCCCTCCTGAGATAGCCCATTCCACTTCCAGACAGTTTTAATCATCATAGAGATGTTCCTCAAATCAAGCTAAAAAAAAAAAAAACTAGCGTGGTTTCAACAAATATCCAAAGAGCTGAAGTGCCCCATTGCTAAAATATCATGTTTCATTATACATTTGTGACCTATTTCTTTATCCTCCATTTCTACTTTGTGGTGGTCTGTTGTATATTCCCACCCCCATATTGCTTCTATTTCTCCTGTGATCCTCAACCGAACACTTTACATCTTTCTTCTGCCTTCATGGATTTCCTCCCATGAAAACTCACATGATACTATTGTCTTTGTATCTTTGGAAATTCAGAAGTTACTAAATGCAAAAGGAGAATTCCATTGGTTTATCAGCAGGATAGCTCATCTTTCTCTAAGAAGGCAGAGTTTAACTCCATCAAAAATAAAGGCAAGCAAAGCTCAGAGAAATATAGGATTAAGTGCTCAGTAAGAAGGAAGATGTAATTCAGTTTTATGCTGATAGTAACAATCCAAACAACTTTTATGATGCCCTTAAAGCTATTTATGGGCCAAAGACCTATAGTGCATCTCAACTTAGCACTGATGGAGCCAAATTGATTAGTGCCAAGGACATGATCCTGGAGAGATGGGCTGAACACTTCTATAATGTTTTCAACAGACTGTCATCAACCTATGCTGAAGCCATTGACCATATACCTCACATTGAAGTCAGTCCTCTAGCAGAACTTCCAACTGAACAAGAGTTCAGAATGCCATTAGGCTCGTCTTGTGTGGCAAAGCACCTGATAGTGATTCTATTCCAGCAGAGATTTACAAGGTAGGGAGTCCATTGCTCTTACAAAAGCTGACTGAATTCTTCCCAATTATATGGTAAGAGGAGGTTATCCTCCAGGAGTTCAAGGATGCCTCCATTGTTTATCTCTATAAAGGAAAAGGAAATAATTTGTCCTGTAACAATCATGGGGTGGGGGTGTTTCTCTCTGAGTCATTCCCAGCAAGATTCTTGCCAGAGTCCTCTTTAATAGGCTGATCTTTCATCCGGAAGATGATCATCTACCCAATAGCCAGTGAGGCTTCAGAAAGGACCAAGGAATGGTAAATATGGTATTTGCTGCCCAACAATCCCAAGAGAAATTCCAGGAGCAGAATAGAACAGAACATCAATCAAGCTCACCAAGGCCTTTGATACTGTCAGTCATGAGGACTTGTGGAAGATCATGGCAAAATTTGGTTGCCTGGTATTGCATACCAGTTCCATGGTGGCATGATGCTTGCACAGGTTCTGGATAAAGGACAATGCTCTTTCACTTTCCCAGTCAAAAATGGAGAGAAGCAGAGCTGTTTGCTTGCTCCCATGCGTTTTAGCATGATGTTTTCAGTGATGTTGTCAGACACCTTCAAGGAGGATAAAAACAGCATCAAGGTTGGCTACCACACCTACAGTAAATTATTTAACTTGAAAAGGCTACAAGCCAAAACTAAAGTGGAAGGAAAGCTGGTACACGACTTTTTGATCACAGATAATTGTGACCTCAAAGCAGCCTCTGGGACCGAGATGCAATAGAGTATAGACTGATTCTCTTCTGCTTGTGCTAATTTTGACATGACAATTAATGCCAAGAAAACAGAGGTTCTTCACCAGCCAGCACCATACCATTCATATGTGGAAACATAGGTTTCAGCAAATGGAAAAATTTCGATTGCCGTGGATAAGTCCACTTTCCTTGGCAGTAGACTTTCCTGGGATGTATATGTAAATGACGAGGTTGATGCACTATTACTCAGTGTTTGGGAAGCTCTGAAGTGTGGGAGAGAAGAGGTGTTAGGCTACCTACCAAACCGAAGGTATGCAAAATTGTTATGCCGACCTCGTTGTATGCCTGTGAAACCTGGATTGTAAACCAACACCATGCCAGGAAATTGAACCGCTTCCATTTGAATTGTCGTAGGAAGATTCCGAAGATCACCTGGCAAGATAAGGTACCGGACACTGAGGTCTTTTCTCCAGCTGAACTGCCAAAGAGAGTGCAACTCCAATGGGCAGGCCACATTTTTAGAATGCCAAACACACATTTGCCTAAAAGACTATTGTATGGAGAACTCTCACAAGGCAAGAGCTCACATGGAGGACAGAAGAAGCAATACAAGGACACTTCCAAGGTCTCTCTGAAGAACTTGAAATTGATTGTAAGACAAGAGAGACACTGGCACAGGACCACCTACCATGGAATGTCTACATCAAAGAAGGCACTGTGCTCTCTGAGCAAAGCAGAATTGCAGTGGCTCCAAAGAAAGACATCTCCAGTCCAAATGTTCATGTGAACTATTTGTGCCCAACCTATGGTAGAACCTTCCAAGCTCATATTGATCTGATCAACCATAGTTGAACATGCCACACATTGACCCCAACAGAGTGATGTCATTTTGGTCCTCTTCAGGCATGAAGGACAACAACCATCATGGACTTCCTCCCATGAAAACTCACATGATATTGTTGTCTTTGTCTCCCCAGATCCTAGCAATGTAGCAGGTTATTAATGAATTCTTGTTGATTGATTGAGTATAGTTTCCTAATCTATAATGCTACCCCACTATTCCTTTTATTTAACCTGATACTTCTGAATAAAATACACTCTTCTATAGTAATACTCCAGGCATGTCACAATGGACAGTCAATGATCTAATTTACCTCTTTGCCTTAATATCTCTAATTCCCTTTGTTATCCATACTCTGTATGTGAATTTATGTAGTTGTATGAGGCTGAAGATTTTCCTATTGCCCTCATCTTTGATATTGTCTGCTGTGGATGACTATTTTACTCTACATCTGCTCAGTTTCCATCTATGGTATCCATATTGGAAATTGTTCTCCCTTCCTTGACACTTTCAATTTAAAACTGTCTTGTTAAGATTTTCAATCTCTAGGCAGATGCACTTTTCCTTGCCCTCATTAGGTTCGCTCCATCCTGGGCTCTTATTCCTATGTCTTAAACTATGGTTCAGAAAATCCAGATCCTTTTCTCATGAATCTTTTTTTTAACTAATGGTTCATTTGGCAAATTCTCTACTTTTTCTGAAACTGCTACCTTAATTGGAAGCTGTATAATTTAAATAAACAAACAAAAAACACCACAAAATTGCCTGCATCCCTAAAGTCTTCTGGTTCAGGTCTTAATGATCCTATAAATGGGATAGTTGGGTTCATATTTACTTTAAAATATAGACTCCTTATTTTCCCCTGGCTTTTCTGCAGGCTGACAAAGGGACTCAGTAGCAGGCTATTTTCTCTCTCTTCTCACTTCCCTAGCCACAACCCTATAGTCTCACTCCTACATTGGACTCCTGGACTTTGTTGTCACATTTTTTCCTCCAGTAATTTGCCTTGCTCTTTCTGCATTTGATGCTATTGACTATTTCCTGGATATTTAGGAATTTGCCCTCCCATTCTCCCCCACCCCCATGCTCAGGGCTCACAGCTTAGGGAATGGACTCAAAATCTGGAGCACACTGGAACCTTTTATGGCTAATGCTTCTCCAGTCAATATCCTATCAGGGATTTCCAACTGCCATGACTAAATCATCTTCACACGGAGTGAGCGTAGACAAAGGTAGGCCTATATTCTCCCTGTTCACTAGCTATTTTGCTTCTTCTGTCCCCTCATGGTTGACTTTGAGCCCTGCAGTTCAAGTTTACAAGTCCAAGAAGTGTATCTCATTCCCTCTTGACCTTTCAATTGCCAGCTAAATTCAGGCCACTCCCTCCTCCTCTCCTATCTCATAGTTATGGAGGTCAGTGGTAGTGGAATGATTCAAGAGAGGCTAAATAGTTGGCCCAAGTGTCTACACACTTGGAGTAAGTGGCGGGCCTGGATGTGGCCCCTAGACCTGCTGAATGCAAATTCAGTACTCTTTCCACTCCGTTTTGCTTTTTTCCTATAGCCGTGTTTTTGCAATCTTATCTGAACACTTCTCCATAGAGAATTATGCTTGAATTTCTACCCAACAAAGTCTAAATGCCTTAGGTTGGCATTCAAAACTTCCCATAATCTGACTCCGCTTTATTTTTCTTCCTTACCCAGGAACCTTAACCATCCATATACCTGACCTGATTTCCCTGCTGGCACAATCCCTTCTTCCCTGGTGTTTGGAGAGATACGATAGACCCACATTACCCTCCATCATCGTAGAACCTTGGGAGGTGGGAGTCCCGGTCGACTAATACTTCACTTTTCCTATAGCTTACAAACACACCACCTGCTCTTTGCCCTAACCTCTGTCATTTAGATCCAATTTGATGGGATGAAAACACCCTTCCCCTGCTATTACTCTAAACTCCCATGTCACCATTCTCTTCATTCCTCCTTTCCAGTTCCTATCTTCCTCTTCCCCTTCAATTATACCCTCTCTATGCCTCCTTGTTTTCCTCTTTATTTAACAAAGTTTGCTTTATCCTAGGTCTTAGTTGTTCAATCACCATACACAGTAACCTCTCCTTCTCTGATATTCAACTCCCTTGATCCTCACTACATTTCATTCACCCACAAGTTTGGTGATCCCTGAAATCTAGCTCTTACACAAAATGATCCTACCTTTATGATGCTGAACCCCCAAATTTGCCTCTGATCATAAGCTCCCAACCTCAATCCCATTCTTCATCCTTACCATGACCTTTAGTCTTTCCATTCCTCCTTATTTTCTCCCAGCCCATCCCCCTTGCTCTCTAGCCTTACTTTCTTCTTTTCTTGACTCTAGTTGACCAGTTCAACTATACCCTTAAGTTCCCTGCCCTCTCTCCTACTGCCATTCTAAATTACAGCCCTGGATAACCCTGAGTGACCTCCTCTATCCACCTTCTCTACCTGTACTCTTGGACTTCTGAATACCAAGGCAGGAAGTCACACAGTAGTACCCAATGGGTCCACTGGCAATCCTTTTGTGATTTCATTGGTGTAGGTAACTCCTACGTGGAGATTTCCTCTATCAAGACAAATTGGCAATTACTCTGCAACGTATGGTATAGTCTTAAAGAATTACTTGGAGTAGTAAGAGGCTAAGTGATTTGCCCACAGTCAGACAGCCAGTACGTGTCAGGAGTGAGATTTGAACACTAGTTCAATTTGAGACCAACTCTTTATGAAGGTTTTCTATACCATCTTTTCATCAACTGCTCTAGGCTGCCACTTACTCCATTTAACTGCTATTCCAAACATTGTCTTCTCTCATCAAGCCTCTCTACTCCCATACATGTCCCTCTTCCCCCACTCACAAACTCAGCAGAAGACTTTGCCTATTTTACTGAGAAAATGATGGCCGTCAGTCATGAGCTTCCTCAGGGTCATCCCTGACTCATCATTTCCTTCCTTTCCCATATCACGTCTTTCCCATCTCATCGTACCCATTTAGTCACTACATTCATCACCTTTCACTTGGACTTTCCCAATACCCTCTGAATTGTTCTATTTCCTGACGGTCAGCTAGCATTTATTGAGCACCTACTGTGTGCCAGGTACTGTGCTAAAGCACACATAAAAAGGCAAAAAGTAGTCCCTGCTCTCAAGGACCTCTAATGGGGGGGGGGTGTCTAATGGGAGGAGAGAACATACAGACAATTATTTACAAACAAGAGAATGGAGAAGGGGAAAAGTATTTATATAGCATCTACTGTCAGGCACTGTTCATCTTTGAACTCAGATCTTCCTGACTCCAGGCCCAACACTCTATCTACTGTGCCGCCTAGCTATCTAGCAAGATATAGACAGAATAGATTGAAGATAATTAACAGAGGAAAGCCACTAGCATTATGGGAGATTGGGAAAGGCTTCTTGTAGAAGGTAAAGTTTTAGCTGGAACTTGAAGGAAGCCAGGAAATGGAGATGAGGAGAGAGAGGGAGGGAAGGAGAGACAGAGACAGAGAAACAGAGAGACAGAGAGACAGAGAAAGAGAGAGAGAGAAAGGGAGAGAGAGAGAGAAAGAGAGAGAGAGAGAGAGAGAGAGAGAGAGAGAGAGAGAGAGAGAGAAGAGAGAGAGAGAGAGAGAGAGAGAGAGAGACAGAGAGAGACAGAGAGAGAGAGAGAGAGAGAGAGAGAGAGAGAGAAGAGAGAGAGAGAGAGACAGAGTGTCCCAGGCATGAGGGTAAGCCAATGAAAATGTGCAGGAGCAGAAAGGATTTTAGTGTCACTGGACAACTTAAGTGAACTGAACAAACAGGATTAGTAAGTGGAAGGGCAAGAACTCAACCCAAGTCTCCTACCTCCAAGTTAAGACAACATCACTCTCTAGGATGTGCCTGGGGTATGAGTTAATAATCGTCTTTTGTCAAGAACCCATTCTAAGTAAGGCATCTATGCTAGGGGAGATTCAAAGATAAATTAGACAGGGCTCTCCCTTCAGGGTATCTTGGCCAAGGGAAGTGGATATTTGGAAGGCTGCTGCTAGCTAGTACTCAGCCCCTGAAACCAGGACCCAGCAGCATTTTAAATTGTTTTTTGTTGGAATCATTGATATCTGAAAACAAAACTTTACATATATTTTTTTAAACCCCCACATAGCCCCTAGGCCATTTCCCAGGTATAAAGTATATTGGCCTTTTAAGGTAACCAAAATTGGTTGAGAGCCAGACATGAAAATTGCCTTTAATAGACTTGCTCTCTGAAGCGGATTCCACTTTGAGAAGGGTCAGCATTGCAAAAGTAGCCCAGGCAGCTGCCCTGGGTATCTCACAGAAGACCTCAGAGAAGGATGAGTGGGAAGTGCTCCTGAAGCTGAGAAACGTTGATAAGAGGAAGAGAGAGGGAAGGAGCAAGACCCACTCTCCCTTAAAAAGGAGACCAAGTTTATCTTTAGGACTCTCTAAGAGGAACCATCCATTCCCCCACCCTCATACCCTTGTTTCCTTCATGATTCCCCCTCTTTACCCCAAGTACCTTTCTCAGTGATAGGAGAGGGACATTTTTTACCTCCAGGACTTTTCCAAGCTACCAGGAACCTTCTATCCTCCAGGCCCAGCCTTTGTCTTAAGACTACAGATGCTAAGCCTGAGAGAGAGATACATGGAGCAAGATGACAGAGTAGAGAAAAACATAGATTGAAAGGAAAGGGAATAAGAAGGGAGAGATCTGGTATATTTTGTGTGCATGTGTGGGGGTGGGGGTGGAGAGTGGAAATACTATGTGAAGGTAGCCACAGCCAGGCATGAGGTCTTCTGAGATAAAGAATTCTAGAAAGTTCCATCAAAGGACCCTTCCCTGGTTCTTTCTCTAGGTCAGGGATTCTTAACTTTTGTGTCATGCACCCCTTTGACAGTCTAGTGAAGTCTGTGGACCCCTCTGCAGAATAAATGTTTGTTGCCCACATTCAAAATGGAAGGAAATGCAAGGTTAAATGTTTTATTTTTCCAGTCCAAGTTCACAGATCCCCAGAAATATGTCCATGCACCCAAGCCCTCGTGCTCTAGTCTAGAAGGGGTTGGAGGGACCACTAATGTTCATGACAACAATGAACAATAGTCCTTAGTTCTTACATACATAGTAAGGTAGAGCAGAGGTACAACTTGGATCATTCCAGGATCTGTTTTTTCTCCCTCTTTTGTTAAATAAACCTTTTCTTCTGTAAGGCTGTCAACCTTATGTTTATAAGTAGAGAGCTGGTCTTTTCAGCTATCATATATACAGTTTCTTACATTTCCTGTGTGGGGGGCTGAGAGCCAAAAGAATGAAAAAAAGCTTCCTGAGTGTGGTCAGACTGACAGAAGAATTACACAGGAAGGTGGGAGTGGTTATTCAGTTTAGTCCTAATGACTTAACATTTCTCTACTTAGCAGGTCTGGTTAAGGTTAGGTGTGGTGGGCCAGGGAGCAGAGGGAGGGTCTTTGAGCCTGGTGACTTCATGGTGGTTTCCTGGTTGCAGATTATTTATCAGAGTGATTAATATCACTTTGTATTTGCAAGGTACCTGTAGCCTGTAGGATGGATGGGCGCGGTGGATAGAGCGCTGAGCCTGAAGCTAGGAACACTTGAGTTCAAATCTGACCTCAGATACTTTACTCCTGTTGACCTGGAACAAGTCACTTAATCTGTCTACTTCAGTTTCTTCCACAGTAGAATGGTGATAATCACAGGACTTAGTCCCCGGGATTGTTGTGAGGACCATATGAGATGATATTTGTAAAGCATTCAGCACAGTATATAAATGCCAGCAATAGTGATAATGGGCAGCAAGGTGGCACAGTGGAGAGAACTCTGGCCCTGGAGTCAGGAAGACCTGAGTTCAAACCCGGCCTCAGTCATTTATTAGCTATGTGACCCTAGACAAGTCACTTAACCTTGTTTGCCTCAGTTTCCTCATCTGTAAAATGAGCTGGAGAAGGAAATGGCAAACCACTTTATCGTCTCTGCCATGAAAACCCCCAAACGGGGTCACAAAGAGTTGGATATGAATGAAACATCTGAACAATAACAAAAACCATGATGATGATGATGATGATGATGACTGATTAGGAACCAGAAGAGACTGGATTTCAGAACCCTGGTTAGGAAGGTACGGGAAATGAGACATAAAGAGGGTTTGGATCAGAAGAGCAAGCAATCAGAGTGGAGAGGAACAAATGGTTGTATAACTTTGGAGGGAGAATGGACCAGATTTGGCCACTGATTGAATACGGAAAAGTCTACTTCTCCAGCCTCAGTCTCTCCCCCAAACTTCAGTCCCACATCACCAATCGCCTATTGAACATTCCAAACTGGATGTCCCAGAGACATCTCAAAGTCAACATGTCCAAAACTAAACTCATTACCTTCCCCCCTAAGTACTCCTTTCTTTCAGATTTCCCTGTTTCTGTTAAAGGCACCACTATTTTTCCTGTCTCCCACATTCATAATCTTAGCATCACCCTGGAGTCTCCACTCTCCCGATAGTCCCCACAAAGCCAATTGGTAACCAAATCTTGGTATTCCTATTTCCACAACATCTTTCACATTCATATTACCTTCTCTACCCAGTTACCAGCTTGGTATAATCCCTCATCACCTCCAACCCAGAATTTTTCAGTAGCCTCCCAATTGGTCTGCTTCAAGTCATTCTCCATTCCAAGCCATCTTGTACCCTGCCGCCAAATTAATTTTCCTTAAGCAAAAATTTAACCATGAGATTCCCATATTTGACTCCATGAACGTGATGGTAAAGGCAGCTTCTAGGGAGAAGGGATGTGTGTTGGGACATGGTAGAGAACGAAGTCTGGAGAGTCAGGGGTAGTACCCAGAGAGGAATGAAGGATCCTATATGTTCCTTCATCCTAAATGTAGACTATATATATACATATACATGCTTATAATAATAATAATTCTGAAAGAAAAAAGGGAAACCATGTAGTAGCATAGTAAAAGGAATGCTTCACTAGCAGGCAGGACAACTAGGGGGTCTATCACCACATCTACCACTTATGGGTACCATAGCCAACTTATTTAACCTCTCATTTCAGTTGTCTCATCTAACAAATTTGAAGGATCGAAGAATCTCTTAAAGTCCCTTTCAACTCTGAATTCTCCAGGGGTAAGTCGCACATACACCTAATACATATGCTTTCCTATGTGTGACCTGTTTCTTAAGGACTCTGTATAAGCTTTTGCTGGGGGAGAAAGTGAACCACTGGTATTTGGACACCTTTCTTGATATAAGGACTTGGGTATAATTTTGGAGGTGCTTCTTACACTGGTTGATGCCACTATCTAGAGTGGGCCTTATTTTGACAATCTTTCTGGCTCTATTGGAGGAACCCTGGGTACTCAGTCCCTGCTTCATTAATTATCTCTGTTCCAAGATGGAATATTATTTAGGAGCAACTTGGTTTGTGTCAATTGCTTTAGAATTCCTCCTCTCGTTCCCCTCTGCTGCCAAACCAGGATCCTTCCTCTTCCCCAAAGGCAAAGGTTATACATGCTTTCCCAAAAGGGTTATAGCCACCCTACAAACACTCAGGCCAATAAGAACATTCAACATAGAAAATAAATTTGTGTGTACAATGAACACATAGAAAGGATCAGACCCAAGCCCAAAGAGTTTGTCAAGAAAACTCTCAACACCCTTAGAATTTGTACCACAATAGCTCATCTGGTGAGGCAAACCAGCTCCTAAGGGATATGGTATCAACTTTCCACATGACCAGTTGGTGAATTCCAAAGGCCACTAAATCTTATAGTCAAACTATATAAGGCGAGCTTTTAAGTGATTATGGACATCATTTGATCAACCTATGTCTAGCTATGGTGAGTTCTAGAGAAAGGTTAATGGGGATAGTTCCATATTCCCTGGACATCTTTATGCCATGTACCTGCACTCCAGCTTTCATCTCTTACCTTACATTCTAGCTCCCACCCTTGGGTTCTGGTCTCCTGATTGGCGAGAGTTCACTCTAGACCAACACAAACCACCCCCCCAACCCCTGTTCCTACTGATCCCCAGTCAATTACTTGCTATGCTTCAGCCTTTGTACCCTTTCTCTCCTCCCACCCTCACCCTACTCCTCCTCATCACTGTCCACCTTTAGCTCTTGAAACAGTAATCAAATCAACATTGCCATTCCTGGAAAGGAAGCATCAGTCAATCTCCCTATGACTCCACTCACCCTTGACACCCTTCCCTGACCATGGCTCCCTTATGTCAGTAGGTTGACTTCCCCATTAGAACATAAACTCCTCAAGGGTGGGGACTGTCTTGTTTTTGCCTTGGTACTCCAAGAGCTCATTACCATTCCTGGCACATTGCAAGCCCTAAAAAATGTCTTTCGTTCACAGAGCCACAAAATCACTGAAGATCCCTAACCCCCTGTCTCCTCACAACAACTTGGTGAAGCTGATTGTTTTTCAGGAACTTCTGAAGGAGAGGAGAGAGCAGTAGGTGTTTCTGGATCCTCAAGCCATTCTTCTGAGAGTCCTTCCCCCTGGAGCCAACAGAAAGAAAGGGTTATATTCACCTGTGTTCCTTGTCTAGAGAAGGGAATTAAACAGTAACTGCAATGGAAATCTGAGCCAGTTGGGTGAGATCTCTGTTCCAGGATGGGATATTATTTGGGAGCAACTTGGTATGCATCAGTTGCTTTAGGATTCCTCCACTCACTCTCCTCTGCTGCCAAACCATGACCCTTCCCCTTCCCTGAAGGCAAAGGTTGCACATGCTGCCAGCAAGGACAGCTCTGTCCTCTGGCCACAGGATGCAGAGGTTTTGCCTTCCCTGAATTCAGCTTGGGAAAGCCGTGGGAATGGAGAGCCCCACCCAAATCCAAGTCAAAGGAAGAGCATGCTTGGGATGGTAGATGCTATTTTTCTTTAGAGCTTCTGGGCACAGAAATATGGGTGTGGGGAAAAGTGAGGGGGACTGGCTCAAATGGGGTGAGTTGGCGAAGCTTGAAAAACTGAGCTGACCTCCACTGGGACAGATAGTTGTCAGAGAGGCTCATTCAGCAGCCGGTACATATTATGTAGCAAGCACATTTTCAATGTGCTTGCTACATCCCCCAAGAGCTTTGGGGTGTTAGATTTCTGACACATAGGATGACCTCAGGTCATACCCATTCTAGAAGTAGCTCCAAGGTCTGGACTCAGAAAATGGTAGAATCTTTGGACCTTATAGGTCCTATAGTCTAACTTCCATTCAATGTGTGAATCCCCTCCAATAAATGGTCATTTGGACTCTTCTTAAACACTTTCAGTGATGGAGAGCTCACTACCTCATGAAATGGACTATTGAAATCTATATCCAAGAGTCTAGTTGTTGGCAAGGTTTTCCTTATACTGAAACAAAATCTGCCCTCCTCGTTGATCCTAGGTCAACCTCTCCAAAGCTACATAGAATAAATCATATCACTCTTTTACATGGTAGATCTCCAATTATTTTAAGAATTTTATAATGTTGTTCCCACTCCCACACCCCCGCCCCAGTTGCTTTCTTCTTTAGTCTAAACTTTCCCAGGTCCTACAACACGGTTTCAAGTCCTCTCATCATTATTCTTGGACACAGTCCTCACCTGGACACAATCCAACTTGGCAATGTTTCTCTTAAAAGGTGGCATTGAAAACTAAAAACAACACTTCGGATTTGATCTGACCTTGGGTAGAATACAAAAGGAGTTATCAACTCTTTCTAACTTCTATAATATGCTTTTGCTAATGTAGCCTGGGATTGCATTTAAAATTTTTTTCTGCATCACATGTTCAATTCATAATGATCTTTCTGTCCACTACAAATCAAGTCGACAATCAATTATTAAGCTCCTACTATGTGCCAGGCCTTGTGTTAAGTTCTAGGGAATACAAGGAAAAGCAAGAGGGGTCCCTATTCCTTAAGAGTTCATTTCAAATGAAATTTTGTTAAATCATATCTTCCCCAACCAGTGTTCATTTAGTTGATTTTTTGAACCTAAGAATAAGACTTTACATTTATTCTTATTAACTTTCACCCTGTTAAATTCAGCACATCATTTTAGTGTGTTGAGATCGTCCTACATCCTAATTTTGTCTTCCAATGAATTAGCACTCTCTTCTGGCTTCATGTCAGCTGTAAATTAGCAGGGGATATGAAAAAACTGAATGGTATTCAGTGCCAACCACCAGCACCTGTCCATGTTTTAGTCCTTCTCTGGCCTCCAGTTTGGCACCAGTCTCCTTGGTCGTAATCAAATTTGCACTGGGCCTGCTGCCTGCTGGACAGGAACCCAAGAGATGAAGGGTTTTTTGGTAATGTTTGAAAGTGACCTGGAGACACAAACTTGTCTTTTCCAATAATACCCTCACTCCATCCTACCCTACTAATGGTTCTCCATTGTGAGATGCTTTCTTTTCCAAAGATGAATTTCAGATGGAAAAAATTTGAGCAAAAATTTGCTTTGGGGAATAGTCCAAAGCCAAGCAGCTAATGAGAGAATTAAAGTACTAGGACTATAGCAAGGAGGAGGGATGGAAGCAGTCAGGAGATGGGAGTGTAGGGGGAGGATTAGGAGAGACTCATTTTCTAGTTGGGCAAAAAGGAAGCAGGCACAAATCACCAGCCAACAGCAGAGGCTGACTCCAAAGCCAGCCATGAGATGAGTCCATAGAGAGTGCTGACAAGCAAAAAGGATGGGATGGGCGGGCAGGAAAATGAAGGCCACGTGGCAACCAACAAATAGGTCAGGCATTGGATGTTTTCAGACCAGTCCAACTGCTCCCTTGCTGTGGTAACTCTTCCCCCAAGACTTCTCTCATCACTGCATCAACCTGAATAATGCATGAGATCTTATGCTGATGGAAAACATATCCAAATGCCATAAAGATCAGAGGAGGAATGTGCAACCCCATAGCACTGCCCTCAGTGAATTATAGCTCTGAAAGTTGGTTTACAGAATAGAGAAGGTTGGGGTAACCCACTGTGTGACATAAACCATTCCTGAGACCCCTCTGCCATACCAAGGAACACGGGGAGAACTCCACAGGCAGATGGGGAGAAAGATGCATGTATATGTGCATGTATGCATGCATGAATATGTATATATGTACATGTATACATATATGTGCATTTATATATTTGGAGGTGATACTAAGTAGGGTAGTAGTAGGATGAGGAAAAACAGATATACCCACCATATATCCCAAGGAAGTGAAAAAGTTAGGCACAAAAATATTTATGGCAACACTTTTTGTGGTAGCAAAGAAGTGAAAGCAAACTGCACATGGCAATCAATTAGGGCGTGGCTAAACAAACTTGAGGACATGAATATAAGGGAATATTATATAATTAGACAGCACAGTGGATAGGGCACCAGTCCTGGAGTCAAGAAGACCCCTCTTTGTGAGTTCAAATCTGACCTCAGATACTTACTAGCTGTGTGATTCTGGGCAAGTCATTTAACCCTGTTTGCCTCAGTTTCCTCAGCTGCAAAATGACCTGGAGAATGAATGGGCAAATCACTCCACTATCTTTGCCAAGAAAACCCCAAATAGGCTCATGAAGAGTCAGATATGACTGAAAAAAAATGACTCAACAACAAACAACAAGAAATTGTGTAAAAAAACACAGAGAAACTTTGGAAGTCCTGTATGAATTGACATGGGTAGAAAGGAACAGAACTTTATACAATGACTAGGATGTAAAGGAAAACATCATTGAAACACATAAGATCTCTGATGCACGTAGTAACTAATCTTGAATTCAGAGGACTATCAGTGAAGCAAGCCTCCCTTGGCAGAAAAAGGGTGTGCCATAGAGATAAAATGAAGCCTACATTGTCAGATATTAGACAATATGTTGTTTTGTTTTGCTCAATTATGCTCCTTTCTTTCAAAGGAGGACTCTGGGGGATGGGGATCATCTGGAAGTGATAATGATTTTTTTTAATGCTAAGCTTAAGAGATTGGCTGCCACAAGCTGAAGACCTTATGGAAGAACCTAATATTACAGCTCTTTGGACAAAGAAACAACAGGAGCAATTTACTTTTATGTACCATTTTAAAGTTTTCAAAATTATCTAATTGGGTTACCTCATCTGCTCTTCACAACACTTTCATAAGGCAGAAGACTGAGGATTCAAGGTGTGACATGGCTTGTCTAGGGCCGCACAGCTAGTAAATATTAATAGGCAAGAACAGACCTCAGGTCAGAAAGCACAGCAGCATTCTGATATTCAGTGGATCTGTTCTCATGTGGTGACAAACAATGACAGATTAAAACATAGCATTTTGTTTATATGTCACATGTTGATACAGTAGTTAACTGTTGGGAGGGGATAGAGAATTTATTTCCCTTCAATGCTTGATGTAGAAGGAGATTAAATGAGGACCATGACCATAGGTCTAGAGCAGGAAGGGACTTCAATAGCCACCTAGTCCAACTCTCCTCACTTTATAGACAAGGAAACTGAAGTTATGTTACTTGTCCAAGGTCATACTGTTAGTAAGGGCCAGAAGCAAGATTTGAACCCAGGTCTTCTGACTCCAACCTAGTAGGAACAGAAGTGGTAGATAAATTGGTAGATACCAAAACATGTACTACAGAGTGAGGCAAAATGTCGTTAGGAGAGAAGCAGATGAGTACTGAATTTGAAATCAGTAGGTCCTTACTGCCTGTGTGACCTCTGGCCATTCTGAGTCTCACTTTCCCCAGCTGTAAAAGGTAGAAATCAGACACGCCATTTCCTAAGGTCTGTTCTAGCTCTAATATTCTGTAATTCTGAGTGGAAAATACTCCCAAAATGACTTTTAAAGAGAGACCACGTGGTTCTGGATTCCAGTAAGTAAGAGATAAAAGGGGAGCCCAAGAAACTGGTCAGATAGAAAAAAAAACATGATAAGACAACAGAAACTGAGCCCTGGAAGAAACTTGCTGCACCACCAGGCCTGGGAGTACAGTAGGACCATTATAAAATCTGGAGATCAGAAGAGAAAATCCTGATCATTTGTATACAGGAAACAATAAATGTTTGTCAAATGAAGAAATCACTTAAGCTTAATCCAACACTGAAAGGGGATTAGAACAAGTCATGGAACACAGACTGCTTTGCGATCCAGCCAGGAGAAATACCTGTGCTTTGGGCTGCTGGAGGAAGAGAGGGAGTTTCTGGTTAACCAGATGTGATCAGGGCAGAGCCTCCTGCAAAACATCTCTGTGTCATGTCTGTTACTGGCAAGGAAGACACTGGGGCTTTAGGAAATGAACTTTGTGAAGCTGGGAAAAGAAAAAAAAAAGATAAGAACAATTAGTCCAAGATGCTTGGGTGAAGTTGGGAGGCTTTTAATGCCTCTTCTCATTTTCTAGTTGATGATTTACAAGAGATCATAGATCTAGAGCAGAAAGATACTACAGGGGCCCTGTTGTCTAACCCTCTCATTTTAGAGATGAATAAAATCAGGCACAGGGAGTATATGTGACCTGCCCAAGGTCACACAGGTAGTACACATCAGAGATAAGGTCCCTTTTACTCTAGAGTCAGTGTGACTGTCATATGGCTGGCCTATGACATTCATACCTCTAGTAGTTGGGTGCCAATGTCTTTATGTATTATTAAATGGCATTAGTTTTCATGAAATAGGTTCTCTTCGTACAGATAATAAAGTTGGGTAGCTTTTAGCTCACTCAACTGTATTCGAATTTATTACATAATTGTTTGAGTGAGGATGGGAGAGGGAGAATAACCTCAATGAGAGAGCGTTGCCTTGGGACATAAGGCCCTAGGGAGATCAACAAAGATGGTGGAATAGGAAGAAGTTGCATTGCCCAGATCTCTCCTACAACTACTCAAAGATCTAGAAAGAACACCAAACCAAGTAATGGTTGGGAAATCCTTTTTTTAAAAAAATATTTATTTATTTGTGAAATTCATCTTAAAGAAAAATTTTGAGTTCTCCCTCCCCCTTCCATCAAGAAGGCAGGTAATATGATATAAATTATACATGTGAAGTCATGTAAAACATTTCTATATTAGCCATGCTGCAAAAAAAAAGAAAAATTTAAAAAGAAAAAAAAATATGCTTCAATCTGCACTCAGAGTTCATCAGTTCTCTCTCTGAAGGTGAATAGCATTTTCGTTATGAAATTTGGAAATGTCTTATATCAATGTATTGATCAGAGTAGCTAAGTCTTTCACAGTTGATCATCATTATGATGTTACTATTACTGTATACAATCATCTCCTGGTTTTCTACTCACTTTACTTTGCATCAGTTCAGGTAAATCTTCCCAAGTTTTTCTGATACCATCTTGTTCATCATTTCTTATAGCACAGTAGTATTTCATCAAAATGATTGGAAAATCCGAGGAGAAACTGCACTGGGTGATTTTTCCAATTCAGTTCAGCCTAGGGAGACAGCTTGAGGGAATACTCGAGAGGGGGTCCAATTAATAACTTTGCGGCACAAGGACATGGCTGGTACCTGCAGCTGTTACCAAGGCAAGGAGCAGTTACAGTTCTAATGCAGAGAAGAGAAGCAAACCGGTAGCTGTCCCTCTGACTTTGGAGAAGGATCAAAGGTTCTATCCAGTCTGGAGCCTGAAACTGAGCAGTTGCAGCAGGGAATTTAAGTCAAGTGGCAAACCTGTAGCTCTGAAGATAAAGAGCCTTCCAGCTAACTCCAAAGCCTAGAAAAAGAGGTAAGGGATCAAATGTTACCCTAGATGAGACTGCTTAGGATACAGTGAAAGTTTGCAGTTCCGTGGTCGGAGTTGCCCCTGAGTTACTTGAAAAACATAGTGCTCAATAATGAGAGAAAGCAGCAACAGGGTAGCAGAAAGTATAGACCAGGATCTTATAGGACTCCGATATTCCTTCCAGAATTTCAAAGACCCTGGCCATAATTCAAAGCCCAAATTCAGGAAGGAAGGCTAGAAGAATTATAAACAAAAAAAGACACCCATGACAAAGAGCTATCATGGAACCAGAGATGCCCAAGACTCAAACCCAGAAGAAAGTAATGTCATAACATCTGCAAGCCAAACTTTGAAGAAAAACATGGCTTGAACACAAGATCGACTAGACCTGGAAGAAAGAGTTTAAATAAGACTTTTAAATATATATTTGAAATGAAACGAGAGCTCTGGATGAAAGACTTGCTAGGAGAATTGGCATCTTAATAGAAGAAGCATAAAGCTTTACCCAAGGAACAGATTCCAGATCAGAGATGTGCTGGTAAATGTTTGGCAATCAGAACTCAGAAAACACAGGACATATTTTAAAAATTTAATTGGAATCACTAACATTTCTCCATTGCTTTCTTAAATCTAGATAATCAACAAAACAATAAGGGAGTTAGATATCTTTCTGCTTGGTCCCAGAGGACAGAAGAGGGAAAAAGTTATCAAAAAGGTAGCTAGGCTTTAAGTAAAAGAAACTTCCTAACAATAATAGCTGTACAAAAATAAGATGGTGGGTTCCCATTCATTGGAGACCTTCAAGCAAAGGCTAGATCCCCACATGTTGAGTATGTCATGGTGGGAATTCTTTTTCAGCTACAGTTTGGATAAGATGGCTATGAAGGGTGCTTTCTACTCTGAAATTCTGTGATTCTAAATGACAAAAAAGGGACAATCATATATACATTAGTGTAAGGAAACAGCATGAAATCAACATGTGAAGAAATACCACTTTCCAGATAAAATGTTGAGGAGAGACAGAGATGTGTTAACTTCTTAGTACTCCACAGAATCCTTAAAGACTATAAATTGTCAGGAATTTGTTGGTCTTCTTTGGTGAAAGAATTTCCTCAGTGGAAGTTCCCCATGACAATAAAATCACAGGTCCAGTAAAGCAAGTAAATTATAAAAGATAAATTATTAAATTATTTTTAATTCCATTGAAAAAAGAATGTGTGCAACGAAACAATGGAAAATCCTCCAACTTCAAAGTAATTTGGCCAATAACTTTGTATGACAGAGAAATGTTTATCCCTGGAGGTTAAAATAACATGTAGCCAAAACTCTTTTTTTTTAGGTGATATGTATAGATGCATTGTCTAGTCTAACTGTTAGGAACAGAGCACGATATTCTTGGGACAATGGTTTCCCACAGGAAAGGATTTGTGGTCAAGAAGAATCTAATTACATCAGGCTGTCTCCTCCTTCTCAGGCTCAATGCCCTCCTCCCCTCATGAGGCCACTGTCCTATAGCAATGTGGGTGTCTTCACTTACAGCTTCTAGCCAATGCAAGGAAAGTGTCAGTGAATGAATGATTTCATGCTTACTCTTCTTCCGGATCATCTCACATCCTCTTTTGTGCCTCCCAAATTTGCCCTTCTCCATTGATAGAGTTTTGCTTAGGTGCACGGTCCTCAGTAACTCTTCTGCCCCCAAGGTGGGAAGGGGGTAGAGAAGTAGAGGAGGAAGAGAGGAAGCAGAAAAGAGAGAAAAAGAATAAATTTGGATTACTTGTTTTTCCCTTCTGGAGGACTTGGTATGCTAATACTGGAGACCTGTTCTCTGTAAAACCTTCATTTAGCCCTGGAATTTTAGGTTTTTGACAAAACTCCAGATGGTTATGGCTGGATGGTTTACCAGAACCACCTAGATTCTTCCAACTAAAACTACCCATTTGAAGTGGCTCCTACAAGAACTGTTTGCTTGTCGGTATGATCCAGGCTAAAGGGTTACATTGATTAGCACTTTGACAGGTAAACTATATCAATAACCCCAAGTACTCCTTCCTTCCTACATTCCCATATATCAGGCATTCCTGGGAATATTCTGTAAAGATGCTCTTGTTTCTGTGTATATTCCATATATTTTTCTGTCTCTATTATACTTAGGGCTAGGGAACATGTCTTTCCCTTATAATAATAGAGATTTACCATTACAGTTCACGTCATATACATTTCCTGACTGGATTTTCACCAAAGTCTAATGAGGTAAGTAGTAAATATATCATGGCTCCTATCATACAGGTGAGGAAACTGAAGTTCAGAAAAAATGGCTTGCCTCAAGTTATTTGGCTAGGAACACCGGGATGGGGAGCTGAGCTAGAATGTCATGGGTGATGATCAGCAAGTAGGCCTGTTTGTCTGGACTGGAGACCACAGAAAGGGGAGGAATGTGTAAGTCTGATTCCAAATTGGGACATGTTAAATGCCACACAGAGAAGTTTGTGTTTGATTCTTTTTTTAAAAAAATTAATCTTCCTGTTATCTTGTCTTAACATTGTCTAAATTTCTACTATATCTCACTCCACCTTCCTCTTAAATAACCATCTCATAACAAAGACTTATTTTAAAAAATCAGCAAAACTGATCAACATGAGATAAGGAATGGCTAAGCAAATTAGAGTATGCATATGTCAGGCTGTAAGAAATCATGTGAGTATGATGAATAGAGAGAAGCATGGAAAGTCTTACATGAACTGGTGTAGAGTGAAATAATTGGAACCAAGAAAACAACATGCACAATGACAACAATGTAAATGGAAGAAAAATAACCACAATATCAAAAAAAGTAAGTGTTTGCAAAATCGCAAAGAACAACGTTGACCCCGAAGAAGAGGCATGGGAAGATACCTTCTCCCCAGCTTTGCAGAGACTGGGGCCTGGGTGTTTTAACAATCCAGCTAGCAGCTTCTGCGGGGGTGTAAGATCCACTCACAGACAGTACCCAGAAAGCTGCCAATAGCACAGGTTCTTTTGATCTGCTTAACTAAGGAAAGCAAAGTGAAGGGGTT